>CM076971.1:24114735-24239735 GCA_039105355.1 Benthosema pterotum | reverse complement strand
ACCGAGTTCATCATGGTTTCAGTCGACAAAATGAACATTGAACCGTCAGTCAGTTCATGGAGTAAAATAGAGCTGGGCAACAGAGATGTGACACATGCACACTGGCTGAGACGAGAGGTCAGCAGAGAATCCATATCAGGGAATCTGTCTGCTGGGAGATTGATGTCCTTTAGGGGTCCCCCTGGGGAGTCTCCCGTCATCCAGATCGCCACTGCTGTGACACCCAGCTGTCCACTGACGGAAACCGAGAAAAGAAAAGCTCTTAAGTTGCCATGGGTATAGTATACGGTCACAGACAACCCCCCCCCCCTCCTCCACCAACCCTCCAAGCCTGCAGCTCTGCTGGTGGTCCCTGTCTCGAAGCCTAACCATATAATTATCCACATCCAGGGGAGGGGATCGGTGGTTCGCAGCAGACAGCACTACGCCTGATTTATAATTTGTTGTGTGCTGGTCCTGCACCGAAAATAGCCCTGTCTGTCTACAAACAACATAATGTTGTGAGCTTGTAGATTGGCTATTCTCTGTGCATCATAGAGTAAACCTATATAACTATATAACTAAGGGTTTTTGAGTGGTGCCTCCACTCCATTATGCAGCTATGCGATGTATATCCCTGTCCCTGTGTCCGAACACTCCGACGCTGTCATTTCTCAACCACTGCAAGGACACCTAGGAGAGCCACAAACAGTAGCTTTGTCATTTGTCCAAACATAATCAAAGGACAGTACAGAGCACACAGCACACTACTGTACACTACAATACCATTCAGCCAGCGGATTCTACTGAGTACCGAGTATATCAGTATGCTTATTATGCCGATATTGTCGCTGTGGAAATCAGTTGCCAATCTTTACTTCAGCACAGCTTATTCTTTCTTGTAGGCCATGGCTTCTAAGGAAGGCATACAGCATCGTAATTGGATTGTGGAGCAAAACAAGCCATATAAATGCACAGGCTGAAAATGTGACCTCTCCAGGAGGAATTATACGCTTGGCTTTGCACATACAAACTATTCATCTCACCATTGTGAGCATTTTCCATTTATCAGTTTCCCAGTGGTGTTGCATTCTATTTATTTGGGCCTAGCACAAACAATAAGCACTGATAATAATTATTTGTATAGCGCAAATGAAAACAAAACAAAATTATTCCTAATGTAAATATCTTAATAGCAATGGAAGGGCGGCGCTCAACACAAACAGATTGTCGAAGGGTGAAAGTAGTAGGAAACCTCTGTTCATCACTTTTCAATGCTTTTGTTTGTCTGTAAAAAGCTGGGGTGAAATGAGACATTTCTAGCCTGGAGCGTCTTTTTCCAAAGTACAAAGTACTGCTATACCTATTCACACAGCATCATCAACAGTGGAGGAAATGCAAACCTACCCTTCCGAAGTAATCAGGGGTTTAGTGAGCTCATGGACACTTACTGTAATTGCAATTAGTACAATTACTTGCTTACAATTACTGTGATACATTTTTGGGGGAAGCCCACAGGATCGAACTGAGAGCCTGGTGTTTTGCAAGCAGCAGTTCAGATTTTTTTAAGTTAAGCTGTATGAAATAATTCCCAATATAATCGTGTCAACTGTATTAACTCAACTCATGTTTGTGTTGCGCTATATGCCACGGCTCTGGCCACGGCATTCGGTCAAAACCCTTATTTTGAAGCGTCAGATCTCCGAAACCGGATGTGTGATGAATTAATGTCATGCAGTTTCTGGTGTCTTGACCAATCTATCCTATCACCATCTGTGCAATAACATCCAGGTCACATCCCGGAAGTGACGTTCAGAGCTCATCCAGACTATTGGATTGCACATTCCCTACTTCGGCCAGAAGTGTGACGTCACGTCCTCCTTTTTTGAATGGGTTTCAATGGGCACTTCCTGCTACTTCCTGTCTGAATTTCGGCCGCGGGCCGGTCTTTCCTGTTGCCTGGCCACGGTCCAAACTTCAGACCAGCTTCGGACTGGCTTCGGACAGGATACGAGCTGACTATCACCCGGTAGTGATAGTCAACAGCCAATGGAACAGATGCGGCATGCAGCTCAACCAGTGGGCGGATTTAGCTTGTAGTTTTTATACACAGAGCCAAACGCTCCTGGGAGGGACTTGTGAAACCACGTCGAGAGATACAGGGGAACATCTAGGCACCTCTACTCAAAATCCACATCTTAATGAATAAATAAAACATGAGAAAAATAAAAAATAGTGGTTTTCATGTTTCATATCACCCCCCCCCCCTTTTTTTTTTTTTTACCTCCACTATGATTTTGACTCCATGATTTGCTGCTTCTGATTTTACTGAAGTAGTTGTTTTGTATGTTCGGTATTTGAATGCCTCAATGAAATGAACAAGTGTATGCTTAACAAGTGTGTCCAATCAGCTCTGTCAGATTTGATGCAGTTGTACTTGAATTGTACTGTAATTCTCCAAGCTGTTATCAGTCTTGTTGCAGTGTGTACTTGACTTGTACTGTAACTCTCATCTCTGTTAATAAAAATTTCATTCATTCATTCAACTAATATATATTCATTCATTCAAGTAATATTTCCATCCATGGCACCCCTGAATCGCATTGTTATTTATTACAAGATGACTTTGAAAATAACTAGCCTGTCATTATCATCGTTATTATTCCCATGCACTGACTCCCTAGAATTATCTATCTATCTATCTATCTATCTATCTATCTATCTATCTATCTATCTATCTATCTATCTATCTATCTATCTATCTATATATATATATATATATATATATATATATATATATATATATATATATATATATATATATATATATATATATATATATATATATATATATATATATATATATAGCACGCCACTTCACCAACTAAGAAGTAGACAGAGCCATCATCTAGTGGAAGAGTTGCGACATTGAGGGGTCAGAAAACAGCCTGGTCAAGTGTTTCATGTACTCGCGCGAGCCCATAGGCTTCAATGCATTCAGTAACTTCCGGCTGTCACTATCCATGTCACTATCCAACAGAAGTCTATGTAGATGGACTGGATCCATGAAGTGAACGGAGTTGGCGTAACTCTGTCTATTTCCAAGGCTCTGGA
Source organism: Benthosema pterotum (assembly GCA_039105355.1). Taxonomy (NCBI): domain Eukaryota; kingdom Metazoa; phylum Chordata; class Actinopteri; order Myctophiformes; family Myctophidae; genus Benthosema; species Benthosema pterotum. The sequence continues at coordinate 24,236,642 of CM076971.1, read as the reverse complement.
ACTAGAAAACTACACGCCAATGAATAGACTTCCGTGTACGTCTGTTCCGGGACCGCCCAACGACCCGGAAGAAGTCCTACTTCCGGCAGCCCTTCAGGCCGAAGGCAAAGTATAGTGTAGAGCCAGCCTCAGTCCCTGTTCCTTTTACCCATGTTTTGATTTTAGCTCCATGTGTCAGGGCTCAAAAATGAACAAAGAAGGTCCTAATATTTTAGAAATAGTTCAACAAATGACATTCATTTTGTGGATTAATGTACATTTACTGCATGGCCCCAAGGACCCCCACAAAATGACCAGAACTACTTAACACTCTCCGTGCCAGCCCTTTTTCATATTTTTGGAGGTAGCCAGTGCCATTTTTTTTCATCAAAAACTCATATTTCATATTTCGGTCCATGTTTCCCCACGGACAAGTTAGTTGGCGACACACACTTCCGGTTGCGGCTTGGTGGGTCTCTTGTTATTGTCTATCAATGGTGGATGCGGTCGCTGCTAGCTGCTGTTAGCATGGGGATCGAATTAAACCGGCGCCGGTAACTACGTCACGTACAGTAGCGTTAACGTCAGCGGCATCAGTTGTTACTGTAAATCATAATGATAACGGGAGACGTAGATCTATTTCAATGGCATGAAAACTGTTAATATTGTAATACAGTTGACACCATTATATTAATTATTATTTCATACAACTGAACTTCCAAAAATCTGAACTATCCCTTTAAGTCCTGAGCCACTTCCCCCATGCTGTCCCAAATTTGTCAGATGCCAGATATTTGATCAATGCAGTGATACCATGTTTTGTTTTTAACTCTGGTAACACAGACTTCTCTGTTACTCCCAGAACAAAACATCTTTTTAAGACTAAGAGGGTTGTGCAGTGGTTAACATCTGTGGGGAATGTGTGGAGAATGTTTGAATCAGGCATACTGACTGAAAAGTTCACTGACTGACTAACTCAACTCAAATTGCAGGTGTGGAGTTGCTCCCTGTGGTGGTCTGTAATACGTGCTGAATTTGAAATCGGTGGGGTGCGGTTCTCGAGTTTGACATGGATTTCAGAAGTACGCACTCATTGCAAGATTGCCAGAGGAGATCCGGCAAAATAATAATTTTATTCCTAATCCTCGTTGCACGGAATTAAATACCCAATAAGCATTTCCTTTTGGGAAATGTAAAAGGAAGTTGCCTCTGATAGGTTTTATTTTCTATTTGATATTTAAATATTTATGCTTGATGATATCACAATTTTGCAATTTAATATAAAATAGATGCCTAGGCTCTATGTATGTATATGAAATTAAATTTGTGCTGGATGGAGCAGAAGATTTGATGAATGATCTGGTCCACTTGACTGTGACTGCAACATAATAAGTCTGTACTGAGTTAGTCTTACATGAAAAAAATGAAATCATGAGCAGACTGTGCACATTACCATTGACATTTTACTGTCTATTAGTGTGCACTGACATTTACAAGAGATGGAAGTCACAAGATACAAAACGCTGTTTTGTTCTTATAGATAACATTAAAAAGTCATTGCCCTGAATCCATAGTCTAAAAGGCCGTCCACACCATGCATTACCATAACTATAAACATAATGTTTTTAATATCTGATGGCAGAGTCAACATAACAACGATAGTTGTTGAGACAACAGTGGCATGTGGTATATATACAGTATATACAGTATACTTTTTGTTTTTACAATTTAGGCATTTTAATGCTCTTCTCCTCAATGAAACAAGATCGGGATCGCAGAGTATGCATGGCGTTCATCTTTCCCGTGGTGCGAAGCGACACGAGCGATGAAGCCGCCCCCCATACTTTTTTCGCCTGCCCCCCAACTGGGAAATCTTACATCCGGGCCTGATACTTGTTCAAGTCTGCCCTCTGTGTCAATCTAAAAGTGCTTCCTGCTCGCCTGTCCACCATGGGGTCAAGAGAAGCTTTTCCCCTCACCTCTGGACCCCGAATTTATAAACATGAACTCAATCATCACATTCCAAGCCTGACTCAAAACGTGTCGGAAGCAATGCCTTTTGCATGTTTCTTACTTTTAGACTTTCATTATGATGTTTACATGATGTGGATGATGTGAGATAGATGGCTTGCCAAGAGATGTTGGATAAATTGCTGGCATTGCTGTCACAGAAAGACAATTGCAAATGCAATTAATGACATTAAAACAAGAAAGAATTGATGTCGCATCTGAAGAAGTAGCATGTGTGTTATGTTTTTAAGGGTACGCACCACAAAGACAGACACACTTGTGCGTGTGCGCGTACACATGCAAAGCAATGTATCTCTCATTCTTTATATAGGGACAAAATAATGGGCATGCAGTATATATAGCCTTTGACTTAATCCATGCTGCATCATCATGTCAAATACATTATGCATGGCGGTGGGAATGCTTGAATGATTGTATTGATTTAATAATAAGGACATCCAAGACAAGAGCGATGCATAATTTTCTTCTGAAAGTGGGAGTTCACATATGGGTGAACTGAAAGGCACAGCACCATCCCAGTATTGTAATTTCCTTTGATTATGGAATATGGAAAGATGATAGGCCTAATTGTGTCCATCAGGCCAAAGGCATCGAAAGAGAGTATGTTTTGCCCTGTCAGTGTGTCTGTGTCTATGTGTGTGTGTCCTTCTGTTCGTGTGTCCCTCCGTCTGTTACGAGCTATTCCCCAGCACCATTAACCCTCTAATTGCCAAACTTTGTGCACACACTCCCTGGATGCCCAGATTTTTCTAAACCACATGTTACAGCACAACCATTTTCTTATTTTTTCTCACATCGGCTACCGATGTTTGCAGGATTGGCCCGTTTTGAACCGAAAGTCCTAAATCGTGAATGTAAATTGTGAAGAGTGTTCTTTGGTACTAGTGTTTATGTGTGTCACTTGCATGCTCATCAAACCATTTCACATTAGTGAATGCTCACGTTATGCTCTACATCTCCTCTGTTAATAGCTGGCGAGCAAATCCACAGTGATCCTGAATTATTTGCTAACACGACACAAACATCTCCCTCTATTGAAGGAGATGTATCATCATAAAGTGCTACAGCACTATCCGCTTTGAACATATAGCCACTGGCATTTTTATAGTTTTATTTGCTGCCTCCTGATTGGTTGGCCCGGTATCTGCCTCTGATTCCAGTCCTCAACAAAACTTTAAATACGGGTGTATATGTAAATTGTATTTGGCCATAATGGCCATCATTATAGAAGGTTTATGGTACTCTGCTGGCCTAAGATATATAAATCATATAGACTACCCACATTCGTGGTATATTAAAAGAACACTGTTTTTTATTGCCAGGAAACAAACCTGAGCTATATCCTCTCGATTTGCCTATCAGCGCCAGGACACTTGGGATTCCATGCGTGGCTGAACTGAAGTCTATTGGTCGCGACCGCTCTTCGCCGGTTGCTACTAAACCTAACCCTAAACATAACATCAGTAAAACCTAACCTTAACCCCCGACTGATGTGCCGGGACCGTTAGGATAACTGCCACGACCAATAGGCTACCTGGCACGACCACTAAATGGCTGCGACCGCGGCTAGACTCACTAACGGTCGTGACTCATTTACGAGCTGCCATGGCCAACGGACCATTGGTCGCGACTGTTGGTCGCGGTTGCAAAATGATTTTGGACCTCCTGAATACTTATTACTATGTCGCAGTATTAATACTTTTACTTAAGTAACACATGCAATATACTGTAATTCCAGTACCAGTCCGTCACTGCAGTTAATCACAACAGGCATATGAATCATCATGTTGTTGGCACTTTCTCTTCTTCCCGTCATGTCAAAATGCCCACATGTCCTGCCGTGCTAAACAGCAGCAAGGACCCCCACCCGGGACACCTTCCTGCCTCATTCACCTGGCAACCCTCCAGTATACCAGCCGGACCAGCCCATTCTCAATCAATACGCTTGTGGAGAAATATCTTAAAACAGAAGGAAGAAAAAAACAACAACACACAAATGGCAGAGCTGTGATTTTTGCTGCAGATTGTGTGCGCGGGTGTGCGTGCATGCACGTGCGCATGCGCGCGTGTGTCTCCTGAGTAACAGCAGGGCTATAGCGTGGGCAGACTCTGGCCTTTTCCCCTCCTCTCCCACGTCCTCCAGCGCTGCCTGCGCCTCAACATTAGCATGCAAACGGCAGCTGCACCACTGCGCCCCATCGCTCACTTCAAACGACAGCACAACCTCGCCTGAACATTACTCCCACACCCAGTGGCACACGCGTACACACCCGCACACTCACAGACGCACACACATACACACGCACACAGAATGCACACATCCATGCATGTATGCTGTATGTATACCGACACGCGCACACACACACACACACACACACACACACACACACACACACACACACACACACACACACACACACACACACACACACACACACACACACACACACACACACACACACACACACACACACACACACACACACACACACACACAATTTTCTATCGCATAACAAGATCCATCACAAAAAAGAAGCAGAAACCTCCCAGCCCTGTACGTACCCGCCGTGCATATCAATATGTACTTTGTTCATGGACCTGTAGCATGGCGTATATATATAGACACATTAACAGGAATGCACACGCTGCAAAATCCACGCTGTTAATTTCACTACAGCATAAAAATGGACCCACGGGTCACATTCGTATGCGCCGAGACTGCACCGTCATTGGCTAACCACTATAACCCGCAAGGTAGCCTTATAGGCTATACAGATAATGTGTTTCGGTTTGCGAGTGGAACGAGAAGAAGCAGCACAAGACGTGGTGCAACTTTGTGTATCTACGTCTGTGCTCTGCATATGGTACACAGTACAGTAACGATACACTACCACAGGGGCATTCATATTCAGCCCACGCACTACACGTGCACTATACGCACACATCGCGCACACACAAACACAGGTTTGTACAAGGGTGGGTGTAAACAACCTTATTGGTTGTTGATACTGGCATATATGTTTCTCGTTACATATTACATACATACGTACATACAGTACATACATAGGTTACATTTTATCCAACATTGAAACATATTTTAATCATGACACCATCAACAGCCAATTATAACCAAGCGTACAGTGCTGACATTGCATATGTTTATACTTCCCCATCCATCCTTCCTCTTTCACGTCCCCCTTTTGACTGATGCATGTCTATTTAAACTGTAGACAGACCTGCCCCAAAGTTATTAAGACACAGTCAGGTGTCTTACTGGCATACTTGGCATGCATTTTAAATTAGAGCACGACCTTGCCAGCCAAACACATTGATGTGTTACACATGCCGACTGTTTTGGTATGCAAGAAGAGGAACACTTGGCATAGGGCCCTATTTGAATATGAAATGCACCTCACGCTAGACTTCCCATGAGGCATTATGGCACATTGCACGTAGGATAGGGCCCAATATCTCTATTTTGGGTGGCCATAGTTTAGGCCGGTAGCCTATACAGGAGGTCATTTAGCAGTATTCACCTTCTGGCCCCAGTCTGTGTCCAACCTGTGTCCGGTGTCCTTGTCAAATGTATATATCCCTTGACTTGTACGCAATCTTGCACTACCAGTTAACAAGTTTTTTTTTTTTAATCTTTATGGTGTTTTAGTACTGATTGATTCATGTTGTATTTGTAATTGTATTTTGTATATCTTTTATGTGGACCCCAGGAAGATTAGCTGGTTGCCATGGCAACAGCTAATGGGGATTCTTTAATAAAATAAAAAATCTAACTGCTCCTCCCCTTGCGGTCCTCATAGACATGAGGTATAGAGTAGACACCTTCACCTTCTCCAACTCTGGGGCATGTCGACTCCATTGGTTAGTGGAGAAAGCTTGGTTTGGGAATCTACGTTGTAGTATAATGATGCCTCCTGACTCATTGCAAGTCCTACACAGGCTGACAAGTATCAGAGGGGAGGATTTCCCAAACTGGCGTTCATGGGAAGCCTTGGGATCCTCAAGAATGAATTTACTGATGTTGCTTTGGAAAGGGAAGTCTGGGGCTCTCTGCTGAAACGGTTGCCCTCGTGACCCGACCCTGGATAAGCAGATTAAAATGGATGGGTGATGGATGGATGAGCCAAACAAAAATAGGTGGATTAAGCTGATGTGACATTTAAGGTTATGGCCCAGCTTTTACTGATCAGGTTTATCAAGTCATTTACTGAACATTCATGACCCATGAACAGAAATGCTTGTGCTGTCGATGCGTGCATGGGTTTTATTATTATTTACAACACACACTGTAGTCCCCCTTTCATTTAGAACTGGGATTCATGTATGTCATTAAAATACATTTCACTGATAGTTATTATAGCAGTTATCAAACTTCTATAGTCTGAAAAGAATAGATGAGTTGTTTCACACATCACAGAAGTGATATCGCTTGATTTAGTGCTATGGGTTAAAATGGCTTATTTCAGTGGGATATTAGAGGGTTTTCTTAATAACTGCATTATGTGGCTTCAATATACTGTAGGTATTCCACAAGGAAAGGCAAGTTGTTTAACATACAGAAAGTGGAAGTGAGCACATGATGGTGTCATTGCTATTGCAGGTATGGGGCATGCACAAAACGGCTGAGCTGTCAGGTTTGACAAAATGTGTGTGTGTGTGTGTGTGTGTGTGTGTGTGTGTGTGTGTGTGTGTGTGTGTGTGTGTGTGTGTGTGTGTGTGTGTGTGTGTGTGTGTGTGTGTGTGTGTGTGTGTGTGTGTGTGTGTGTGTGTGTGCTTGTTGCACACCCGTACTGTAGTTGCACGCATGAAAGCACAATGTATGATTTTGGGTCACAGAAGCATTATGGAGACGTGAGAATCCTTGAATCACCACGGCTGTCTTAACATCTCTCAAGTCCAATCACACTTTCATTTATCTGACCCCCCCCCCCCCCCCCCCCCCCCCCCCCAACACACACACACACACACACAACACACACACACACACACACACACACACACACACACACACACACCCTCACACACACACACACACACACACACACACACACACACACACACACACACACACACACACACACACACACACACACACACACACACACACACACACACACACACACATATGCAGTGAGCTGTTACGCATGCAAAGCTTAAGTCTATGTGATGTTAAGTCACTTGCACACCATCTAGGGAAATGCATCCATGCAGTAGCTGCATGTCAGGTCTTAGCACGCAATGATAAACCGTATGGGTTTTAAACTGTTGCGTGAAGGAGCCCAAGTGCCACATGGCTGCACTGAGTTGGGTCGAAGAAAAATGCATTCATTGTGACACGTTGAGCTGTAAATATTTGAATAAATATGCTTGGTGGTGGAATGGTGAAATCTTACTGTATAGGCTGTTGTTCAGATTTACGATATTTGCTTTAAAAAGGAAGGTAGGAGGGACGAAATCAATTTGCAACCGTGGCATATGTTGTAGCATACAACGCGACGGGTGGCACAACGGGTCGCGACCATTGGCTCAAAAGTCGCGACGGGTGGTCCAATGGTCGCAACCGTTTGGGACCAACGGTCACAATTCATGGTGGCACAATGGTTGGGGGTTAAGGTTAGGTTTAGTAGCTAATTTATAACGTCGCCATCCGTCGCAACCATTGGCCACCTGTCATGACCGTTGGCCACCTGTCGCAATGTGTGCCGCGGTCAGAACTTGATTTCGCTGTCTCTTATTTTTACAGCACCTTTTATTCATAGCGTTCTTCCTTACATGCACTCCAATGGCAGAGGAAAGGATGCAAAGCACCAATCTGTTCATCAGTAGATTCATTATGGGTTACGATCATGTTATGCTCAAAGACATTTCAACAGGGAAACTGTATGGTACATTTATTTATATGGCATCTTTATCCAAGGCGCTATTTATTTATATAGTGCAGTGGTTTTCAACCTTTTTGATCTCACGGCCCACTAATTTATTCAGCATTTGAGCCACGGACCACCATTTGATGACATTTTAGCCGCACAGACCCCAAAATTAAAGATTTATTTTGCTTTTGTCCACAATTCCAGGGTGGATTTGGAAAACAAAACAGTCGAACATACAGATCAAAGTGACCATTAATCTTCTACATTCTATAGTTGTGTAGACTTGGGCTAATCCAGATAATTTTAACTCTTGAGAGCGTAAACATTAATGGACCCGCAATTAAGGGTCCATTTGGTTTCATTTTTACATTCTCAAAGAGATAACATCTGGTTAACCAACTTTCCATCATTTAGCCTGGGGACCACCTGGAACTCTCTCAAGGACCACTGGTGGTCCCCAGAGCACCGGTGGAAAATCACTGATAGTGCCTTGCCCAAGGGCAACATGTAAACAGCAGGAGCCTGGATTGGACGACCTGCTCTACCTCCTGAGCCACAGCCACTGCCCCTTGGATCAAACCGAGAATCTTCCATTTCTAAAATGCACTCAGTATCTTTCCTTTATTTCCATCTATCCATCCATCTTCAATCGCTTATCCGTAGTCAGATTGCAGGGGCAACTGCTCCATCAGAGAGCACTTCTCTCTCCAGAGCAACATTAGAGATTCACCCTGGAGTATGATGAGGCGGTCCAACTCATCCTCGGTCTGCCCTGGGGTATCCCCCCAGCGGGGCGTGCGTCAAAGAACTCCCTATAGGGAACTCCCAGAGAGGTATCCTATAACGGTTATAGGATACCTCTCTGTAGTATAGGGAGACCCCCAAGAGGTATCCTGCAACCAGATTCCCGAACCGCCTAAGCTGGCTCCTTTCCAATCAAAGAATCAGAAGTGAGACTATACTCCGAGTCTCTTCCTTGTGACTGAACTTCTCACCCTATCTCCAAGGAAGGTGCCAGCCACCTGCCTGAGAAAACTCATTTTGGTCGCTTGTATCTGCACAAGCTCATGACTACAGGTAAGAGTAGGAACAAAGATTGCTTGGTAGACGGAGAGCTTTACTTTCTCCTCTATTGCAATGTTCCTATTTTTGTTGTGAAGTCAGTGGGCTGTTCAGATCGAGTGGAAGATGTATGGTGAAAATATTAGTTAATTTCATAGTTAGTTCCACAGAGGGAGCAAGCATGACAAGATGATTGCATCAGTGCACACATTCTCCTACCCACGACACACACAGAAGCGCACTATAGGCTATAGCGAACACACACACACGTACGAATACAACACACGGCGTGCACGTTGCACGCACATGCCTATGCACAATTGCAGTACACTGCAAGCTATATGACAGCAACATATTCCAGACATGCTCCAAGTTGCACAGTGTGAACCAAATTGATGCATCTATAATTCAAGAGATCTCAATGTGTGGATGTCTGCATGCATGCACGTTGCACACTCCCAACAGTGGCAGAGGCTATTTATTATACTCATTTTCACTGCATGGTTTGTCATACAATATGCCACAATGCCCAGGCTCATTGGCTATGGTTGTCATTTCATGATAATCACCTGCTGTTTGAAAATAATCACCTCTGTCTTGAGACAAAGACGCAAAGTCACTATGTCAGATACTGTAACCACTCCAACAGTAGTAAAGTGGACTACTTGCTGTACTTGCTCCTTGAGTTTCCATCTGTTGTAGATATACAGTATGTACTGTATGTAGATCAGCTATCTTTTTGCCAAAGTTTCAAAATTGTTTTGAATACTGTACATACTACACAGAATGGATAAATTCTGGTTCTGAACTTGAAAAGCTCAGCTTTGAGAACCACTGAAACGGTTAGACCATCCGATTACCATCTGATACTATCATGCTAGAGTCCTCTGCGGTGAGATATTTGTAGGAGTAATGCAAACCGCTGTATACTGTAAGTGGCTTATTTCAGAATTCTTCACATAAGCTTGCTCAGTTCTCTAATCTGCAGATGGCAGCAACATTCAATGGAAATTCTCAATAGTCACATAATGGGGTGGTCAGATCTGAATTCCATCTTCGCACATCACAATCTACATCTTAGATTACTAAAATATTTGTCAATGCTTGTATCACAGGCAATATTTCTAGGTGTGTAATGATACATTTTAGCAGTGATTCAATATGTATCACGATACATGGTTGATGATCGTGTCATTCTGGCGATACGCTTCAATACGATTCAATGATATTAAATTAAAACTACATAAGTACAATGTAATTCACCATACTTTCTTTCTTTCTTTTAAAACATGCTCGATTTGATGCACAAAAATGTAGGAATAATGCAATCCATTGTCTGTACAGCAAAACAAATCGATACTGATTATTTGCAAAGCAAAACGATATGACACATAGTCAATGCTCCTGTTTTCATTTCTACATGCTTTCTATATACTTTCTTGAATAGATTTTTGAAATACACCCTTATCTATTCCATATTTAAAACCATCTGGTGACATTGATGCTGCTGTTTATAGACTATTGTACTGTACATTATAGTACAGTACAATAGACCCTGGCAGAAATAGATTTATTGAAGACATTCATCCCCATAAAGTTTTTTTTTATTATTATTATTATTAGTAGTAAGTAGTAAGTAGTAAGTAGTAGTAAGTAGTAGTAGTAGTAGCAGTAGTAGTAATTGTATTTCATTTTATTTTTTTTTATAAAATCTTGGTTTTCACACTAGCACTCACTAAAAACATCAGCACTGAATGTTTCGTTTCTTTCTCCACACAGCCTCCATGACCCACAACAGGAACCGACTCAGTGTTGTTTTGGTCATGGTGCATTCTATGTTTTGTTTGGACGTTCTCTGGATAACTCACTAGATAACCAAACTCTGGGGCATCAAAGATATGGATTACAAAACGAGGGGGGAAAAGTTTGCAAAGAAAAGGATTTAAACAACACCATGAGACATGTGGACGGGACTTTAATGTTTTGGATCAGACTCAGCTGGGATCCTGTCAGAGAGCTCTGCAGGAGGGTGTCTGAGTCTCTGCCCCACAGCGGGAGCCTGGAGTTATCTGGTTGGAAGTGGAGCTGGGAGTGTGAGACCAGTAAGAGGAAAAGAATGAGGAAAAAAGGTTTGAGTTTATGAATGAACATCAGCCAGAGATAATCAGCCAGACCCCTAAGCACTGATTGGATAATTGAGACAAATGGTGTGCACTAGTGAAAAGCGTGAATAGGCATACAGCACAGGCTCAATCTTATCTTTGAAATGCAGTCAAATTCAAATTGAACAAATCTGGTCTCTGACCTAGAAATACGGAGCTGATGCTACACGAGAAGGTCTTTCAGTTGCTAGCATAGTTGTACAGTAGTTGTATGCAAATCTTTAAAACAGTAGTTTTCAACCAGTGGTCCGGGGACAACCAGTGATCCAGTTGACAACCAGAGGGTTCCAGATGGTCCCCAGGCTAAAAGGTGGAAAGTTGATATCAGCCAACTCTTGAGAGCGTAAAAATGAAACCAGTGCTACTAGCAACAAGGGACTTAATTGCTTCCGCTCATATGCGACCAAAATGTGGAACGCCCTACCAACAGTCATTAAGACTTGTGAATCCCTTGACTCATTCAAAACCGCTCTCAATGGACCAACTACAGATGGCTACAATTCGAAACTGGCCGCTATAAAACAAAAAATGTAATCCCCCACCCACCCCCTCTCCTCTTTGTACATTTCTCTTTTCCCTTTTTACCTCCACTATGATTTTATCTCCATGATTTGCTGCTTCTGACTTTACTGAAGTAATTGTCTTGTATGTTTTTGAATGTCCTAATGAAATGAAGTTTCATTGAATGAAGTTGGCAACTATTGTAAACAAGTGTATTCTTAACTAGTGTGTTCATCATCATATATATATATATATATTTTTATATATATATATATATATATATATATATTTTTTTTTTTTTCAGATTTGCTGTAGTTGTACTTGAATTGAACTGTAATTTTCCAAGCTGTTATGAGTCTTGTTGCAGTATGTACTTGACTTGTACTGTAACTCTCATCTCATATGTCAATAAAAAAAAAAACATTCATTCATTCAAACCCTTGCTGGTCCATTTTGTTTCCTGTTCACACTCTCAAGAGTTAAAATATTCATCATCTGAATCAGCCCACTTAATGAGAGATGAGAAGGTGTGAGAATAATGGTCATTTTGATCTGTATGTTTGCCTGGTTTGTTTGATAAAATCCAGCCTGGAATTGTGGACAAATCCAAAACCAAAAGATCTAAAATGCCAACAAATGGTGGTGGGCCGTGGCCCACTGCCACGGCTTTAAAAGAATTGGCGGAAGGGCAACATCAGGAGTGCATAATTATTTGACTCAAAAAGGGATAGCCTATCCGAGCCCAGACTCAGAAACGATAAACTGATACTGCAGTTATTTTCTTGATGATGTGGCCAGTTTTATGTTTGGTGAATGATTTGCTTTCTCTGCAGGTCCAGATTGGCTATCAGATTTTGGAGCATTTCCGATGGCCTAGCCTGCCTGCCTGCCTGCCTGCCTGCCTGCCTGCCTGCCTGCCTGCTGACTGATTTGCAGCCTATTGTAACTAAAATGTCACTTTAGAGGCCTCAATGTAATTATATGGATAGATGGGTATGTTTTGGCCCAGCACTTCCGTGTATTGATACAATTAGTCAAAGAAGCGGATACAGGAAAAGTGATCTGCATATGCTAATCTGCATGAATGTCAGCACCTAAAAGTCAGGATAAATATGAAATCAATTCGTTATTTAACATAGGTTATTGCTCCTTTCCTGTAATACAGCAACAGGGAAGAATTGCCACTGTTAAAGCAAACCGATTATTTTTTTCTGTAAATAAAATAATGCCTTTAAAATGACACCAATGGATTATTGAATTGCAAAAAAGCACTGAACCATTCACTTCCTTCAGCATGGTTCTGGCACCAACACTTACAGAAAAATGGAATTCTACTCTTCACTTTGAAAGTCTTTCTATTTTGTGTCTTTCGACCGTTTGCCTGGAGACAACAAGGATATTGCATGTCGTAGGCATTATATTTATTTCCTGCCAATGCTGAAATTAGATTAAAGTGACTGAGCTGCCAGCTACTTTCCAGATGAGGTGGGCCTTGACTTGGTAGCCAGGGCAGCAGACCTACGAGAGCAGACAGTGGATTGGATTAAGCCTGATTTATGCTTTCTCGTATGATGGTGTTGCGTGCCAAAAATAGCCATGCATCCCATTGTGAATCTGCGTTTGTCTTTTTCACCACAAGGCAGCAAGCCTACCATGGCGTGGAGTATGAATTAAGCATTACAGTCAGGGACTAAAGAGATGCCGCCTGAATCAAGTCTGAAACATAACACGTTTCTTCAAACAGCAAAAGAGACAGAGCGGTCAGGTATACGTACAACTTAAAGGACACTTTCAGCTAATGATTCCCGAGCGCGGCAAGCCGCAGCTCACCACTCCTTGGAGCTCAAGTGATGGGTCAAAAGCGGAGAACCAATTTTGCTGCGGTAACGTAGTGACAAATCATGCGACTTTGACTTTTGACTTTTTTTTCACCAAGGTTCATGTTTTAAAGTTGTTATTAGAGAAAGTAAAATATGGGAGTTAATTGTTTTCCTTGCTTTCTTTAGTTTTATTAGTTTTCTACATTCAGTTGATCCTGTAAACTTCCATGGCCATTTCCTGGGGTTTATCAGGACTGTAGTAGATATTACAAAATACAAATAAATCACTTTAAGAATTTGTAAACAAATAAATAAATGTATTTAGGACCATGTTCCATTTACTCTAGGACCAACAACAACCAAAAGCATGAACCTTGGTTGATAATAAAAAAATTAAATAAAGTTGTCCTTTAAAGAAAGAAAGAAAGAGTCAGATGTCCATGTACTACTAGGCCAAACACTGTCCATTTTCAGGCTGGTGGATAGGATAACTGCTGATCTCATTAGGCTTCACAAACGTGCAGCACACACACACACACACACACACACACACACACACACACACACACACACACACACACACACACACACACACACACACACACACACACACACACACACACACACACACACACACACACACGCCAGAGAAAGCTTTGCTTAAGGGAAAAGGTCACCATCAAGTGCACTGTGCGAGGAACAGAAATCGCTGCATTTTGTTCCATCTGATTACTACAAGGGTATAAACAAATGGAAAACAGCTGTCCTTTTCTCTCTCTCTCTCACATACACACCTCATCTTACCATTTAATATGCAGTCACACGGAAAAGCCACAAGGACTAGAAATACTACTACATAAAGCTATGTACTGGGTCATTCTTTCCTATAGCTGACACACACACACACACACACACACACACACACACACACACACACACACACACACACACACACACACACACACACACACACACACACACACACACACACACACACACACACACACACACACACACACAGATACTGCCATATGCCCTAATATAAGAGCATGCGTGTGTGCGTGTGTGTGTGTGTGTGTGTGTGTGTGTGTGTGTGTGTGTGTGTGTGTGTGTGCATGCATGCATACATGCATGCTGCTTTCGTATACATGTGATGTGTAACATGTGATGTGTGGCAGGCATTATATTCAAATTTCACAAAAAGTGTGAAAAACACAGGGATTGGTCCATTTTTACAGTCAGCTACACTCTCTGAGTTAAACTCACCATGCAGCCAGTCTGAGATAGACACCATGGCAACAACATGCAGCTCTGTCATTACATAAAGAAGATCAACTGCTCACAGTCAAAGTGCAGATTAAAAAGAAATGGCTTAAAACAGCTGCTTCTCAAAGTGCGGTCCGGGGACCCCCGGGGGGTTCCAGGGGGGTCCAGCAAGATTAGTGTATGTAGCATAAAAATCTGTTGTACAAAGGCTATTTGAAAATAGACAAATTACAAGCACCTGCCATGGCACGATACAATGAATGCATTGTGATCTTGTAGATCTTCTATCTTAAAAAAAAGAATCGTATAATAGCCTAAAATATAGGCTATATTCAGGGTGTATTATTGATCTTTGGTCAACCTTTGCAATTGGCTCAAAGAAGAACTTGTACTGTATTAGCCAGATTAATATTTGTACCTGATATCAAGATAGTGTTGCTGTCAAATTGGATACGGAGCTTCTTTCTGTCTACTAAAAGGGCATTTCACAATAGATCAGCTCATAACTAACCTCCCGTCATCACCAGGCTTTTATCCTTCTCAGAAAGCCTTTGTGTTCCTGAGCTAGAATATAACACGCCGCCCAACAAAGTACAGAACGCCAATTTCATACAATTGCTTCGAGACGCTTGGGTTGCACAAGGTTAAATACCTGCCCACCGCTGCGGAGTCTATGGGTTAGGATCCAACATGGTGCAATCCAGTTAGGTCAAACATCTCTACGAAAACACAATTGGCCTTGAGGGAGGGAAGCTGAGCGGGAGGCTGATCTTGGGGCTGCGGTGGCGCCTGTCAGCGGGTAATGTTGAAGGGGAGGAGTAGGACGTCCCGGTGGGGGCTGTTCGCTGGGAGGTGGGTCAGTAGGGTATAGGGGTGAATTCTAACAACTAAATCAGAGAAAAAGGTCACAAATAATTGGCTATACTGAACACTGAACATGGATGATTTTCACCCCGACTATTATATTTTTGCAATTTCCATAATGTTGCTGATGTCTGAGGTGGTTGGGTCTTTCAGTAGCTTGTTTTGCTGCACTTCCATATGTGATGAGAAATATTTGTATTAAATGCTATACATTGGGTAAAATATACCCATGTTCAGTGATGGTACAACCAGTAGTACAAATAATTCTCTCTTCGAAAAGGTAACTCCTACTACGACTCATCATGAGTGATATTTGGCAGCTCAACTGAGACGAATTAATTAATCATGTTCCATTTATATTTGCTATGACATACCATATAGCAGTACAGAGCTATGACGTGCAAAGCTGGATTTTTCCCTCACATGAAGAGTCCCAATTGATTTGTTCAGAGCCACATGCCCCATCTCTAACCCTTCTCTTTCCCGTAATATAACCGAAATGCCTCCAAAGTCGGTTCATTTGAAGGTTTCCAATGCTAGTGGTCTGTGTAATTCAGGCATGAGTGTATTTAGCAGACCTGACCGAAATTACAAGATGTTCCAAAACAAAATCACGCACGAGTCACATGTCGGTTGTGGCCTCAATCTCCCAAATTCCACACAGCGTCCCTTATACTCCGGAAATCTCTTAGGTACAGATTTTTGGACCAGATTAAATGCAGCTCTTAATGACTCTTACTGTATTATGACACATACTGCAGCATAGCCCCAGGCCTGATTTCATGTATTTCTAACAAAAAAGGAGCCAGATGTCGGGATGATGGACAGATATTGTTTAATGCTAGACACAAAATCTCAAATCAAGAGGTCGCAAAATCTGCTCATGTTTAAAAGCACTTTTTTGGTTGATGGTTCAGTTTGGAACTGTGGTAGTCTTGTAGAGTTAGTGAGCCGCAAAAGTGGGTCAGCAAATTCACATTTTGTCTTCGGTCCTCTCGCTTTTCATGTTCATCACAAATTTCTTCCATTCATTTGTGAAACCAGTCGAGAGACTATTTGGATGTGTGTCATTCATTTGAATTCAAGGATAAAGATTATATACTTCTGTGCCACCAATGCTCAATGTATGCCAGGCTGCTCTTTCTTCTTTCTCTTCTTCTTTCATTCTGTATTTTATTCACTTTTTAGGACCTTCAGCCTCATGAATGATCATATACACACACGACTGTGGATCAGTACTTCGGATTTGAGATGGATGTTGGGACACATCAGTGCTTCTAATCATACAAGAGTGGCAAGAGTGCCACCAGAGTGGCAATCAGATCAGAAAAACGGATATTCAACAGAACCTACGTTGGGCCTTGACTCAAGAGTAACTTGGAATTTCATTCAATGTCAAAATGGCTGTGTTGAGGGATGTTGCTATGAGCGGAGCTTGTAGAACTCCAACTACTACCGAGATTGTCCTCCGAAACCACACAATGCAAGGTGAAAGATTATGGGAAAAAAATATACGAAACCCAGCAAAAGGGATCCAGCAATGAAGGTGCAAATAAATGAGGTTGAGACCGTTTCAGAGTCAAAGGTGCAGGTGCTTTTACTCTGGTTTGCAGATTTACAAGTATTTATATTTAGGAAAAATCTAAACAACAAGCCTACAATAAAACAATACAATTAAGCCACTACCAGGGGACACGGGTGTTGCCAAAACAAACAAAGCACCTAGGGAAACAAAGGATAGACCAACTAACTACCTAATTTGTAAAACCAAAGCTTGCCTACCTAACTACTCTACCCAAAAGCAAGTTCGAAAATACTTGTGGAGACAACCACCCCTTACCTAGTGTGCTTAACAGGTTCTACCTACGTGGTGCCTGTAGGGGCCTCTGTCACTATACAATATAATTTACATTTAAGTAGGAGAACAACAAACTATAAGATAGAGTTACTCAGGGACCAACAATGAGAGACAAAAACAGGAGGACAGGGCTACATACAGGAAGGGATGAGCTGGTTGAGAAGGAAGAGAACAGATGATCCTTAGACTGTGCCTACAGACTGCACAAGTGCACATTCCAACTTTCGGCCAGGGGTGTGACGTCACATCCTCCTTTTTTGAATGGGTTTCAATGGGAACTTCCGGCTAGTTCCTGTCTGAATTGCGGTCGCAGGCGGGTCTTTCCTGCTGCCTGAGCACTGTCCGAAATTCAGACAGGAACTAGCAGGAAGTTCCCATTGAAACCAGTGTAGAGGCACCCTTAGGGTGACTCTACACTGGTTTTTGTACAGTCTGTGTTTCAGCCAGGGTGTGACGTCACGTCCTCCTTTTTTGAATGGGTTTCAATGGTAACTTCCTTCTAGTTCCTGTCTTTCGGACAGTGCTCAGGCAGGAAATTCAGACAGGAACTAGCCGGAAGTTCCCATTGAAACCCATTCAAAAAAAGGAGGACGTGACGTCACACCCCCGGCCGAAAGTTGGAATGTGCATCTGCAGTCTGTAGGCCTTGTTATAGCCAGCAGGTGATGGTGATTGGATGAGGGGTGGAGTCAGATAACTGGCTGATTGGCAAGTGAGATGGCTGGGGATTTGGATCTGTAGAGTGAATCTGAGTGAGGCTGTGTTCACACTGGAAGGAACTCATGAAACTAGTGGTTGCATGGGTTTCATGCATAGAGTAATAAAATAACAGAGACCGAACTGGAGCGATAACCCCGCCCCCTTGCTGTTCATTTCAATACAAGTTGCTCATTGGCGCTTTGAAGCACCCGGAAGACCGCCGGAAGTGCGCCTATTTCCGCATTTGGGCACCAAAATTTGGTGCCCAAATGCGGAAGTATTTCTCCATGAACGCGCCCGACGCAAGGGATTATGGGAACCATGAACGAGCGCCGTCGCGAACGAGGAAAGGAAAAAAAACATCAAAAAGCATCAAAAACAAGCTTGTGGGTTTGCATTGAGCTTATTATCTGTCATATAATACATCCGTTATGTTTTGAGAGGTAGTATATGACGTGAGGACCGCTGGTTTATTCAGAAAACAACTTAAAAACAAACTGCCCTGTCCGCGTGCACAAAGCAAACGAGCGTGCATGCTCTCGGGGCGTTCGTGCATGAATTCCACCCGCCTGCAGTACCAAACTTGGCCACCAGCGAGGCCAGCTTCAAGCCTGGAGGCGCTGTCTGCTGGTGTGGTTTCATGGCTCCGGGCAGCCATTTCCCACAATGCTTTGCATGATGTGGGCAAGGCAGGAAATGAGGACAAACATCCAAATGTTTGGCTTGTAGTTCTGTTGTCCACTTGTGTTGTAAAGAAGAAGGAACATATTTTGAAGAAATTATCTGGGCCACCCGTGGGGGGGTCCATACAATAGTCTACATGTCAAGTTGGCCTACACTGCAACAAAACTGATAAAAGCTTGGAGAATTATGGTACAATTCAAGTACAACTACAACAAATTACAAACATGTGATTGGAGACATTAGCTAGGAAGAGTTGTTTACAATGGCCACCTAGTTCAAAAAATGATTTCCCTGAACGGGAATCGAACCCCCGTTCGATACCACTAGACTATTAGTTACTGTGGTGGGGAGAGATCAAGGCTTGTACAATGCGAACTTTTCATTGGGTGGATTACTGCTGGAAGTCAAGAATGTCAAAAGTTATATTTTTGTATATGCACCTTGAATTCTAAAGTTTTATTTTTCTGTTGTGCCAGGTTTTATATCCTGTTGACTTACTTAATGGACAGGGCCTGAATACATCATACTTTCAATGAAAATCATTTCTGTTTAAAAGATGCCAAGCTGTTCTTTGACAGCAGTCAATAAAGAGTGAAGACTAGAGTCTAAAGACTACAACATAAACCCCGCCTAAAGACATTCAAGATGCGACTTTTCTACTACTGGTTGGCTGTTTGTCCAACCCTTTTTGGGTTGTCTGAGTCTGTAGTTTGACTTTTGTATTTTTTGCCTACAACTGGTTTCATGTAGTTTGGTTTCATGTCGGCTGTTAGAAGAAACAGGATGTTTCTTCAAAGCCATGTAATCCCCATAGGGAATGACTGGAGCTGGTTTCAAGATGGCCGATTTGAAAATCTAAGATGCCGGTTACAGGATTAAACATACTGATTTTGGTGACTCTAATGTGCCATCTATAGGCCAAAAGGTCTGCTATACAAACTCAAAAAGACACAGGTTTTAGTTTAGGAAACAATTGTCCAGTTTACTTTTTCCTGTACTACGTGAGCATCATCATCTGCATACAAAATGCTACACATTACAATGCTATACCACCCTCTGGGGTAACATTCAAAAAAGCAACTAACAAATCCTGCATACAGCGAGGGGATGTCTCCAACCGTCTGTGTACCTGTACAACTTGTAGCAGCCCACAAGATTACATATGGAGCCTGGAGTTCCATGGGAAAAGATTGAATAATGCTGTTTTGCATATTGATAAACAACTTTTGCCCTCGAGCATGTGTTACAGCTTGGTTTTCCCTTTACTTGCAGTCTCTGGGGTAGGCCTACACACAGCGATCCAACTACTGAGAAGTAACAGAAAAATGCATCTAAACCATGCCCCTGTTCAAAGGGAGAGCTAGAGAAGGATAGTAAAGCCTGATTTACCAAATATTTCATTCTGTTCCGGCATAGAAAATAGATGATCTGCGAGCTTAAGTCTAAAGAAATGTAATAATTCTCCAACTGAGAACTCATAAAAGTGCTGGTTTATTACAAAATAAAATGTATAGTTGTTGTTAGGCCTAGCCTACTCCTGTTGGGTATCATTATGGGTGGATGATTTTATGTTGTCAACTTGTCATTGAACAAGGGTACAAGTATACCTGCAGTGAAATGTAACTACTTGATGGCATCAATCCTATGCCATGCAACTAAGAGCAATATCATCCTGAAATTAACTATTTCAAAATGTTGGCCCTTAAATTGCATCATAATGTGAATGAATCAAGTCAAGTAATGTAATAGTAGTGCTAAATGGTCCATTTACAGTTCATTTCAAGAACTGCTACAGTACACTGCTGATCAGTGTTGGGGACATGTGCACTACATAACTTAATATATTACGTAATATATTACCAAAATGCAGAACTTATTATATATATATATATATATATATATATATATATATATATATATATATATATATATATATATATATATATATATATATATATATATATATATATATATATATATATATATATATATATATATATATATACACAGTATATATAATAGCTATATAATAATATAATATTTCTGCATTACAGCATTACTTTCTATATTACTTTCTTTCAATCTGTCTGCAAGTGTTCTTGTGAAATTAAGGACTTTAAGCTGTCGCATTTTGGAACGGCAACCCTAACAGGAAGTACAGCTGCTATGACGCAATTACCGTAGCTGTCAAAATCATTAAGCTCATAGCCATCCACAAAGGGTGACGGGTTACTATGGTGACGTGTCTATGCAGCGTGTGTCAAACAGGCGCTGTGGACACTACGTTAAAGTGTACGTTCTGTCGTAGTAGGAATGGCTACTACGGCAAGCAGGTTTATCAATCGAGCACGGATCTAGTTCCCGTTACTGTACTAGAGGCTCGCTGTCCTACAGCTTAATAAAGTCCCTATTATCCTGACAACTGCAGAAGTTACATAATTAATTACTTATTTTCTATAATTTGTCATTAAATTATTTACTGGCTTCCATGAATTCAAGGAATACATTTAACTCCTGTGTTAACTGTCCATAGCTGAGTAGGTCTACACCAGTACTGTTTTCAGGAGTGACGTTTTTTCAAGTTGATTTCAAATGGATTTGGCCTGATAGCAAAGTGGGCTTGCTTTATTGTAGGTATGCCACTGGCCTACGCAATATTGAATTAATAGTGATACTAAGTATTTAATTATATATTTTGTAAAAAGTTTTTTTTAACTAATATTTAATAGTAATATTAATATATTAAACTTGCTCAGACAGTAATATTTAATATGAATATATTGCTTTGAAATGGAGGTAATGATTAAGTAAGGGATAACACCCGACAAACCGGTGATTTGTTTCCTAATAACTGACCGAGGCGCAGCCGAGGTCACTTACCGGTTCAAAGGGTGTTATCCCGCTTATTACATGGCTTACGTCAGTGGTTTTCAACCAGTGGTCCGAGGAACACCAGTGGTCCTTGAGAGGGTTCCAGGTGGTCCCCAGGCTAAATGACGGAGAGTTAGTTAACCAGATGTAACTCTTGAGAGCATAGGCCTAAACATGAAACCAAATGTACCCGCAACATAAACATGAAACTCTCTCGAGTTATAATATCCATCACCTGAATGGCAACGGCAACGACAACCAAATACGCTAACCAAATGGATGGCGTGCTGGAACTAAATGTGTAAGCGCAGCGCGGATTGATATGAACACAGCTGTTTGCACTTTGGGGACCTTGATTATGCAGCGGTCCGATATAGAGCGGAGCAGTGAATTATAATGTAATATGTTACCGCTCACGTGACCGGAACACTGGCTACTGATTGGAGCATTCATTCAAGCCATGTAATAATAAGTAATATATTAGAAAAACAAAGTAATATTCCCAACACTGCTGCTGATAGATTGTAAATTCTAGATCCGGCCCTGCTCTGTGGTAATGTGTGTTGTTGCATGCATGCATTCACGTGCTGGTGTGTGTGTGTGGGTGTGTGGGTGTGCATGTGAGTGTGTGTCTCCCCCTGGAGGCGTTTTGTTTCCCGCCCGTCTGTGTAATTGTGTAGGGAGGTGCTGCATTCCCTTTCTGGATTAAGCGAGTTGCTCTGCATCCAAGTCTGTCTCTTGTCAGCTCAAAGCTGGTCTACACTGCTGCTGCTGCTGCTGCTGCTGCTGCTGCTGCAACACAACAGCACTCCGGAAACAATACAGTGGGACATCTACAGTATGCCTTTGGGTTTGCAGCTATCTGGTGAATGTGCACTAGAGCAGTGTGTTTTCCACCATTTTGGTACCAGGGATCACCATTTATTCAGCTTTTGAGCCACAGACAACATTTGATGACATTTTAAAGACCCAAAACTAAAGACTTATTTTGGTTTTGTCCACAATTCCAGGCTGGATTTTGCAAACAAAACAGTGTAAACTTCTTAATTAAGTGGTACTAATTCAGATGGTGAATATTTTAAATCTTGAGTGTAAAATGAAACCAAATGACTTTGTATTATCATTTTGCAATGTAGAGAATCGGTATTGAATTGCTACGAATACAAGTACTTATCACATTGCATTTAGCAATTTTAAGAAGAAAAAACATCTTGTGTTCCATCTATATACTAGATCACTGTTTTTACTGATTTATATCCATTATAATAATACATTTCCTTTAAAAAACCTGCAGTATCCACATGTTTCACACACACTTATTGTATTTGTCAAATAGTTACTGTATCGATTTTAGATCAATGTATCAAATCGTATTGTATTTCCAGAATGAACCAATATCGTCCATATATTGTATCGTCAACAATGTATGATCTTGATACGTATTGACCGCTGTTAAAATGTATCGTTACGTGCACACACACAGTATGTACTGTATGTAATGTAGTTGCTTGTCATCTCGCAACATTGTAGCACAATGTTCTGTAAATTCAGCTTAGGACAAATCCCTTGTGAGTTAAAAAAAAATGCAGTGTTTTTCTACCTTCAAAAATAGTGTTTTATAGGAACCATGAATATATGTGAAGATATGGAAAAGTTTACATACACAAACTGAAACTCTTGAAAGTGGCATCCACATGAGAATAAAGTTAATATAAGATCCATAGTATTTTTTGTAAAACGAAACACATATAAAACATTGAATTTTGTAATTTACTCTATAAGAATTATATGACATGCATAATAAATATAAGTTCCACAGTATTTTTTGTTAAATGGCTTGTATGAAAGGTGCCACTCTCAAGAGTTCACATATACGACATTTATATAACATTTTCCATATGGGTGTGCACAATTCATTTCTACATGTAAAGCAGGTTGCTACTGGCCAGGAGATAATGTTATCATTATGTAATTTAAGGAGTGGCAATGTTAAAGTATAAACATATGGGATGTGACTTTGTCCAATCATGAAGACCTGAAAGGGCTTGTGGAATTTTAATGCCAAATAGTGCCATAAGTAAAGAATTTGCAGTGACCTTGACATAGCACTGCTTGTGAAGAGGTGAGCTAGGCAACATGGTATGGTGACAGCGACAAAGGAACATGAGAATACATCCTTCAGAGTTACTCTCTAATCCATAGACCTGAAGGGTAATAGACTTTGTGATGCAGTGTACCTCTCAAGAACATGACAATGTCCTGTTCTGGGTCCGTTACCCATAGCATCCTTTGATTCATTGGCTCGGCATTCAGCAGCTGTCAATCAAAAATGAACATGAAAAAAACCACCTGGAACAGAACATTCGTGCTGTGGCCTTCTGGAAAATTAAATTGCCATTTCCAAGCCACGATGGAACTAAAAGAAGAGAAAAGGCAATGAGGTTCACTTTGATTTCATTTGCAATGTTTTGGAGATCACACACATCAACAATTAAAGCAGAGTGCAGCAGAATACATTATACAGAAAACAGCTTAAAGGTAGGGGAAGTGATTTCACTTTTGTCAGATAGGATCCAGCAGCAGGTTCACATAGTGTAGCTACTCTTGGGCGCCCCTAGTGCACCAGGCTGGTACTACACGATGAATTTCAAATCACTTACCCTACCTTTAATAAAACATAACAGACAATAAGGTAAAAACAATTGCACAGTGACTTTGAGGTTTGAGAGCAGCTTATTAAATTGTCCATAAAGTATTGGGGCATTCATTCTTAGTGTGAGTTGAGTGTTCCATGAAATAGGGGAATCAAGTAGAAAGCTGATATTTTCCCAGGTGAAGTGGAACAGGTAGAAGAAGTGTAATCCAGATGCTTGAACGGATCTGATAAATGCCTCTCTCCCCACCCCCACCACTTTCTTTTTTCTTTTCTTTTATCAATCTAACAGTAACGTATGGTGGTACCTTATGTTCATGTCCAAAAAATAAAGGGATACCAGTGCCTAGATCTCCTGTTAGAGAGACAACCTACCCTTTGTAGACTCAGGTGAGAAAAATGAAAGCCTGCCGTTACTGAGGCTAAAATAATGGTGAGTATAGCATTCACCATGGATAAGGGTCATCAGATATTTCACAATTGTGTGAGGAAATTAACGTTGACAAGGATAACCCATGACGCACACAATATTATTTTTTCCCCCTGATGGGGGACAGAAGGGATGTTGCTTGTATGAAAACATTTTATCCTACAAGAGAATACATGGCTTTAACTAAACAATCTCAAGCATGCTGTGATTGCATTGAATAAGCTGCATAGGACTATTGATGGCTGACTGACAACAACAACAATAAGCCCAGCCATTCCGAGTTCTGACTAATAAGACATAGCCTGCAGTACTGCACTCACTGCACCAAACCCTAAAATGTCAGCTCCGCTGCTTATTGGGGAAAGACATGGGGAAAAACATGCACCTCCAAAATTCTGTGAGATTATATGGCATGTTGCAACCTGTATCATGTTATAAAGCACTATGGACGATGATGTCGACCAGGAGGCTATGGGTAAATTTGATTGCAGTTTTATCTCCACTTCATGATGAGATAAAAAACTTAAACATAAAAAAGCCTATATGAAATTATCAGACCTGCAAGCTCACAACCTTGTGAGCTAGCAGATTTCCTGAAATAAATAGTTCTAGCTGAGGATATTCAGTGAAATTGCTGACATATCCACTGATTCTATAGCTCATTGTGCTTACAAACACCTGTGTTTGAAATAGCCATTTCAAACACTGTGTGTATGTGTAGCCCAAGACATTGGACTCTCATAGAGAGGTGTTTGCGATTTTGACATGATCACGCTACGAGAGTCCAAGATCGGCTATCGTTATCGTATTTCCTCGAAATATTTCGCCGTTTCTGCTTCTAGTAGCTCTTAGCATGCACAAATCCAACATGTAAAAGGCTGAACCTATAGGCTTCCACTCGTCCGATGACTCTACGCAAAAGAATTGAATGACGTAGAGTCGTAGTTTTCAAGAAATAAAATGTTTTATTCCACTCGGTCTGTTGATGTTTTATTATGTTATATTCGGAAGGCTGCCATCTTGGAGGGAGGGGAAAGGCGGGGTGGGGGTGCGCCATAACCAATGGCAGCTCAGCGGCCCCCCCACTCCCCTCCCCCTACCCCCCACTCCCCTCCTCTGCCCCACACACTCCCACTCCCCTTCCCGTCCCTCACCCCGGGAGGAGGGGGGTGGGGGAGGGGAGTGGGAGGGCCGAAAATGATACTTACTTACAAATACTGTATGTACATATAAATAATGTATTTGTAAAAATCCAACTTACAAGTTGCAAGATTTCTTTTGTGGATAGGACATTTATGAAAATCATCGTTTGTATCTTTTTTTTTTTTTTTGAAAAATACAAAAAACATTTGCACACAGAAACATTTGCGAATCTATGTGTAAATCTTTTAGGGACAAATTGCTCTCCATGGGACCACCTGGAATCTTCTCAGGGACCACTGGTGGTCCCCGGACCACCTGTTGAAAACCCCTGCTCTATCTGACACACACACACACACACACACACACACACACACACACACACACACACACACACACACACACACACTCTTGCAGTGACTAAAAGGTCAGAAGTGTCAGCATTGCGTAATTCGTGAACTCAAGTGTGCAAATGTTTGTGCGTGCCCAGCACTGCCCACAGTACATTCCTACTCCATTCTCAAGTGTTTCCTCCCTTGTATTTGCTGCTCTGACCGTATCATTGGAAATCCATGCAGCCGCGGCCCCTCCCCACACTCCACTGGTCATCGATTAACTGCCAGAGACGGGGAAGGGGAGCACACGACAAAGTGGTGTGTGCGCGCGTGTGTGTGTGAGAGAGAGAGAGAGAGAGAGAGAGAGAGAGAGAGAGAGAGAGAGAGAGAGAGAGAGAGAGAGAGAGAGAGAGAGAGAGAGAAGAGAGAGAGAGAGAGAGAGGAGATGGAGAGGGGCTGCTGCAAGGAACAGAGGAGAGCAGAATGAGAATGAAGAGGAAAAGAGAGGAGAGGAATGAGAATGGAAGAGAGAGAAAGAGAGAGAGAGAGAGGGAGGGAGGGAGGGAGGGAGATGGAGAGAGAGAGAGAAAGAGAGAGAGAGAGGGAGGGAGGGAGGAGAGGGAGAGGAGAGAGAGAGAGAGAGAGAGAGAGAGAGAGAGAGAGAGAGGGAGGGGGGGGGGGGGGGGGGGGGGGGGGGGCAGAAGAATAATGGGGGTCAGGGAGATGAGAACCGAGAAAGGGGATAAGGGGCAGAGATGGTTCCAGGATGAGGCTGGACCGTAAACCTCCTCCCCTGCAGCAGAATGTGGCGTGTGGATGGACTACAAATTAGTCCACCTGGACCACTCGGTGCTATTGAGACGGTGGTTCAGGAGCAGGTAACAATCCGTGGATTGGCGGTTTGAATCCCAGCTCCTCCTCGAAATGTCCTTGAGCAGGACACGGAACCCCAAAATGCTCTTGATGCACTGGTTGTGCCCTGCATGGTAATCGGTGTATGAATGTGTGTGAGAATTTTGATTGAAGAGTGAAGAGTAAGAGCAATGCAGAAGTAACGCTTGCCATCAACCAACAGTTCCAAACATCAATTTATAGTTCCATATGTTGAATCCTAATATTGTTTGTCGATGAAGCACATGGACTGAATACATATACCCCCTGCGTATCGGCTTCTTACCTTAAGAAGTCACTTCAAAGCCCCCCTGTGCAAGCTGCGCCTATGGGACCTCCCACTGGCCATCAAAGCTCTCATATGACAAGCTAGCCTGAGTCAGAATCCCTTTACATTGCATATGAGGCATTTTGTTCAAAGCGAAGAACGCATAACTGGCAAACTGTTGGTCAAAATAACAATTCTTCTACATTTTCTAATTGTGTAGATTCTTGAAAATGAAGTAATTCAGATGTTTAAATAAATTTAACTCTTGAGACCGTGAAATTAAACCAAATGGGTCAGGGTCCATCAACAGTTACGGACCAATAAGGGTCCATTTGGTTACCAACTGTGCATCATTTAGCTGGTCCGGTGACCGCTGGTGGTCACCGGACCACTGGATGAAAACCACTGCCTTAGCCAGTCAGGATTTAATCTAAATAATCCATGTGTTTAATGTGTATGGATTGGAGATACTATGTACCAATGATTTAACAAAATCTGTAGAATTATGATTTTTTTAAAAATGTGTTTTGCAAAAGTCAGCCTTGTCTCGATTCGCCCTATGTTTCTGAATAAATCAGGGAAGAGGCGCTGCATTCATTTTCACAGATTTGCTGTGATGACCCCAAAGATGCTGGAGATTAGCTGCCTGCAGACAAACAAAGTCTGGACACACATGCACGGACAGACAGACGGACAGGGTCAAAAACATATCAGACTCTTTGCCATGCCTTTGGCCTGGCGGAGACAATAATACGCCTAACAAGACCGCCCCACTGCCATTTAAAAAACCTCAGCCTCGCCTCACCACAAATAACATGGAACAACTTGAATTGTTAGAGGAATAACTTGACATTTAATTTCAGTCACATGTTTCTCCGTTGGCCCCGAAGGCTTTGCTGCGATGCTTTAATTGAACTGACCAACAGTGCCAGTCAGTCCAGCACGCCTCTCACTCTAAAAGTGAAGGATAGAATAATAACAGCCCTGCAAAAGATTATTCCATTGAAATGAGGATAAGCTACTGTATGGACACACACAAATATCACCTCAACTTTATTACAATCTCTCAATCTTTTGCATATTTGTGGCACCACTAAACCAACACCATTTCATCATTGAAAACAGAAAACTCTCTGAGTTTGAGTGCAACTGAAACCACTGATGTTATTATTGATGGTTACTTGCCTAATACCGCCCCTAGCCGAAAATTGGGTGCGGCTTCATGGTGACGCACCCATACCATTTTCACCTGCCCTCCCAATTGGGAAATGTTACATCCGGCTCTGCGCATGTGATTGACATTTGAGATGGTAGAAACCGTTAAAGAGACATGCTCATGGGCACTCATTTGGTATAAGGGGGAGGGGTCTTAAGAGAGAGGATTTCATTAGCTTCCTCAAAGGGACACAGTCATTTATAATTAAGTGGTCGTCTCATTTAATAATACATGCCTGGCGATGAATGTTTTACACCAACAGTGCTGGGAGAAGTGCCAGACAAAATGCACAGATAGATATGAACAAAATGAAACCATGATAGAGTCAGGAGGGGGGACTGAAAAAGAGAAATCAGTGTTCAAATGCGTAAAGAGGACATCAGGGCATGTACGTTGTACCACAAAAATGTTAAAAAGTAAGGGTTCCTACAGGTTTCTTAAAGTAAAATTTAAGTCTTTTTTAAGACCTTTTTTAAGGCCATTTATATAAAACGTAATACCCATTTCACGGCCATCGTCAATAAGCGACGTTTTATATATTTTTCACAACTAGCACTGGTCACCCTTACAAGATGATTCGATACGTATCGATTTGCATGGTCTCTACAAGATTCAGAAACGATTTATTTTATATACAGAACGATACAATTCGATTCAGTAGAATTTCGAACAATTTCAATTTGTTGGAATTTAGTACAATACGATTCGATACAGTGCGATCAGACGCATTAAAAACCCTAGGTAATTAGGGTTAGGCTACATAGGGTTTCTTTTTTATTATCTACTACAGTCCTAATAAGCCCCAGGAAATTATAAGGGGAACATGAAAAACAACTATGTGTTTGGACTTTGAGGTGGTTGAGTATTCAGGAGTGCTTTGACAGGTCTGCCTGCTGTGACACAAGTAGATGCAACTACACTAGTATACATTCATTATTAAAGGAAGCCAAATGACTAGACCAGTGGTTTTCAACCTCTTTCATACCAGGGCCCACTATTTATTCAGAATTTCAGCCACGGACCACCAATTGATGACATTTTAGCCCCACAGACCACACAACTAAGATTTCATTTAGTTTTATCCACAATTCCAGACTGGATCTCAGAGAAAACAACACAGTGAAATACAGATCAAAATGAACATTAATCTTCTACATTCTCTAGTTGTGTAGACTTGGGATAATTCACATGAATATTTTAACTCTTGAGAGTGTAAAAATGAAACCAAATGGACCCGCAAGGGTCCATTTGGTTTCATGTTTACACTCTCAAAGAGTTACATCTGGTTAACCAACTTTCCTGCCTGGGGACCTCCTGGAATCCTTTCAGGGACCACTGGTGGTCCCCGGACCACATGTTGAAAACCCCTGCCATAGACGCGAGCAGCTTATCGCGTTAGCTACGGCTACGCTAGCTAGCCTCGATACAGACAACACCACCACCGGCACCACCACCACCCCGTGTATCAGGTTGTCCCGTGGATGGAATACGATTTAAAAGGCTATGGACGTGAATGGAACCATAGATGTGTGCAACTATCCAATAAAGTTGTGTAAAGCTGTCGGTCCCGACAGCTCCGCTCAGATGATCATCTGTTGCGCTGTGGTGTCCGAGGCGTAGAGTATATAGAATTGTGACATTGAGGGGACAGAAAACAGCCCGGTCACGTGGTTCAAGTACTCGCGTGAGCTCAAAACTCCAGCTGTCCATATTTTTGTTGTCCTCATTCCGTAGAGATCTATGTAGAAGCGCATCCAATGGACTGGCCCCATGAAATGAACAGAGTTTGCGTAACTCTAAGACCCTGAATACTACGTCACACAGACACTCCCACTGAACGTAGATGATCTACAAGCAATGTGCCCCATTGCAATGCATGTCTATGAGCTTGTATATCTGTGGTTACTGGTTTTTGCGCAGCTGATGGAATCATCGATTCATCTCTTTAGGATCGATCTAACGTCCAATACAGACGCTGTTTTGATCGCTCCGACACACGTGGCTCGATGTAACTGCGCAAAATTTAAGACCTAGATATAAAAATTCAAGACCTTTTTAAGTCTTTTTAAGGTATTATTTTCAAATTCGTAAATTCAATGCTTTTAAGACTTTTTAATATCCCGCGGGAACCCTGAAAAATGTTAAAAAAAGTAAGGGGATGCAAAAGCAGGCTACATCACTACATCAAACTCGAGTCAATCTGATACTAATCTGATTCCATGTCTGACTTACACTCGCAGCCAAATCTAGCCTGAATCAGATCTGTCATAGCCTGGTCTAGCCCTCAATGATTTTGGCCTTGGGGGGCGGGGGTGTCGTGGGATCCACACGGCGGAAGTGCTGCGCTCTGATTTGATCTCACTAACGTGTCGTCATCTCCGGCCCCTCCCCCTCCCGTCCACTGCTGTTCTACGTCACATCATTTAGAGCGACGCCCACCCCGGAAGGTTGACACGCCCCTCAAGGCCACTTTCCAACGTGCGTTAGTCCAGGCTTTCCGTTTTCGCGCAAGGCGAACGAAAATGAAAGCCTGGGTGTCTAGCCTGAATCAGATCTGTCACTTCAAGATAGAAATCTGATTGGCTTAATGGGTCGCGTGATCCTTTTAAACAAATCAGATTCCAAGGTTGATGTGGCTCAGATCTGATTCAGGTTGGACTTGGCTGCCAGTCTAAATGGGGCCTCAATCCCTATAGTCTTCATTGGGGCACGTATGAGGCAACCACACAATACCCATCCATAAATAGCCTATGGGAGACAAGCAAGCCAGTCAG
Source organism: Benthosema pterotum (assembly GCA_039105355.1). Classification (NCBI taxonomy): domain Eukaryota; kingdom Metazoa; phylum Chordata; class Actinopteri; order Myctophiformes; family Myctophidae; genus Benthosema; species Benthosema pterotum. The sequence goes on along the minus strand of CM076971.1, from coordinate 24,205,253 downwards.
GCAATCAGCATTAAGGCCTTTTCAGACAGGCAGCGGCTCACGTGCCGAAGGCAGTAATTCATCTGAGAGTGAGAGGTGAGAAGCATGTGTTTATTCTGCATGCGCAGAGAAGATGGGGGTGATTATCCTACACGTATTTTCATAGATGCGTTCTCCCTGACATTTACAACCCCCCCCCCCCCACACACACACACACACACACACACACCTGAAGCAGAACTGTCGTTGATCCAGGCGACAACGCCTACGTCACTTTACTCCCCGTCTGATCTTCAAAGCATGTCATGGTTTGTTTGGTCTTATACAGTAGAAAGTTAGTAAGTATGATAGGTGTGATCCAATATATCATTGCTGTTGGGAGGAGGACACTGAATGCTATATTAAGTTCATTTCAAAAATATTGAACCAATATTGAACCAATAATCAAAAACAGCTTTGGAAAGAATCTCTCAACTCCTTTGCAGCCTCTAATCTGTCTGTGAAAGCACCTAACTCCACCCACACTCCCCTGTGTGCCACAGAGCTGGTGCAGAAAGACTTTTGAAGTGGAAGATGAAGACATCTCCACAAATCCGTCCCTTGCATATCATATATCAGCAGGATATATCATATATCCTGCTCATTAAGTGTCATGAAGCATCTGTACATTTTTTCATGGAGATCCAATGGTAGACGTTCTTATCTATGGTAAATGGTGCATTTACAGTATATCGCACCTTAATTCAAGGTGCTTTACATAGCTTGTGCATCACATTCACCCATTCACACTCACATTCATACACTGATGGCAGTGTATGAATGTAGGTGTTCAGTGCCTTGCTCACCGACGCTTCGACACTAACTCTGGGGGAGCCCAGGATCAAACCGAGAACCTTGTGATTACTACTCTACCCCTGAGCCACTGCTGTCCCTGTGACAATGACAGAGGAAACTAGAAAAGTGCCCTTCTGGGCACAGGTCTCCACCAGGCCAGTTCAGGTTGTGGCCTCCTGGTGGCGCTATAATATGCCAATGTTAAAAGGGTTCCATTTCTTCGTATGACTTTAGCATTTAGATGATTTGAGGCATTTTGTCCAAAAATGTGTTTTGCAAATGTTCACCTGTTGGTGGCGCTGTAACAAGCCATTGTGAAAAGAGTGGATATTAGAGAGAATATTTTTCTCAGCCTAGTATTTTAGTGTGGTAAAGATTTTATGTAAATTGCCTGCTGTTCGTCATGTTTTTAAAATCGGCCTCCTGGTGGCGCTATAACATAGCGTTGTCGGAAATTTGGAGCAGAGGTTCATGGGTGGCATCCAGGGAGTCTGTGTGTAAATTCTGGCATTGATCGGGTTAACGGTTTGGGAGATTAGCTGCTAACAGACAGACACACGCACAGATTTTTGCCAAAAAAATTGCAAAAGTCGGCCTCCTGGTGGCGCTATAATAGGCCCTGGCCAAAAATTTGGAGCAGAGGTTCATGGTTGGCATCCAGGGAGTGTGTGTGCAAATTGTGGCATCGATCGGGTTAATGGTTTGGGAGATTAGCTGCTAACAGACAGACACACGCACAGATTTTTGCCAAAACATTGCAAAAGTCGGCCTCCTGGTGGCGCTATAATAGGCCCTGGCCAAAAATTTGGAGCAGAGGTTCATGGTTGGCATCCAGGGAGTGTGTGTGTAAATTTTGGCAGCGATCGGGTAAACGGCGCCGGAGATTACTTGTTAACAGACGGACGGACACACACACACACACACGGACGGACACACGGACGGAGGGTGAAACATATTCTCCACCATGCCTCCGGCCTGGTGGAGACAAAAACTCCTCCCGGTGTCCTCACTTCAGCTGGATTTGGATAGTGAGTTTAAATAACGACAACTGACAATATGCGAAGTCAGAATACAAACTTTGATGAAAGTATTGCTTATGCTTTGTTTTAAAAAATAGTTTAGTCTTGTGTTTTTTTGTTTTGACAGCAGCAGCATAGAAGATCCCACTATGCCATTAGTTTCGTCCAATGTTCCTTTGTTGTTGTGTTTTTAAATTAAAATGTCAGAACCTATGTCTTATTAATCTCATCCTCCTTGTTTTCGAGCGATCAACTTTTGCATAATGCCATCTCACCGGGTGACACCGTGTTTGCCTGCGGTTCCCCATCCCGTTCAATTTCTCAATCTCATTCTCTCCACACTCCGCTCCTGTGCAATCTCAGTAATGTGCAAGGTGCCATAATGCACTGTGTTCTGGGGAGAGATAGGCCTATATATTACTCTTGGAGGCAGAGAGGGTTGAATGCTATATGAGGTGCGTGGTAACTGAGCCAGTAATATTTTGCCTGTCAATGCAGTGTGTCATCTTTATACCCGACTAAAGAAAATCCACACATTCAGGTGATTACTGGCTCTGAATCTTTCTTCTTGCACTCCTTGCTTGCACACGCGCACATGCACGCACGTACGCACGTACGCACGCACACAGGCACACAGGCACACACACACACACACACACACACACACACACACACACACACACACACACACACACACACACACACACACACACACACACACACACACACACACTCACTCACACACTGATTGGATTGATTGTCCCAAAGTAATCGGTACAGGATACAGTCATATAAATGAAAACAGTACAAGGTACGGTCAACACAGCCAATGGGATCACTGAAAAAACTCCTTGCGGTCTCGTTTCCAGTCAGGTTCTGTGTTCAGCATATAATCATGACATGAACATAACAACAATAGTTCAAATCATGGTTAGAGGTGAAATAACATGAATATGCAGTAAGGGTTACAGGGGAATCATTTCCTTTCCCTTTGGCATGCTGAAAGGTGGATTTTCAGGCCTGTTTTAAAGTATGCCAGGGATTTACTCTTTTTGAGAGAGAGGGAGCCAGGGCATTCCACACTTGAGTGGCAGAGCTGTAGGAAAACACACAGGGCACTGGACCAGCTCCCACTTTATCATAAAGTAGCCAATGATGACACAGCAGCGAAGTGGTGGTGGCATGCTGAAAGTGGTGCCAAGATTATTACCTCTAGCAGCTATACACACACACGTGCACGCACACACGCACACACATGATTAACATGTTGAATCACATCTTGATGATGTCATCGACATGCACTTCACTATGTCAATGATGTTTTTCATTTCTGGGAAACACAGATTTGGGGACTTTAAAAAAAAGATGTCCACATGACATCGCTACCATGACATCGCTACCTACCGGTGGTCCGGGGACCACCAGTGGTCCTTGATAGAGTTCCAGGTGGATTGGAGGATGGAGGGTTGGAGGATGGAGAGTAACCAGATGCACCCCTATCTATAGATTTTAACTCTTGAGAGGAAAAATGAAACCAGTCGTGGACGAATGGTTGCAACCAATGGCCAAATGGTTGCGACCAATGGCCAAAGCGGTTGTGACAAATTTAGGTTATTTTTCTACTTCCTTGACATCATTTTCCAACCACCCGGTGTGACGTGCGTCACGCGGCGGAATGGTGGCGACTATTATACGCTGCAGTTGCAAATTGATTTCGCTGTCTCTCCACTGATTGGTACATCAACTGTACCTAAACATGTCAGACTGTCAGAAATGGCAGAGTGTGGTCAGCCCGCCAGGTCACAGTTCTTGTACCTCTGAACCTGATAGACCTGCGTACGGAAAGCTCAACTTACATGAAGAAGGCCAACAATATTATCACCAACCGCAGTCACCCAAGCAAGGCTCTGTTCATCAAGGAGCTGTCCATGCGGAAACCTGGCTATGTCAGCATGGCAAAGAAGATTAACCGCCTTAAGGTCTGCTATATTCTGCCATTGTGAGCTGATAGACCCCTAACAACTACTGCCAGGCTCCATCACGCACCGAACATCTCCTCGTTCTCCTTCCACTTCTACTGTACAATTCACAGCTAACACTATTACAGCGTCCCTTTAGCACAGAACATTACTTTATACTGTCAATTCAAATGTGCTCATGTTTATCCAGTCATTAATATAAATAATATTTTACAATCCATCATGTGGAACACAAATGGGTTCCTGTCCATGAAGTAAAATACGCTTAATATACAAACGGTAAATATGTTTAGAAAATCTCGTTTCCGTCAGCAGAATACTACTCTCACTTATTCGTGTTCATGATTTATATATTCCAATTTGTTATGCTAGATAACATTTATCTGTTCTGAGGTCTGTTTCCATATCCCCAAGGGTAAGGTTTTAGATTATTCCTTGCCACGGCGACTGCTTTCAGAATTTAATCATGGGTGATATGGCACCACGTTTCACAATTCTACACCGATGCTGGAAGTAAAAAAACAACAAAGTTGTTTGAAGAATAATTGCAACCCATGATTCACTGCAGAGATGGAATACATTGAACTAAACAACAGTAGAGGCCAGGGACATGTATTTTGTAAATGAAAACAGCATGAGCCCCATTAACCTTACTGTTACTACCAGGTAATGCGGCAACACAAAGACATTTTGAAACATTTTGGTCCAAATCATGAATTCTCCCCGCTTGAAAGGCATGAGAAGAAATGGCACTCTTTTCACATTGGTCTACTAATGTCAACAGTCAGGAGGCCACAATAATCTATGAACCTAATAACCTACTACTGTACCTAACCTGGCACTTTAGTCCATTGCTATTTATTTGACCAGTAGATTGAGAGAGACAATGCTGTCTCTCTCTTGTAAAGTGGTCTTCTGTGTTGAATGTACTGGTAGAGTGGCCATCTTGGAATTTGAATTGTTCCTGTTTATGGCTGCTCCTAACCTGATTATCAGACTTGAGTTCAGCTTCCTGAAGCTTGAGCCTGATTGTCCACTGTGTGAGACAGTGAACAATCAGTAAAACATGTCGGGGCTGCGTCGATTGGTCTGGACCAGGCTATGCTGCTACTGTCTACTGTCTATGCTGCATGTCCACTAACCACTGCTGCTTCCAGTAAGCAGTTAGAACTTAAGACTTAAAATTAAATAGATAAAACCCTTTTTGTAAGATGTGATTGCTAATGTTCAACTGAGGCAAAGTTCGTACTGGTCATGGAATGATTTGCAGGCAAGACAAACTGGATCAACTTATCTCATGGATTTATGTACCCTCCAAGATAAGGCAGTAGTGTTAGATGTTTTTTTAAATGCATTTTGTTGTTTATTTTTTGTTTCATTGCTTTAGCCCTGTCTTGGAAATCTCATATCTCAATGTGATCTTGGTTAAATAAAGGTTATGCGCATTTCTGTGTACAAGCACTCACCCATTGTCACACCCATTGTGTGATGTCGCTATATGCTGTACAAACATACACAAATGCACGCGCACGCGCACGCACACACACACACACACACACACACACACACACACACACACACACACACACACACACACACACACACACACAGACATGCCTATATCTTAATTAGATCTGTTCCTCTGTCATAGTATAGACTAATGTATTTCATGACACGGCGTGGCACACACATACACACAGAGCGATCCAAACCCCCCTCACCGACACACAACACTCCCCTGAAGTCAAAATGAAGCGATAAGAGACGCTATCAACACATTTACAATTTGTCATCTCAAATGATGACATGAGTAAACATTTGACTTGTCCTTTCTTGCTGTTGCCGTGGGCATTGTATTTCTTACCTATTGCTTCTTCGACTTCTCCCTGTAATTGCCCTTATAAAGGTTATGTGACGCCCACAAGAGGTTGTCATTATTGGCTTGACCGGTGAACATTATGAAACGGTCGACTGTTTTGGCCACCGGTCACGACGGGTGACCAAAGGGTAGCGACCCCTCCCTTCTAAACCTAACTGTAACCCCTAAGCCAAAGCATAACCTGAGTAAAACCTATGCCTAACCTTAACCCCCGGCCGTTATGCCAACGGTCACAAGCGTTATGAAACAGTCTAGACACTTGCAAAACGGTTGTATGCCGCAGCCACAAAATGATATCATAGAAGGTATAAAATAACAAATTTTCCGCAGTCGTTTTGGCCATCGTGTCGTATGTTGTGGGCGCAATTGATCCCCCCCCCCAGCCCCCCTGTTTTGCAACTGTGGCTAAAATACAATTAATGTGTTTGTTACTGGCTGTCTGCTGCATGAGAGTCTCTGACTCAGGCTGAGCCTCATGCATCATCATGGCTCACCGATGAAGAGAAAACATGACTTATGCAGATTGTGTTATGGAACGTGCATTTGTAAAATGCCAGAATGATGATTTATGTTCTTGGTGATTGCACAAAAGATCCAACATTGATAAATCGTAATTGAAAATAAAATATCGAAAAGAAAGACAGAATACAGATTCACCAAGAGTATGTGTCAAATCTCGATAAACGGTAGCATCTTAAACAACATCACGTCAGCTTGTTGAAGCTAAGATCAAACAAATATGTAATATCTGAACTTAGACTACGTCCTCCTCACAACATGACTTAATAATTATTGCTGGTTTAGCAAATGACTAAGCCGAATGGCCCACTGCACACTTCCCCGGGTCTTTAATGGCCAGTGGCCATGATGAAATGAGGGAACATTGGGGCTATTAATCACTCCCTGTAGCTCAAATGTGGTTGGGGGGGGGTTCCTGAAGAACAGTGTTGCCAACTTGGCATTTGGCGCTTTTTTCAGACCCGACCCAGGTTTAGGTTGTCCTAAAACATGACGTGGTCCTTAGGTGGTCCTAAATACATATTTGTTTACAATTTTTTTATTATTATTATTATTTTTATTATTTTTTAATCTACTACAGGTCTTGACACTAACACTTGCCCGCTTGCCCGGGGCAAGTAAAAAAAAATGGTGGGGCAAGTGAAGACTGCTAACTGGTTGCCCGATCGGGCAAGTGTGCAACATAGTGCACTATAACACAACACGAGGAGGTAGGCATAGCTAGTGTACTGTGGGAAAAGAGTAGCGACAAGATTTGATCTCGAGCCTGGCTTGAACGCTCCAGTGCTGGCTGGAGCTCTGCAAGTTCCAAACATAGGCCTACACAGCTAACCACTGCATCACAGCACAGCCTTTTTTATAATATACATCAACTAAAGTGAGTTTTATAACAAATCATTATTCATTAGAGTGACTAGAGGACTGTTAATGCGTTAAGATGTCCTAAAATGCTGTGATTTCACCAATTTAACTGTGAACGTGCAATCTGCTGTCAATGGTGCTGGATGGCCAGAGTTGTTTGTTTGGAACTTGAATGCCTCCTTACTAGGCGGTCACGTATGCTCAGCCAATAGCCATCGTTATGTGTGCTTTTCAGCCAATAGCCGTCTCTTTTCAGCCGTAGCATTGGAGTCAACAGGGAGTGTCGCTACTCTCTCCTATTCCAGATACTCTAGGTGTAGCAGACGATCATTTCATGAGTGTTCATAAATTAGGTTTCACCTGACAAAAAAGAAAAACAAAGTCGACAGCTGTGGCCAGTAACACTCCACAAGCAGGTTGTCCTTTTATATATTAAAAAAGAAAGGTATTTTTTGATCCATGCAGTCTAATCTAAACTCCACCTTGTTTAAAGAAGGGTATGTGCACTGACACAAGCAGGGTGGAAATACTGTAGCACACACTGCCATATGCATACAGAGAGATGCATGTATAAATACTATAACAACGTAAATAAGTAGCTACCTGTAAATGCCAACTGCATTAAATGGGCTGACACTTCAAAGGCATCTGAGTCTCATCATACTCATGGTGAAACCCCCTCTTAAAAGAAAAGCCTAGTAGCATAATCACCTGGCATAGCAGTATTAATGGATAATGTCACATGAGGCATAATTTGCCACGAATATGAGTAATTGCTATACCCTTAAACTGTGGCAGCAATGATACATGAGCAGAGAATTACAGTATATAAAATCAATGCATCCTGTCAGCGTAATGCAACGCAAACAGACAAGAAATTAAATAGTAAGTAACCCAGGAATTCACTTCACAATCTGGCCATAGTAGTAGTAGCACACAACCAAAGACAAGTTTTAAAATGTTTATCTACTGTAACATTTGATAGTCAGGATATCTAGCATCCCGATCCCAACAACCGTAGCTGCCCCCCCATCTCTCTCCCTGTCTCCCTTACAAAAAGCTCCAAAAAATGCAAAAATATAATCTTAAGAACATAAAAACATTTAATAAGAATTCGGCTTAGTAGGGAATCAGCCAGTAACAAGATCAACATCGACCCAACAGTATGTGATAAACTAATTGGTCTGCCTGCCCAATTCATCACATATAAGCTACTGCTGCAAGGCCATGAGCTGGACTTGGAACTGCTTGGATAGTCACAATAATGGAGCAACAACCCACAAGGGAGCAGTACAGTGAGTTTAACTTGTCATCTCAAGGGAAAACCAATGTGTTTTGGGTGGCAGCCCTGGAGTACTTTAATTACTGCACAGAGATTCTCGGAGGGCTTTATCTCTCACATCTAACCAGTGTGTTCGGTCAGTGGTTTGAAAAGAACAGTGTCATTCCTATTCATCATTCTTATCATTATCGATAATGTTCATTCAAAATGAAAAAAAAAAAAAAAGTTCAGATTCAGTTTGTGGCCTTGCAGCAGTAGCGTATATATGTGGCTGGAATTAGGCGTTTGACTGTCAGTTGGACGATCAAAATCATGTATTATTATTTTTTTTAATATGTTTGTTCAATATTTGTAATATGCACATAAACGGTGTTCAATAGCAAGGACGTATTTATTGGTTTACAGTTTATAGCCGACAGCGACAATATATTAGTATTACATTATAGAGAAAATTAAACCTAAGTCTAAGACATATTTTGTTATAGCATTCGGTGTGAATGTTATATTCATAGCACACAAGAGGCATGGGGATGTACTTGTACTGTACATCACTCTGCCTCAAACTACAAAACCAGGAGATTGGATCCTAGCTGCCCTGGCATAGCATGGCTCTACAAGGCTTTACTTACTTTGCTACTCACACAAGAAGCATTACACGCTTATAAAGCAACAGAGTTCATTGACACACTTCGGCTCAGAATCAGATTGACCATAGACCATTGCAAAGCTTTTGCGTGTTTGTATGGCAGCGTGGCTTTTGCTCATGTGATATCAGATGATCTATGAACTGAGCCATAGGTCTGATATCACATTTTATATCTCCAATTATCTGTGCACCGAGACACAGCTCTGATATCAACAACCCCCCTGAGCAGAGCGAAGGTAGTCACCGAAAACAATACAAGACAACATGAACATCATATCCAGAGCAGACTGACAGGAGACATTACAACATTTATCCAAAATACATGAACCACATGGATACTGAACATATAGTCCATAGAACACAGTAACCACAGATACCATAACAGATAAAGATACCACAATATGCTACAATCCTTAAATCATGATTAATCACAGACTCATGTAATCGGAACTAGTGCCACAGGGAGGAGGCCGGGGAGGTGGTGGAAATTTGAACACTGACATCTGTACAACAGGACACAGAGTCAGCTAGCAGGAAAACTGCGGACAGAGTAGTGACTGCTTATAAAGGACACCTGATTGGATGTGGGTGTGACTGACTTAGCTGACAGCTTCACTGGATGTTTCGATATTTCATATCATGGAATTGTTTTACAAAAATAATAGCAGTGGCCTACAGAAAACATAGGTGCATCATCCATTCAACCCAAATGAAATAATTTCAGTGAACACACCACACAGTTACGTTCTGACACATTGAATAACAGTGAGTATAACAGCACATCCTCAATTAAAGTTGCTCTGTGCCTGGCTGCCAGTGCCACCCTGTCAGAACATCTCACAGCGGCCCACTTTTGGTTTCCTGACCCTGTGCTTGAGAAACGCCATACTAAATTATCTCTTTTCTTTGCTGGACAGTACAGTGTTGAGTGCTTTACTCCCTTGGGTGCCATTCCCTAACAAGAGAATAAATTAATATGGATTATGTGTGCCGAGGCATAACACATATTCAGCCCGTGCACGTACGTACGCACGCAGGTTCACATACAGCATGGATTGGAGGTCTTTGATTGAATGATCTAATGGTCTATGAAGGGAAAGTGTATGTGTGCATGTGAGTTTGTGGGGATCTAAAAGTAGGTGCACTGGTGCAGTTCCCAGGGTGGACAGATAAATAAGCACTGACTGCACCAAACACTCCCTCTTGCACACATGATGTACACACACAAGTAGAGTACACATGCACATTCAGCAACGCCTCTTTCATGTGTATGACCGGACACACAACTAGAAAAAGTGCTCCATGCATGCATGGACACCTCAACACATACTGTAGTTGTGTATGATCAGTGAACTGGGAAGTTTTTGTTAGCCGTGCAGATTCTGGCCTCCAAGGGGCCCTAAGCAGGTTTTTTTTTTACTAGAGGCCCTGCTTCCCAGGCACTGATTTTGACTTTTTTTTGTTATTTTGGCCATTTTTGGCAGGGAAATACATTATAGATAACTTCATTGTTATAAACCTCCCTGTGAGCCCTGGGCCCACCCCAACAAGCAAGCAAGCAAGCAAGCAAGCAAGCAAGCAATCTCTCTCTCTCCTGACCAACAACAACAAAACTATGAAATTGTCTCCTATGTAGAGATGTAGCAATTCTAGAATAAGGACAAACAAGAGTTGAAAATACTTTCTTTACCGTCAAAGTATTGTAGGCTACAGTAACCACCACGGTCTGTGTAGTAATAGTAATAAACATCACAGAGACTCTCTGTGATGTTTATGTGGCATTGTTGTTACTACAAAACGTCTATTCAGAAGTAGCTCTGGTCCAGAGCTCCCCTGCTTCTGATTCTGACTTGCATTGGATTGGATTGCAATGCAAGTCAGAATCAGAAGCAGGGGAGCTCTGGACCAGAGCTAATTCAGAAGCAGCCATTGGGCTGGCTTCATGAATGGAGTTGGCATAACTGTCTATAACTCTATATTCATAATACTCTAAGCTCTGGGCATGATAGGAGACATTATTATTGACAAAATACAACAAGCTTGTATCTCTGCCACCAAAAAAATCATTTTGTACAACACAACAACAACAACAACAACAACAACAACAACAACAACAACACACTACCGACAACCCAGCATTTAGCAGAATACTGCAGTCATTCATAACGTTAGCCTGAAGCCTACCTGAATGGAGCTGCTCCTTTTTTCATGTCCTGAAGTATAAATCCTTTTTTTTTTCATGATGATGTTGTTGACCAAACACGCTAAGAAAAGGGGGGGGGGGGGGGGGCGTTTCTGCGTGGTGTAAAAAACCGCGACAGCGGGCATGATTCAAGTAACGCTGTAACGTTATTTGCGTGCTCCGATTCAACAAACGTACATGCGCCCGATGTACGCTATTTGCGTAAATAACAGTTCTTTCAATTAGTTCTTTACTCAGAGCTGGCGGGGGGGGGGGGGGGGGCTTTTGGAATCGGGGGCCCTACGCTCTGCATTCAGGACTGCTGTTTTGAGTAGTCGTGCGTGGACTTGCGTGGCTGGTTAACATTTGCGGGAGGTTAGGGTAGGCTACTATGTGGTTGGTTAAGACTATGATAGACGACTTGCGGGCTGGTTGAGACTGTGGTGAGAGTTAGTTATAGACAGTCTTAAGGTTAATAATGTCAGACAATGCGCGCGGTGTCACTGGCAAAACTGACAAAACAGTAGCCGTGATACTGAGAGCATTCAATAATGCGATGTGATTTTGTCCCTTTCAATGCATTGATAGCATTCAAAGCTGGTGCTCTCCTGTGTCTATACAGTAGTGTGAGTCAACTTGATGCACAATCCCTGGCTAGTCTTACCCCTAAGTCAACCCTTGGCCTTGATGGTGGTCATTACCAAGCAGGGAGTCAAATTCTTTGGCATGACAGGGTCAAAGCTCCTCCTGAGTCCCGACCTCCCGAGCACCACAAGGCCACTGAGCTGCCAGATGGTAGTGGTCAGAGCCTTCTAGTAGGAGAGTTACGATATTGAGGGGTCAGAAACCAGAGCAGAGCATCGTGCACGAGACTACAGAGATTCGTCTATGAGTGCAGTCCCAGTCCTAACTGTCATTGGGAGTACATTGTTTTCAACGAAAACGGCGCAATAAGAGCTATTTTAGGTACGTATGCAAAAAGACAACTGTTTTAAAGTATTGTTCAGTCACGGCTAGAGTCTCTGTAATGTTTATGTTGTAGTATTATTAAAGAACAACTAAAATAAAGTCATTAAAGCTGGATTAAATAACTGATTAAATAACTTTCTGCATACTCCTACCCCCCGCTGTTATCGCGAGAATCTTTGCTTTTCAGTGAATTCTCGCGATATCGCCTGCTTTGAAACCAGTTTCAATCAGCACTAACACTTTCAAGACGTCAATATAATTATATATCATTTGCAAATCATGTGACAAAGTATCCGAAATCAACCTCCAGAAGGCATTCTTTAATTTGCCTGCATCGATAGTTTGTTTACGAGGTCACCGCCATTAATAGATGATGTTTTCGTGCCTTCTTTGCTGGTGCCTGATTAAATCCATAGAGTCCCATTCATATTCATCGACTTCCGGTTTTCCGAGTGCACTCAAACGGCTTCTACATCAGCGCTGCTGCTCCTCCAGCACCGCCATTGCACTGACGCACAGGAGTGAACGTGAATATCGCAACTCTCCCCTAGAAGGCCACTGAGCTGCCATATGGTAGTGGTGTACCCTTCAAACAATCCACTGCCCATGGATATCATATCATGTCCAGTGATAAAACATAATATTTATCACTAAACCAGACCTAAGTTGCAACTTGGACCACCTTTTCCATCTACTAGCCTCTTTGGGAAGAAGATTTAAAAGCCTATATCTGTAACACATCGCAACATGATGCGTTTTGTGGCTGAAGATCAGTTACTTTGGCCTTTCTTATGGAGAGTGACAAGAAGATGCAGGTCATGAATTGATTACACTATACTCAGCAAGCCGGAGAGCTTGTCAATGCAGACAGCTCTAGTGGCGCAGCTACAATGGAAGTGTCTCCTGCAATTACGTTCATGTAATTAAACCACCGGACGGGTGAAATATCAAAAATAAGGACGCAGTCTTGCTCCATGTAGTGAATTACAACGCACAATATACTCAATTGAAAATCAAATCATGCAATCAGATCTATTCAGACATTTATGAATGTGATTTGTTAAGTGTGGTCTCTCGTGTACTGTATGTCCTTGTCAAAGATTAGAACTATCGTCCCATTTATTAAACACTTGAAGCTCCACGAGTGAACAAGGAAAGATTGCCTAGTGCGTCTCTTATACCCATGCAGACAAAATGGAATAAACAAGACATTTGAGGCACTGCTATGACTGAGTATGCATTTCACGTAGAGTACCTGCTTTGATTTGCATTAATGATGTTTTTTTTCTATTTTTCTCACTATTTGCACTTTAACAATTGTGTTATGATTCTTTAGTTATTATTATTCTTACGATCATTTTGTACTCAGGGTGTCCTTATAAAAGAGCACATGCCCTCAATGGTCTCCCATGATAAATGAATTGAGGTCCATAAATACAAAAATCAAAGGCCACAATTTTTTTGACATTGCCAATTACTTTACTCTGTTTAAAAAATCATATCTGCAGCCACACACACACACACACACACACACACACACACACAACACACACACACAACACACACACACACACACACACACACACACACACACACACACACACACACACACACACACACACACACACACACACACACACACACACAGTGGCCATCAGTAAAAGGACAAAGCATTCTTCAGTCCCCTCTTCAATTTCTGACCATCTCAGTCATATAGGCCTATTAGGCCAGTGGTCTTCAACCAAATGGACCCTTAGATATTTAACTCTTCAGAGTGTAAAAAGAAACCAAATGGACCCTTAGATCCTTAACTCTTGAGAGTGTAAAATTAAACCAAATGGTCCGTCATGGGTCCATTTGGTTTAATTTTACGCTCCCAATAGTTAAATAAATGTAAAACATTTTACTTAAATTTCAAGAATCTACACAATTAGAAAAAATAGAATAGAATATATTGATGGCAGTTGCAAGTTATTTTCCCAAATTACAGCATGGAATAGTGAGAACAAACAAACAAAAAGTCTGCTTTGGTCTGAGAGACTAAACCCCCTCAAATGGTGGTACATGGCTCAAATGCTAAATAAATAGTGGCATCAAAATGTTTGAAAACCACTGATATAGACAGACAAACTCACAGACACACAGTAGCATTACAGCACAGAATACTGTATTTGCACCATGCCCACAAAAGCAACCTCGAGGCTGTTTTGGCCTGCTAGGAATTCCAAGGTGCCATAAATTCGGATTGGTTCTTTCAGCAGCCATTGATTTCCGTTTCGCGGGACCCATAGAGCAGAAAAATAGAGCTGCAGCTCGGGAAGAAAGACAGAGAAGGGGCCGAGGAGCGAAAAAAGGCTGTTTATGCACGGCCATAAATTCTACCTTTATGGCCTGTCCACGGTTCACTAAATCACGCTGTGCCTCCGTATCATTCAGTGGGTCACGGAAAGAGCAAGAGGGAGGGAATGAGGGAAATGGAGAGCAATATAGGCCAGGGTAGAAGTGTAAGGATGCTGGCTGAAGAGGAAATCACACAGAACGAAGGCAACATGGAAAAATGACACCTATTATCAAATGAGGAGATACTGTAGCCTACAATTAAAATTGTCTAACTGCTATTACAGTGCAATGTTGTCCAGCCTACTTACTGTATACTTCATGTAAACCCACTTTTTCACTGCCTGTTTGTCCAGCAACAAAATGAGCGACGGTGAGGGAAGAAAATGCACTTGTTGGCCCGTCTAGGTACAGTAGCCTTAGCTGTTTTGTGTGAACATAGTAGCCTGGTTCCAGCCCTGAATCACCACATTAAAAAATACTACCTTATTTTCTTCCCCCTGCAATTCAATCACCAATCACTGAAGACTGACGCTTTGATAACACCCATCTCAGAAACTGCTGTGATGGAGAGGGACTTCAGTCTGAATAATGAAGTGAAAGGAAATGACAATTCAGACTGAGGTCAGGCTATCAACATAGTGTAATTCGTCACCAATGCTCTTTTTCCGGAATACAATGAATTTACCTGTAAAGACTGTGTTCCTCTTCACCCTGTGTCATGGCCAAGACATTGTTTATTCTCCTTTTCATGAACAAATAGTTTACTTGCCGGCCCATAGCCCTGTGAACGCAGACATGTTGAGTACACCGAGGTTTTATGTTGAGCGATTTTCATTATTGGCATAATATGTCACCATAATATAATAATATGTCACCATACAGTACCATTAGCAACCAGATGCAACTATTTGAGAGCATAAAAATTGAAATGAATATTCATCATCTAAATTAGCCCAAATCTAAACAATTAAAGAATGTAGAAGATTAATGGTAATTTTTGATGCGTTTCCGAAATCCAGCCTGAAATTGTGGACAAAAGACATGTTTAGCTTTGGATATGTGGGGGTGAAAATGTCATCAAGTGGTGGTCAGTAGCTCAATGTCTGAATAAACAGTGGGCCCTGGTATCGAAATGGAGGGCTGCTGGTGGAGCAAAGTTGGACATTGTTTTTGTTTTCTTGTCACACGTGCGAGTAAAAGGTGACAGTGACAACAATAACTTATCTCCCAGTTCGAACGCATGTTCAGACTATAGCCTGGATCTGTATAAGTACGTGTCTGTCGCTCCCTTCAACGTAGCGTAAATCCCGTGGCCGCGTCCTGCTGCTCCAACACCGCGTAAAGTAAAAAGTATCAGAAGTATATTCTGTGTCGATAAAACGGGTGAATTAACGTTCCAGCCCGCAGCCTGAGCCAGCATATGGACAGTATGCCGTGCCATCCGTTAAATCGAAACTATAAATACATACAGAGATGCACCAATACTATTGTCCCAAAGTTTAGCGAAAGCTGCTGCAGGTCGGATAACATGGAGGAAATGAGGATGGCCCCTGCACATGCCCGTATAGCCAGCGCAAAATTATATGGGCCACCATTTGTTCCTTTGCTGGTGTAGCAGTGGAAATATGACAGTGGGGTAGCAGCGATAACAGTGGCCTGTGATGTGTGTCACATCGGACTTTCCCCATATATACTAATGGGGAGATTTTAGTGCACAAATAAATGCATTATTAATCAATGATGTGTTAATTTGAAAAAGGGGCTTCGTCACTCTCTTCATAACATTATGGTCAACACCCGTGTAAAATCTCAGAGCGATTGGTGCAGCCAGGACGGACTTATGCCAGTTTCAGACATTCAGACAGACATTTCCTTAATTATAGTATGGATGTGCGAATGACGAATTTGGTGATGTAGGCCGATGGCCAGAGGCTCCATGAAGTGAACAAGCCCATAAAGCCATCTTATAATAGGCTTTTTATTTACCTTAAAGTGCTTTACTAGTGCAAGCCAGTGACAGATTCAAAAGAAAAGTAAATAATACTGGCCAAAAAAACAACATTACAAAATAGAAAATTAAACACTTGAGGCTGAAATTGAGAAAATAACAAACAGAACCGCTACAGGAACAAATGCCCCAGCAAAGAGGACTCTGGCTCACACTTTACCCCTGTTGCTCTTCCACTAGCCTCGACACCCAGGCTTTCATTTTCGTTCGCCTTGCGCGAAAACGGAAAGCCTGGACTAACGCACGTTGGAAAGTGGCCTTGAGGGGGGAGTGAACCTTTCGGGGTGGGCGTCGCTCTAAATGATGTGACGTAGAACAGCAGTGGACGGGCGCGGGAGGGGCCGGAGATGACGACACGTTAGTGAGATCAAATCAGAGCGCAGCACTTCCGCCGTGTGGATCCCACGACACCCCCGCCCCCAAGGCCAAAATCATTGAGGGCTAGACCAGGCTACTCTTCCACTAGCCTCAAGTCAGACTGCACCACCCTTACCTGCAGCAATCCTGCTTTTATACAGTTGGGGCAAACCATGATCCCCTAATCAGTTAGTGGCAAACAACTAAGGGCTACACGTAGGGTGACCATATTCTCAAAGGAGAAAACCAGGACACCTTAGCGGGGGGCGGGGGGGGGGGGGGGGGGGGGGGGGGGGGGTTCACGAAATATTCAGATATCGAACAGGCGCTACTATCGCCTCAAACAGCTTTTTTGTGTTTTTCTGTGTCAATGTGGGATTTTAGGTCCCTTGCACCACCATTGCAGAGCGAGACATACGTGCCTGCTTTGCAAACAGTGCACAGTGCTTCACTTTTGTCTCGCCCCGGTCTGAATACAGGGATTTTTTTCTGTAACTCGTCTGTAAACGTGCACTTGCGCTTGGGCATGGTGGTGGAGACTGACAACCACGCTGTCTAGTGTCTACTAACTGATTGACGAAGGCTGCCTGCACTGACTCTGCTCAGGGCTGAGGTCATCGTGCACAGTGTCCTAGTGCCTGTCGATTTACTGGTCCGATGTAAGCAAAGACGTGTCGGAAAGGAACTGAATGAAAGTAATTTTACAAAAACCGGGACATTTCCTCATTTTCTAAAAATAAACCAGGACACCCAGGACAGGACGTGAAATACAGACATGTCCTGGGAAATACGGACGTATGGTCAGCCTAGCTACACGTAATCTTACCACCTTACTAGATACAGTACATTAGAGGAATATAGATTCAGCTATTTCACTGGCGTAAAAAAATACAGGTCAAACAAACAATACAGACTAATAAACACCCCTCCTCCTCTGCTGTACTTGGTACCCTCCAACCTAAAGCACTGCAGAGAAGAGACAGGTGAAGTGAGTAGTGACCAACAAATAGTTTCATCAATTACTGAACACAGTGTTATTAAATCACTGGTATTAAACAGTGATTAAACATTTTAGTTCTTGTGTGAAATGTCAGATGTCCACTGTGCAGAAAACATGTAACAACACTATAAACCACACTTCCCAGCCAACTTGATGGTGATTGCTATTGTGTAGGGACAATGGATATATAGCCAATTACCAGTAAAGGTGCTACACTACTTGTATTGAATAGGCTACAGATAGATACATCTGGTTGAATACTGAACACAATTTGTAGATAACCGGAAGCATCCTGAATGCAGAATGTGAGGTTTCGTTTTTCTCATAATAGCACTAGATTTAAATGGACTGCATTTATGTGATTATACTGCACACCCAGGCTTAAAATATGTAAAGGAAAAATAATCCTCTTATTCATGTTTGTATAATTGTACTATATAAATAAGGAATTTTATGCCTTACCTACTGTAAGCATGAATCTACTGTGGTAACAGCAAAAAATAACCGCTTTAATGGGAAAGGCGCCGCTTCAATCTAAAAATCACCAAAATGTCATGGACAGCTTGATTATACACTTTTTTTTCTGAGCGGAAGCACAAAATGGCCACCACTGCTTTGTCATATTGCTTGGCTCAGTGTGTGTGTATCCTGTTGAAAGTGCAATAGAACCTCATTTATTTACAATTGTGCAGTCACACTGAGGACTCAAGCTATGCGGACTGACACAGTCTCATGTGAAACCGAGCAGAGATCTTATTCATTGGAAAAGTCAATGAGGCTCTGAACACACAGCTGTGTGAGTGTCCTCTTCCTAACCATTTGTGATGGGTGTAACATGAAGAGCCAGCAGCCGATACTCAAAGAACCAGAGTGCCTTCCATCTATTCTCTCTTCACACATCGACGGCAAACACATCGAATGTGACAGAACCATCTCCCATTACACGCCACCCGCCAAGTGTGTGCGCGCGTGTCTGTCATGTGTGAATATCTATGTTCAGAGTAGTCATACTGGCATTAAATTAACTTAGTTTACCACTATCCCACACCTCCACCTCACTAGCTTATGACTTCCGTAGCAGATGCTTTTTTATTTTCCCTTTTTTGTGGTTGCATTTGGTCTACTACCAAGTTCTCTCTCTCCCCTCAAGGCCCTTATCCTTCCCACCCACCCAGTCTCCTCCCCCTCGGTTTCTAATCATCTACAGTATATTGCAGCCCAGCCGTTTGCTTATTCCTCCACTCCATTCCAACACACACACACACACACACACACACACACACACACACACACACACACACACACACACACACACACACACACACACACACACACACACACACACACACACACACACACACACACACACACACACACACACACACACACACACACACACACACACACACACACACACACACACACACACACACACACACACACACACACACACACACACACGGCAGGCTAGAATACAGGTGCAGCCTATGAAGGTATAAGTCCTGGGTCTAGCTGTGCCCACACACGACAATAGATCCGACTGTGCCAGAATGGTAGTGATAGTTTATATCATGCTTGCCTCTGGCTGTTTCTCTTCTCAAAGAGTTCAGCCACCGTTGTGTATCTTACCAAAGTATTGATGTCAATACTTGTGTTTCAATATATTTTTATTAGACAGAAAAAGAGGCAGATGATGCCCAACAATGAGCGTGACAACACATGAGGCAAAACATAACAATTGTATGTCAATACAAGACATACAAAACGAAAAAGGTATACCGGTAGTTACAAATAATGAAATAGTCAACTCTGTGAGTACTGGGTGATGATCCAGCCTTCTTCATGTAGGGTTTGATAAGGTTAGTGTTGTGATCTTCATATATGGAGAAGGCCATATGGAGCATGCCGTGTGATGGACTGATGGACTGACTGACAGGTTTTGCAGGGCTTCATAGTAATCTGCGAGATACTGTCATAACCACCATCGACAAATCCATTACTAAATGCCTGGGCAGGGACCACTTGCAATACCTTCACAGGGCCAACAGTGGCTCATGGACCACGTGTGCAAATGTTCCCTTAATGTTATAACAACAGCATTTAGCACTACCAAAGTTTCATTGTCAGTTGAAGTTTCATTGTTCAGTTTATTGTCAATGGTAGTGAATAAGTTCAGAATGGGTTTGCTTTACCTCTAGGAAATCACACTCTACCAAGTCTACTATTCATAATTAGTCTAAACTATCACTGGGTATTGGGGCTCAATTTTATTGTGAGTATATGGAATAATAGAAAAATCCTAAACAATATCCCTACATGTACATTTGTACAATTAATGAATGGCATACACTAGGAATCTAGGTGATACATGTCCTATAGCCAGGATGGTACCATTAAATCCGTATGGGCTACACTATACTTAAAAATAAAATAAAAATAATTTCTACAAATTTGAATTCATTTAAATCCAATACACTAATATAAAACAGCACAAGGACGAGAGCAAATTGAGAGGCTTGCCTGCTGAAGACGACAAAAATGAATTATATAGGCCTATATAAAAATTGATTTCCCCAGGGAACATTATCACTAACAGCAGGACGTCTTGGGAATGGGACTTACAAATTGCAATCACTGACCATTAATGGGGAGGGGGGTAGGGGGGTAGGGGGGGGGAGTGTTAAATAGTAGAAGAATTTGTAACAATTACATATGTCAGACGTGAATCAGCCATTAGCAAAAATAAATAAACAATAAATTGCCAGTCCGGCAGATGACAGTG
Source organism: Benthosema pterotum (assembly GCA_039105355.1). Lineage (NCBI taxonomy): Eukaryota > Metazoa > Chordata > Actinopteri > Myctophiformes > Myctophidae > Benthosema > Benthosema pterotum. Next base: position 24,184,617 of record CM076971.1, on the reverse strand, counting down.
AGACATTACTCTGGCTTATTAGCCAGGCTAACAATTAGAAGCTCCAGGAAATTAAATTCAAGATTATACATGAATTACAAACTACACCATACCAATGGAGCAAATATGATAGACTGCTCTGGTGAAGATGTCATGAAAACACAGGCACATACAGTATCTAATGTGACCCCCCCTTGGCAATTCAAAAATGTTGTGCTGCAAGAACCAAATAACAATTCAGGATGTAGGATTGAACTGATTCCCTACACTGCATATACACCCAACGATAGCCAAATTTAACAGACTTAATCATTAGTATTTTATATTACTGTGCAAGGTTGCCAGTTTTACAATGTTGGCTTGACGATGCTGTATCATCTATCTCACATTGGCTCCACCAAAGCAACTGCTCTCACTGGAACGGAGGAGACATTAGCAGATTAACAGAACTGGGGCCCAGTTGTGGAATATATCGGAGGAGGAATATGCAGAAATATCAGAAGGAACCAAGGTCCTATTAAAAAGTTTTATGATTTCAAAGACTATGACTATGATTGTTAAGATGATGTATACAATATAGCTTACTTTGTAGTTGCTGTGCTTCACACAAACTGTCAGTGTTCAGAAGGACTCAAATGCAGAAAGCAGCAGGCAGGAGGAGAGATGCAGTTTAAAGTCTTTACTTAAATACTCAAATGCAGAAACAACAAACAAAAGTGAATATCATACAGTAGGTCTTTCAAAAGGCAAAACAAGGCAGGCAGGAGCAAGGTAAAAATCCAAATAACAGAGGAAGAGCTTCAAAGTCAGGAGACAGGAGGTCAGGCTGGAGCAGAGAACAGGAGTTACGAAGACAAACTGACAAATGATGATGTTGCAGTTCACTGATTGATATAGTCACAAACTAATTGGGGAAAACAGCCAGCAGGTGAGTAGAAAACAGGCAATTGGCTGAATGCATATTACTATTAATGCAAGGAGGCGTGGTCAGGTCTGGGGAGGATTCAGGAGTCAAACAAATCAAACAAATGAACAAATGAATAAATAAATTAATAAATCCAAGACATGACCAAAGCATTTCCAGGGGCCTCCAGCAAACAAACAAACAAACAAACAAACAAGAACCTGATTGCTAGAATGGCAAAATAATCTTTGACCTTGTAGCCTACTGTAGCTATACAGTAGCAGTAGGTACTGTATGATCATGACACCAATTCAATAGAGTAGCATTGTTTGTAGACCTACTGTGCTAGTCAGTTATAGTGCTGGTGGCTAAGTTAACTTGTGTTTTCCTCGCTTTTACAGCGTCTTCCGGGTTTCTCTCTAATGCACTATCCAAGAAACCAGAGATGCCTCAAAAAAATCATTTTTTATGTGATCCCCTGTGCCTTAGGCCGCGTTTTGGCGAGTGGATATAGCTGATAAGGTTTCATGTAGTGTTTGAGACCACTAATGGTTTATCTTCTCTGCAACAGCCTCTCTCGAGGGCAATCTTGTGTTCTGATACGTTAGTGTGATATCAAGCTGTTTGTAAACTGTAATTGTCAATTCCATTTTTTTGTTGTTTGTGCAATCACCTGGGCACCATCATTACGTTATTATGACAATCTATGAATCAAAAAATACCATTTAACCCTTAAATTTGATGCTTAAATAGGACTATACCACTGGATTAATCTGCGCTCTGAAAACAATCATACATCACACAGTTGAAGCTGAAGGGAAACACAATAGGAATTGATATACACAGACATACATTTGCAGAGATAGACAAGACAACTCAAAGATAGGCACACAGTGAACAGCCCATGTGACTAACTCCCCCCCCCCCCCCCCCCCCCCCCACACACACACACACACAATCTAATTTGTGTGTCTGTGTACAAACAATGATAAATAGGAACGCGCCCTAATTTACAGGCCCCTCATAGAATATTTCTTATCAGCAGAAACAGGCTTGAGTGGGGGAACGCTGCAAGTGATTGAGTTAGGCGAAATGCGATTGGCACACGTGATTGTGCATCCGTGTCATGCAACTCTGTGTTGTAGTACTGTATCCCTATACCCATGGCTGTGTTATACGGCATGTGGGCATAACTGTCACACTTGCATGCTCTTGCAAGAGTCAAATGTGTTTTCGTGTATAGTCAGTGTGTGTTTCGGGAGATCTTGTGTGATCCGCTAACCGCAATGCAGGCTGTTTCTTACTGTTCCTCGTCAGATATTCCACATGGCAAAGATGAATGTAGAGTCAGAGACTAATCATCTTCCGTGGTGGCTCCCTATATGAATGAAATTCCTGTGGCTTCCAATGAAAAAGTAATGTCATGGCATGAATAATACATCAACCATATATGGCTCCCCTCCTTATGGCTATGCATATTTGACCAATCTTTCTATTTCAGAGAACGGTGCTGTGCACTCAAGGACCTGGAGCGCTGGATAACGTATTATGCATGCTGGTGTCTGTGCTGTGCACACGTGCACAGTATGTGGTAGTGGCTTTTGCATGCATGTATCTGTATCTGTTTGTTTGTTTGTTTGGATGCATGCACGAACACACGCACACACACATACACACACACGCAGTGAACACACACACACACGCAGTCACAGTCACACACACAGTTTCCCTTTAATATTGTGTTTCCCTAATATTTTCCTGGCAGGGGAAATTGAATTCTCCCAAATTGAACATCCCAATCTCCCATCAGGGTGTGGTGGTTGGAGATTCGTCTCAAATGGCCTGCTGGTTCCAATCCCAGCGCCGCTACAAGGAATCAGTGGAAGTTTTGCTCCAAAACATTCCCCTGAACAACGCATATGCCTTCATCGATCATTCCCCTCATCAACCCAGCTGCTCACCCCACCCTGAATGTGATACACACGCACGCACGCACGCACGCGCGCGCACACATGCACACGCACACGCACACACACACACACACACACACACACACACACACACACACACACACACACACACACACACACACATCACACAATCACATCCATCCATCCCTCCATCCCTATCCAGTATTTATATAGCACATTATATTTAAAAACACCACTCCAAACTGATACAACCCATCTTCATCTATCATCTTTCTTTACTTTGTCTAGAAGTCTACTGCTAGTCCTTCTCCTACATGGCAGTGGGTTATCATTCATTCCCAGCACACTTTTTCCATCAGGGAGTGTATAGGTGAGCAATGTCTTCTGCACTGCTTGAGTGAGAGTGATTGCCTTGGATTTTTAAGGCGTATGACACACAAAGCAATATTGATACTGCAAAGATGCTATCAGAATCCCCACCACGCCATGCATGCACGCCCTCACACAACACTGCACATCAAACCCAATCTCTCAAACTCAAACTCTCTCAAGTTCAATTATTCTGCCTAAAGGGAATTACGTGTTTGGGTTGACTATGTGTTGTTGTCACTCTTACCAAGTCATACGGTTTTACACTGTGTGTGTGTGTGTGTGTGTGTGTGTGTGTGTGTGTGTGTGTGTGTGTGTGTGTGTGTGTGTGTGTGTGTGTGTGTGTGTGTGTGTGTGTGTGTGTGTGTGTGTGTGTGTGTGTGTGTGTGTAAATGTGCAACAAAGACCATCTGTCGTTTATACAGAGAGGGTGTGTTTGGGTGGTGCAGAAAAACAGTTTTGTCCCAACCAAAAGCCAAAAGTACAGCCCTGCAGATCAGGGGCGGATGTAACATTTCCCAATTGAGGTTGGGGGCAGGAGAAAACGGTATAAGGGCAGCTTCATGAATGAAGCCATACCATTTGGTTACTTTTAATAATAACATCAGATGTTGGAGTTGCAACAGACACACAGCATGCATAAAGCTAAAGGTCTGACTCAGAGAGTTTTCTGTTGAATGATGAAATGCTGGTTTAGTGGTGTGACAACTGTAGTTAGTTACTAGCAGTATTTCAGTATTTCAGCAGTATTTCAAATACAAGCACTTTAATTTGATATATCTTGGGTTGTTTTGCATGCCTCATGTTTGGTGGGGCAGACTGGGCATGGGCATTGCCCCCCATGCCCGTGCCTAGATCCGCCCCTGCTGCAGATACTGATAAGGTTAGATCATATGAGTGCACCCAAAGACAAGGGATCAACTGGTTTCTAGCCGTTTTCCAGCCCAGGGTTAATATAACTTTGATGAGGCTCAAAACCAAAACCATGTGTTCTCAATGTTATGTTGTTACACTGAATCTTATGTCTGATGTACTGTACATTCTTCACCACATAGGCTACTTTTTTGGCATTTTTAGCCCCTTTTCCTGCTGAGGTCTTTTCAGCTGGATATTGACAATAATGTTTATATAGTGACCCGCAAGGCACCTAAGCTTTAGTTATGAGCCGCGAACATTGCCATTTCGATCCAAAACCTCAATCTGGGGAAAATAATGTGAGACAAAAGGGTATTAAGATTTCATTTAGCTTGGCAACGGATGAGAGGTAACCTTTTTACTGATGGACCATAGCCTAGCCAAGTGTTGCCTAGCAACGGAGAGCTAAACAAACGTTGGTGAAGAGCGATCTCAAACCAAATCAATAAAAAAAAAAACTCAAAAAGTCATCCTTGAGTGCCGCTGGGACTCAAAACACTACTCAAGTCTTTATATAGCTACCATCCATTCCATTCTCTCTCGCATAGTGTACCTTAGATGCATCTTACTAAGTATAGAGATTAAACTGATGTTATATTTAATCCCACATATTTTCCAAGTACTCTGCAGACTTATTGTCATGGCACCCATGCCATGGCACCCACTTTGAGAAACCCTATACCATTAAGGCTTATGGCTTTCTTTCATAGTTGCAGTGATGTTCAATCTACCATATGGTGTTACATTTAGTATCCATTTCGGATGGTGCACCATCTGCTTCAAATTACTTTGTTATTTGTTTCTCATTTCATTTTTATGGATTTTTCACAAATACTGTATATAAAGTGCACATCACAGACAGAATCAGTATCATTGTGCGTGTCCATGTGCATGTACAATCAGAATCTGTTACACCTCTACCACATCACAATTTGTGAGCAGTGTTGGGACATGTGCACTACGTAACTTAATATATTACATAATATATTACCAAAATGCAGTAACTTGTAATATAAATATATTACTTAACTAAAACAATCTAATATGTTATACTTTTCTTTCTGCATTACTGCATTACTTTCAATATTACTTTCTGTCAATCTGTCTCATTGCAAATGTTCTTGTGAAATTATATTGACAACTGCAGAAGTTAAATAATTACTCATTTGTCATCAAACTATTTATTCAGGAGTGACGTTTTTTCAAGTTGATTTCATATGCATTTGGTCAGATACCAAGTGCACTTGCTTTATTGTAGGTATGCCACTGCCCTAGGCAATATTTGATTAATAGTGATACTAAATATTTCATTATATATTTTGTAAAAAGTTTTTTTTTAAGTAATATGTAATAGTAATATTAATATATTACACTTGCTCAGACAGTAATATTGTAATATAACATATTGCTTTAAAATGAAGGTAATAATTAATAAGTAATATATTAACAAGGTAAAGTAATATTCCCAACACTGTTTGTGATTCCCAACACATCCATTGCAACATTTAGTCAGAAGATCTTTCACGACTGATATACAATTCTTACTTATTTCTGGGTTGATTTCTAACCTATAAGCTTTCATCAAGGGCATCATTGTGAGAGTATATTGATCTATTTACGCCACTATTCATCTAAAGCTTTGAATGTTATAAACTGGCAGATTGTGTATTTCTATAAATGTCTTTATCCATGGCACCTTACATAGGTTGTGCATTACGTGCAAACTCGCATTCATGAACCGATATAGCAGCGGAGACCACGCAAGGCACCAACAAGCACATTGGGAGCAATTAGGGGTTCATTGTCAAAGACATGCACTGTGATTATGTAGGCCGATGGCCGGAGGCTCCATGAAGTACACCAGTCCATTAAGTCATCTTATAGGCTTTTTATTTACCTTAAAGTGCTTTACTAGTGCAAGGCGGATACTGATAGGAAATGAAAAATAAATAACACTGGCCAAAAAAACATTCCAAAATGGAAAATTAAATGAACACTTGAGGGTAAACTTAAGAAAATAACAAACAGAACTGTTACAGGCTTAAAGGCCTCGGAAATGAGGACTCTGGCTCACAGGTTACTCCTGTTGCTCCTCAACTGGCATCAAGTCAGACTGCACCACCCTCACCTGCAGCAATCCTGCTTTTATACAGGTGGGGCAAACCATCCTTAATCAGTAAGGGGCAACCAATTAACTCTCCCACATGGCCCACTAAGGGCTATGAGTAATCTTCCACCTTACTAGATACGGCTATTTCACTTGCCCAAATAATTTACAGGTCACACAAACACAATACAGACTAATAAACACCCCTCCTCCTCTCCTGTACTTGGCACCCTCCAACCTAAAGCACTGCACAGAAGAGACAGATGAAGTGACCAACAGATAATGCAACCAGTTACCGAACACAGCAATATTAAATCAACAGTTTAAAAACATGTTAGTCCTTGCGCCAGGTGTCCCCTGTACAGAAAACATAAAACAACACTATAACCCACACTTCCCAGCCAACTTGATGGGGATTGCTATTGGAAGCAGCAGTGTAGTGTGTGATTTTTATTCCATTTTCAAGAGTATTTTTTGACACTACATCATTTAAAAAAATATCAATTTCTCTTAAGCTCTATTCTTCATTTAGGTTACACCATGCATTTCTCACTGGAAATGTATACCATGAGATTGACTTTGAATGTGCCAATCAGTCACACAGTACCTGTGTGCAACTAGATCCGCACTCGGTAGAGCGCATACTTGTGTTGCACTCGCAACTCGCAAGTATGGCCTACAAACAAACAGATAAACAAACAAATAAATACATACAGTAAATAAATAAGCAAGCAAGCATAAGAACTAGAGTGCAAACTAAAGTGCCTACTTGCCATGGCAAGTAGGCTACCCTGACACCTCCAGGAGATCTCCAGGAGAACTCTTGACAATAAAGACGGTATAAAGATCTCTTAATTAAGTCATCATCACCTAAACCAGCCAATCAGAGTACTTCGAGGGACGGTCGACAACCATGAACCAATCGCTTAACCCACTCACGCAAGTAATACGAATAAGAAAATAACAATGACACCAAATACTTCAGATACTTCTTCTCCATTCTACTTATTGGAGTTTTTATGCAGTGGAAAACCAGAGGGCCAAATGTTTGCAGAGAAGAGAAGAGGCCAGGAGAGCATTTGTCATACATAGAGGGGAGTCTGTGCAAAACTGTAGCACATAGAAAGCATATCCATATTTAGACAGGTAACAGAGCCAATGACACACTTGTTTATTGACCCCAACCATGTGGCTCTGTTCTACCTACAGCATTCCATGCCTCATATGGTGTCTGTGTGTGTGTGTCTGTTTGCGTGTGTGTGTGTGCGTGCGTGCGTGTGTGTGTGTGTGTGTGATTCTGTGTGTATACATACAGTGGACACACACGCACACACACACACACACACGCGCGCGCGCGCGCGCACACACACACACACACACACACACACACACACACACACACACACACACACACACACACACACACACACACACACACACACACACACACACAAACTGTATATAGTCATGCCCGTGGGTTAGAAGAGCGATCAAAGGAACTAGAGAGTGATGAGCCCTATGGCTCACAACTGTTATTTCAGGGAGGAAACCCCAGTAGGATTACAGTAACATTTAGTTCAGTAACAGTAATGCTAATAAAGGCCTATTGATTAAATAAAAAAAAGAAAAAAAAATATATAATATATATTAGCAAATGCTTTTATCTGCATTGCCTTTGTGAGTGAATTGAGGCTGTGCAACTGCATGTGATGGACGGGATAATGAGCAGCTAGCCCCCCTGACAACTCTCCATATAGACACACGATTGCAGCAGCACCACCGCATAGGAATTTGCTCTCTCCCCCGCTCTCTCGACCTCTCTAACTTCTCTCTCTCTCTCTTTCTCTCTTGAAGCAGCTCCCCCAACACCTCCCAGTCACATCTCTGCTGCAGCTTTCCTGGTTGTCCTCACTTTCTTCTATATCATTTATCAGATGTTGAGAAGAAAGTGAGGGCAACCAGTCCAGTATAGATTCTATCCTTTTTCCTTATGCTGCCCGACTGCTGGGGTAACAGGAAGGCTATGGGCCCAAATAATACAGGCTGGGTTACGCTGTCCAAACTCCGTTGACTTCATAGGATCAGTCCAACGGTGGCACTATTGTCAAGTTGCGACATGTTTCACCATGTAAATGATTTTTCTTTTTGGACCTTTTGGAGTGTGCAAATGGAACAAAATGGACCTGCTAGGGTCCATTTGGTTTATATTTCTCCACTCTCTGAAAAATTTCGGAAATGTCCCTCTTTCAGGTTGCAACAGCCCTCCCGATAGCGGTTTTCTGAGCCCTCGATGTCACAACATTTGGGCTGGTCCGAGTATTATTTGGTTATTTGGGACAAGCCTTCATGTATCCACTGCTGCCTGCACGCTTCCCTGTTCCAAACTCTTTCCATTTCTCTCCTCATTGTTTCTTCTCTAATCCAGTGCAAAAACACTGCTGTTTGGCCTATCATTTTCTCTCTCTCTTATCCTCCACTGCCCACAGAGAGAGATAGAGAGAGGGACCCTCGCTGCTGTGGATTGTGAACAGAATCCAAATCAGTTGAGGGTCACCTCCTGCCCGCACCCCCCCCCTCCCTCTCTCTCTCTTCCCTCGCTCTGGTTGTTTCTGTCGGCTGCTGCGCCTCTGTATTGATTGTAAATGCAAGCTGTAGCACAGCCCATGCCTCTCAGCCACCTACGTATAGCCACCCACAACCCCTAGCTGCAGACGCTACATATTCTACTTTCTCTGTGGGGTTTGCTGTCATCCTGCAACACGCTCCGTTCAAGTCAGTGTTGTAATTCCTCTCATTTCTCTGTCCTCGATCATCCCTCGCACTTGCAACTCGCTCCCTCCTCGCTAATCCACCGCTGGCCCTCTTTCCTAGTCCCTTTTCCCTCCTGTGCACCTCTTTTATGCTCTTCTCCCTTCTTCTTCTTCATTCTCCTTCTTCTTCCATTTGTTTCTCTCTCATTTGTGCCATTAGGCACTGCAGCAAAATGGATGATTTTTTTGCTTTGAAGTTGCCTCACCCTGCAGAGTGCCTGCACTGCTGCTTGTCAAAATTGCAACCAATATCCACAGGCTGCACATCTCGCCTCACTCCATGTTTCTGTGTGTGTGTGTGTGTGTGTGTGTGTGTGTGTGTGTGTGTGTGTGTGTGTGTGTGTGTGTGTGTGTGTGTGTGTGTGTGTGTGTGTGGAGTAGACCACCAGTTTTATGCGTCTAAATATTTTATAACACGTGTCACTGGCAATATATTTACAGTACGGCACAGATTTACAATAATGCACGTGATTTAAATTCAGGAGTGTGTGTGTGTGTGCGCGTGCGTGTATCCTCATCCTGTGTGTGGGTGTGCATGCGTCCATATGTCTGTACACATCTATACGTCTATAAGCTCTGTCTGTCTGCCCATATGCACCCTCGCTTGGCTGTCCAATCGCCAGAGGGACGCTTGACTCGATAATAATACGGCTCTCGGCAAGGCAAATTACACACACTGACAGGAGAATGGATATACGTAACACGCAACACATATGAAAACGAATGTGCATGAAGGAAGGCCTGCGCGGCGGCTCAGTCAGTCAGTCAGTCAGTTGCGGCACTCAAATGGTGGATGTAATCCTCCCCCGCACCATATGCACCTCTGCACTGCATGCCTTCCTTTGCCAGCCCCCTGCACCCCTCCTCCTCCTCCTCCTATGCCTCTGCCTCTGTTTCTGCTCGTCAGTCAGGAGCATGTAGGAGGGAAGCCCCTTAGGTTCCCTCCGGCGGTACCGGATCGATGAGCTGGTTGAGACACCAAGGTCACCTTGACGCATAGGCCTACACACGCACGCACAGGGGGTGGCCTCACACACACACACACACACACACACACACACACACACACACACACACACACACACACACACACACACACACACACACACACACACACACACACACACATATACATACACACAAATGCTCAACATGCCTAACGAGTGAAGAGGGGGGAACCAAAATAGAATGAAACTGATCATCAGGAGGGAGCAATAGAGAGGGAGAGAGATGCAGCCCAGACAGTGGTGGTGGTGATGGTGGGTGGGGGGCGGGAGGGGTGGTGGTAATGACACCAGGAGGTGGGGGGATATACAGAGAAAAGGAAAGAGGGCGGCATGAGGAGAAAATGCAACATGGAAACATGAGTCAGGGTTGAGTGCCTGCAGAGAGGGAGATGTCAACTGTGAAGAGAGAGAGAGAGCAAGGATAGACAGAGAGAGAGAGAGAGAGAGAGAGAGAGAGAGAGAGAGAGAGAGATAGAGAGAGAGAGAGAGAGAGAGAATAGAGAGAGAGGGATGACAGATAGAGAGAGAGCTAAAGAAAGAGAGAAAGAGAGAGGATAGAGAGAGAGAGGGAAATTATATTTGTGCTACATCATCTGTGAACTTGATTTTGTTCCATTTACCTCAAGCCGCTATACAGTAGCTATAGAAAACATTGAGAAATGAAGATCAGATTCCAGATTCAAGCAGGGAATAGAAATACAGAAACAAAAAAAGAAGCAAACATTACAGGAACACCAGTGAGATGTCTCGAGAAGTGACCTTGCATGCCGTGCACACATCTGAGATCTAAGGCCTTAACACTGGCAGCCAACATCACCCTGAATCAGATACAGTATGAGCCACATTGAGCTTGGAATCACATTTCAGTCCTGAAGTGGCTCAGATCTGATTCAGGCTAGAGTTGGCTGCCGTGGTAAATCGGGACTAAGTGTGGCAGTGTACAGGGTTTGATGATGAGGGCCCAGGTAGGGTCGGTGCCTTCATTTCCAGCCCTGTTATAAGATCTGTAGTTTGGCTAGCTTCCTGGCACTGGCTGTACTAATAACCCTAGGGTGGGCCCACCTAGAGTTTGAATGGACATGTATCGGTAAAGAGACGAACATTGAAGAGTAAGGTTGGAAGGGGAAGGATCAATATTATGGGATATCAGAACAGGTCAAATCACACACCCCTTTTTTCACTTCTCTCTTTCTACATCATGTCTTTCCCCGGCAATGTCATGTTGTAATTCATCATGACATATTTTCCCGATGTTTTTCTTTACTTCTGATTCTTCTTCTTTTTGCCTTTTTTTCAAACAGCAGCTGGCAACAAAGTCTTACTGGAGCATTACTGCCACAAGGGAGCATAATGTATTCGGCGAGAGCCTGGAGCTGATAACATTGCTCCAGGCTAGCAGGAGTTGGGAGAGTTGAATGTTGTTTACACCCACCTTCCTTTCTTCTCATATGCTCTCTTGCCTTTTCCTCTTGTCCGCCTTTTCATGTTTGTTTCTATTTACTTACAAACAAACATTGCCTCGTGCACGCGCGCACACACACACACACACACACACACACACACACACACACACACACACACACACACACACACACACACACACACACACACACACACACACACAACACACACACACACACACACACACACACACACACAAGGGGCAGATGTAACATTTCCCAATTGGGGGGGCAGGAGAAAATGGTATGGAGGTGGTTTCAGCCACACCCATACCATTTTCAGTTACAGGACTTTTATAGGGCAAGTATAATCATCAATAATAACAACAGTTGTTGTTGAAATTACAAGAAACACGCAGCATGCATGAAGCTAAAGGTCTGACTCAGAGAGTTTTCTGTATTCAATGATGAAATGCTAGTTAGTGGTTAGTGTTAGTGGTGCTAGTAGTAGTAGTGTTTCAAATCATTCTAAAAAATAAGCACTTTAATTTGAAATATTGTAGGTTGTTTTACATGCCATCATGTTTGGTGGGGCAGTCAGGGCATTTAGGGGGGCATTGCCCCCCCCATACCCATGCCTAGATCCGCCCCTGACACACACTGAACCGATAAGCACTCTGTTGTAGCATGGGAGGGAGAAGATAAGGCAGGGATGGTAGAGGAGACTGGAGCGTTTTCACACATTTTTATTCATCAGATGAGTCACATCAGGAGCGCCGGGAAGAGTGACATAACTGATAGGAGAGACAGACAGGAGGGGGGATGGGGGGGGGGGGTGGAGTCTGGGGGTGGGGCGAAGTGAGGACCACTCTTATTATCATCATACATACATACATCACCGTGCTGCAGTCCATTCAGGTCATTTAAAAAATGTGGTACACACAAACACACCAAGCTGGGCATAGCATAGGAGGGCCCCTCAAATAGGAACAAATGGGGGGAATGGGGGAAATGGAGAGAATGAGACAAACCAAGGGAGAGAAAGCGGTGGGGTTAGTAGGATTTCCCCAGACGTGCCTCTTCAAACAAACCACAGGCATTCGTTTGCAATATTGCCCTCACATTTCTGATGTGAGAAGGACACGTCAAAACAATTTCACATACACTCCACCACGCGGCGTATGTGTCAAGAGCTCTCTTTCTCTACACGTTTGCAGGAAAATCTCTAGTAGGCTGTGTGGGTTAGTAAAACAATGCATTTAACATAGACTAACAAAGCTATATGGCATGCAAGTGTGTATTCAAGTGTAGGAGAGTGGAGATACTATCGTTTAGTGTATATGCCTGTATTACCGGTACATTCAGTACCTTTTCTTTTACAAAAACAATTTCAATTTGGTGGTAAATGCTGTAATCCCTTGACCATCAATTCACCACTAGTTGAGCAGCATCACCGAAATAATGGACAGACATCTCCACCATGTGGCCAGTGTAGGTACATTTCAACATTCTGTTTTAATACTTCATGTGCACGTTTCCATTCAGTGTTCACTTAATGAAAGACAACAGGACAAAAAAAAAACATATATTCTCACGGTTGCTTTGTTCAGCCGCTTGTCTTTCATCACAGGAATGCATCATAACAGACTTTAGAGGAATTCACTTATTGCTTTAGGTGTAAATAATATACTGTCGCTTTGAAACAATGAAGTACTGATGAAGGGAATCCGTGTGTGTGGATCAGGGCACAACAAGCCCTTTTCAATATCACTCATTGACAGACATTCTTGCTATCCACAGGCACAGGTATATCCTCGGGGCAGCAGACTGACACAGACAAACGTCAATATTAGCTGTCACTCTTCAGGTACCTGTCAGGATGACTGATAGCTTCCAGGAGAGAGTGCAGTGCTGCATTTAGGGGATTGGTTTGGTGTTGTGTCAGTCTATCATCTACACACCACCGGTTCACAAACACTGGGCTGGGATCCATTTGTTGTGGGTTGTGGAAAAATGGGGTCCCTTTATTCTTTGTTTCCTATACACTTCCCAGCAAACACGGTCAGGACCGGGATGGATTAGTGACGTCTTGATTGTGGCCAGATCAAGGCTTCCAAGACTAGTCAAATCTGGCCCGGAAATCACCTGATTTCAACAAACATAAATCCTGTCCACTAAAGATGGACGTCCCTGGATGAATCAGAGAGAGTCAGATTGAGTCCTGGAGTCCTTCAGTGATTTTGCGATCACTTCCTCCAGTGACGTCCAAGACTAGGCTAGATCACACCCCATATGGGGATGGTCTTTATATCATTTCCAGGACGTCCTCCAACCAATTGGAATACTAAACCTATAGCTAAGCGATTCTGGACCAGGTCTGCCTCAATCTGACTATCTCCAATTCAACCAGGGACTTCCATCTTTAGTGGACAGGATTTGTGGTGGTTGGTTGGCCAAATTTGACTAGTCTTGGATTGCCTTGACAATCAAGGGGTCATTAATTCGTCCCTGTCCTGGCTGTATTTGCTGGGTTAGTTTTTTTTAATTGTTATTAGTTCAAAACATTTACCAAAACACAGTTCCATGAAAAAGCAAATGTTTTCATGAATTGAAATTTTTAACTATTTTTGGTCCAGTGTTAGGAAAAACTAATTCTATTTTCTCTTTTTGGGCAACAAGGTAAAATGTTTGCAAACCAATCACTCTATTGTAATTAATGGAACTAACAATAGTACACTAACGCTGGACTACTATAGTTCCTATTAGTATTGCAATGATGATTTGGGGTGAGGTTTTAACAGAAAATTACCATGACAGTCATTTGTGAAACCACTTGGAATAGCATAACGGTATCTGATATTTTTCAAATATGGCTTATTTGAAATTGATAATTTGATACTGTATCATTTAGTATCGGGTTTCTCGGAAATCACTTGACACCAGTTAACATAGTTCATAATCAATAGCCATATGGGAACAATATATTACAAAACCTTAAAGCTGACCTAATGCTTACATCACTGATAAAAGTCAAGTGGTTCAGTATTTGGTTCAATTTTTCTTTCAAGTATACACCTCTTTCCACCACCACAACCCCTACATGAATATGTATGGGGTGCTTTAAAATTCATTGACATGATTGCATGATTCATCATTCATCTTCAGTGATTGCTGATTGTTTGGTACCGGCTTCGGCAAAATATAGGACTAATTGAACAAGAAATCGAAACAACAACAGCAGCAGCAGCAGCAAAAACCTAAACAAACAAAAAAACATAATTCACAGCAATCTTGTCTTTAGTTCAGGTATGTTATATGTCAACATTTCTTTTTTATTACCTTTTCCAGAATGGAATCTTCAGTTCTATGCCTAGGCCGCTGCAGGGGGCTGTTCTCTCAATGTCCTGATCCTACAGGCAAGCGCGGCAGGCAGATGTAAGAGCTGGCGTACAGGTTGATGTCCACCGGGTTGCCGTCCAGACGGATGTCTTCTAGCTTGCGTCGTATGTAGTTACGGTCGTCCTGATTGCAGAAGGTGTCAACGTGAAGACTCTGGACGTTGTTGTACTAAGAGACAGAGACATGGGGGGAGGGGATGGTGTTATGGTATGGCCAGGAGTGAGACACAGAGTGGAGGGTGTCGTTGGTGCAAGGCCATAGACAGACAGAGAGACAGACAAACACACAGACACTCACTGGATGACCTCAGAATTCTTTGACCTCATATAGGCCCAACATGAATTAATAATTAGGCCTTCTATGCAAGCATGTTTAGCAATATTAATTAAGCAATATTACACAAGAGGGTGTGCTCTAACGTGATTTCATCCACACCTGCGGTGCCTAGCAATTTCCGAAGGTATCGCAGAAGTGGGTGAAATGACATTAAAGCAGTACCCTAGAGTGTAATCCTGCTATTCTACCATAGTTACCCTTAAAACCAATACAATCGCTGAAATATATATATATATATTTTTACCACTTATGTAGCCACTACGACCACAAATGTCCCAAGAAACTAGCTAGCCTAGCCACCCAGTCTGCTGCGCTCTGAGAGAAAAACACAAGATAAAAAATTTTGTATTGATTTGCTGTGACTGTGTGGTGGTTAACTGCATGTGACCTGTGCCATCCAATGTGTAGTTGGGGGCAAAATATATTTTTGGGGCAAAAGTATATTTTTTTGACTTGTCGTTAACATTTATTTAGCATTGTAAACGCTGTTTCTAAATAGGCTATACACATCTACAATGTTTTATATTGCGTGTCTGTATGACTTTGTGTATGCTTGCATGTGGGTGCTGGGTGCGGGTGCGGGTGCCCCCCCCTCCCTATTCCAAAACTAGCACCACAGCACTGCTCAAAACGACTTGTGGTAGAATATCGATTAATCACATTATATATGTATGCATATTAATACAACGTATATGCAGCCCATAATCCAAGGAAATGTTATACCTGCAAGTGGAGCACCCGCAGACTCTGTGGCAGTGGTGCTGGAACATAATTCAGCTGATTGTGAGACAAATAGAGGAATTCCAGCTGGCTCATATCCTGTTTAAGGGACAGTAAACAAGCAGAGGGAAGAAGATACAGTAAGTTGGCAAAACATGTCAATACATTTACCAGCCAGAAGAGGGGGCTCTATCTCCTCTCATCTTTACAGTGTCACAAACTAAAAGGGTAACTGATGCTACAGGACAATTCTTCTAATTAATTCCTTTAATAATGAAGCAAAAATGGCTTGGACAATAATATGATACAAAATAGTGTCTTTCTTTTAATAACTTTTGTGACTTGCATTTATTATATTGTCTTTGACAAAATAATCTAGGCCAGGGATTTACAACCTTTTTCATACCAGGCCTGCTATTTATTCAGAATTTCAGCCACAGACCACCATTTTATGACATTTTAGCCCCACAGAAAACTAAACGGTCAAACATACAGATCAAAATTACCATTAATCTTCTACATTAACTAGTTGGACATGAAGCCCATGTTTACACCCTCTGGGTGTAAACAGGGTGTAAACTGGTTTACGCTCTCAAAGAGTTACTTCTGGCTAACCAACTTTCCATCACTTTCCATCCTGGGGACCACCTGGAATCCTTTCAGGGACCACTGGTGGTCCCCGGACCACTGGTTTAAAACCCCTGATCTAGGCTAATATAGCCAGAGTACTGTGGGAGGATATCGGGCTTCTTTTACATTTTGTATTCTATTTCTGCCTAATTGAATGTTCTCTCTGTGCTTTCCTTTCCAGTGAACATGCCAGTCTTCCGTGTTTCTGGAATAGAAACCGTCACCATGATTCAAGAGAGGCATAAATTGCTATAGTACTCTTAGACCGGAGGGTTAGGGTAGAGCAACTTTAACTGGATTTCCACAGTAAAGTATAAAATCCCTCAGTGTTAATTTAATTCTGAGTGTGTGGAAATGCACATAAATAGCCCTAACACCCTTACAGTCTCAAGTAGACATGCTTTGTAAGATTTATGCTGTAACACAATATTTTTCCACTTTCTTTCTCTCTCCCTCTCTCTCTCTCCTCACATTTCACACACATCCACACTTACTCACGTGCACACAAGTGCTCATAATTCTGTCACACGCTTGGCAGGTCAAGATGTGCTGAAAAGCCGACAATGACAGCAACAGGCTAGATGGAGACAAATGTTCAATAACCATATCCCTACAGTATATTAATATTGTTTTATACTTGCTGAAATCTTAGAGAGCATTGAGGGATGCAGGGCTGTAGGAGGCTGTAGATTAGGCAATGTAAGTCCGTCCCATCAAACTCACTGGAGTGTGTGCTGCCAAGGTGTGGTTTTACTTAATGGAATATATGAAATATCCAAATACCCTGTATCGAGCAACATAAAAAACTGTCTGGGGTGTTCACATAAGCCTAAGTAGATGATGAAATGACCAAACATTCACTCCAAAGTGAAATATCCCTTGGAAGTTGGTAGTAAAACCATAATATAAATATATTCTTGCAAGTAAAGGTCACGTATTCAAAATGTGACTTGAGTAAACGTATAAAAGTATGGGCATCAAAATGGAAGTAAATGTAACCAGAATGTTTTAACTCATGGCAGATAGAGAGACAGCGAGTGCAAAACCTGACGGCAGATACACACAATTTCACATGCAGGGGGATTTGCGACCCTACACAGACTCAGCCTGCACACTAGTAAAAACCTAATAGGTTTGTCTTTTCATACAGTCCAGATTGTGTGCAATGACTCAAAACCCTGTCCCTGCACTGCAGGACACTGGGAGAACAACCCCCACAGCCCATATTGCTTAAGCAGAAGGGGGAAAGAAAGGCCTATGCATAGATCTAACATGATATCAATGGAAGAAGGAAAGGAATGCACTACACAGCAGATCATTAAACATTATTTGTTGATGCCTCAGCACACAATAGATAACAATCTGCCTTTGTGACAATGCCCCCGACGACAGATTATAAATACTATCGGTGACAGCACTCCATGACACAGGCAGCCAACATCGCTATGTCGACTACATTGACTATAATACAAAACAGTGATTTCTTTAAATAGAAAGATATTGCTTAGTTCTAAGGCCAGTCTAATGGCAGTGCTTCTTGAACTGATCTGTGGCTTATAACAGGGATGTGCTGACTTGGTTTAAGCTCTGCCTTGAACCAGTGGACTATCAATGCACTCCGGAAAGATTTATTACGTGTATCCCAAGACTATATACTATAGCCCTATAAACTATTGCATACGCATAATATATATTTAAATGTATACCCTTTTTTGTACAAGAGAGAGAGAGAGGGGGGGGAGAGAGAGAGAGAGAGAGAGAGAGAGAGAGAGAGAGAGAGAGAGAGAGAGAGAGAGAGAGAGAGAGAGAGAGAGAGCCCAGTGCCTTTGAACTCAGAAAACACTGTTTGTCTTCACTTTAGAGAGGCCCAGGCCCAGTGTTCAGCATGTGCCCCTGTCACAGGTCAGCCATCCAGACTCTTAGCTTAGTGTCTGGTTCAAAACTCTCTTGTGACATAATAGAGTCCATTTACATACAGTATAACAAGTAGTTTTTTGCTTTCTCTAATAGGCTCCAACCACCATGGATGGGCCCCAGTGCAACAACATTGCTACATCTCTATAGCCGCAGGCAACACATGGTTGTATCATTTGTGTACATAGGCATGAGAGCAAGCAGTTAATTGTGAGCAATGCCCTAATCTGAACTAAACTTGTTGTTCTAATTAGGGCCCGGTGTGCATAATCAATCACCACTGTTCTGCTGGGATAGGGCCAGTTAAAAAGGAGAGGAGAAGAGGGAGATCAGTGCAGTGCATGAGGCTGGGGTGCTAGTGGAGAGTCGGACTGGGAGCAAAAAATCAGCCCAGGAATTTAAACATATCCGTCCAAATTGTATGTCTCTCATGAACAGTGATATGATTAAGCCTCAATGAATTCCCCATATAGACACCACCTGCTTTAATCAAGCCTCCTTCCAGCATCCGCAATGCTAAAACCGTCAACAAACTACAACGTACAATATGGCCAAAACTCACCTCCACCCCACTCCACATCAGACCAGTCCTCTGTGACCTCCATGGACTCCCCGTTAAAAACACAGAATTGAGTTCAAACTCAAAGTATTCTTACCACCACCTACAGTTCACTGCACAGCGACAGCACACCCATATGGAAAATCTCATATAAATGTCATATATGCAAACTCTTGAAAGTGGCACTGGATGAAAGGTGCCACTTTCAAGCATTCGCATATATAAAACTTTCCATATGGGCAAGCTGGCTGTCCCCTACCTCTCCGCTGCCCCATCCTGTTCCCCCTGAATAAGCTCAAAACCTGGGGGGACGGACAGGGCCTTCTCCGTGGCCACCCCTACTCTGGAATGTTTTCCCAAAACACATCTGGGGTGACCCCTCTTTCCCTACCTACAAACCTGCATTGAAAACCCACCTGATCAGCATTACATTGTACTGTTTTATTGGTTTTAATTGTTATTTTACTCATTTTTTTCTAATAAAATTGTCATTTTCTTAGGTCCCCCACACATAAAAGTAAATCACATTTGGGTATCATGAAAAGCACTATATAAGTCAAAGATATTTATTATAGGCTTAAAATGTTCTTTTTCATATCATAGTACATTACCTTGAAGCCCTCAGGGTGTATCCCACCACTGATCAGCCTGTTGTTGCGTACGTCGATGAACGTCATGGTGACTGGCAGTTCAGGGAGGGCCTGCAGGTTGTTGTCAGCCAATAGTACTTCCTGGAGCTGTGGCAGGGGGGCGAACGCATCCTCGTCTATTTCTGAAATCTGATTACCGGTCAGATCGATGCGTTTCAAATTATCTGAAAGATAAAGAAAACATGAATTCTGTATGGTAATGTTCAGTGACTATGATGTTCTTGCCAGACACAAAACTAAACTGAAGCAACACACTGTTGATTAACTAGGGCCAATCTGCCACTCATGTC
This sequence comes from Benthosema pterotum, assembly GCA_039105355.1. NCBI lineage: Eukaryota > Metazoa > Chordata > Actinopteri > Myctophiformes > Myctophidae > Benthosema > Benthosema pterotum. The sequence continues at coordinate 24,164,697 of CM076971.1, read as the reverse complement.
TGTCTTCACTGTTTCTTGGCTCATAATAAGGAAAACGGAAAAATGTCTGTAATTTTTCTTTCTTGATCCCATGATTTTGCAACACTCTTTTCACTCAACCTCAATTATTCTCAGAGCCACACATCCTGGGGGAGGGCAGTGGACTGACCTCATGCTTCCTTTTATGCATGTGCAGTTGCTGCTTCCTTTCACCTGACGGGGGACTTTTTCCGGCCTGATATAGTTTGTGTAGTTCATGGAAGGAACATATTAGTCCCACCAGTTCTCCCGCTCCATGAAGCGCCCTGGCTGGCCAGGGGGAGGAAGTTTAGAGACCAGGATTACTGCATGTTTTGTGAGGGTACCTACTACCTACCCAAATTCCACACAGAATGGCTCTTTCGCTAAACCCAGCTCTCCCTTAGGTATGGAGTCACAGAGGAGAGAACCTGCCCCCAGTGCCCTGGCGGGAATTGAACCAAGGACCTTCTAGCCATGAGGTGACAGTACTAATGCCTGTGCTACCAAATCAACAATTAACATCGAAGTCAGTGACAGATGTTGCTTTGCTTTTTAATACTATTAAAAAGAAACCCACATTAACTTAAAGTTTCAATAAGATGTTATCTAAATATTCCCTCAAATTGTAAGTAGCTTAGTGAAGTTCCTTCACTAAGACTTTATTGTGACACACGGTGAGATTTTACATTTTAGCCAATTGTTGCACAACAATATACTGCATACAGTATGTGTATAAAGTCTTACTGAGGTTGATGAAGTCTGTGTTCTTGATGTGACGGATCTTGTTGAAGCGGGCGTAGAAATGGGTGGTGTCTTTGGGCAGGGGAGGGACTTGATCCAGATCGTTGTCGTCACAGTATACACTGCCTCTCACACACACACATAACAGACAGGCAGGCATATCTGTGCATGTAAGCACACACACACACACACACACACACACACACACACACACACACACACACACACACACACACACACACACACACACACACACACACACACACACACACACACACACACACACACACACGTTGAAAAACGCAACTGAACTCACAAGTCACAAATAAAAAAGGAATATGCCTGGTTCTTTAGTTGAGTGCATGGACCTATGCACTCCTTGGTTCCCTTGAGGACTCTCTCTGAGCATCCAGAGAGTCCATCCACCAAGTCACAATATCTATATTTAATTCAGCCTCATGTTTTCAAACCCACAGCAGTATTTTGTGTTGTGACAGCTAGCCAGCAGAGGACAGGGGCCACAAGGGAAGTGTAAGCCTCTAAGAAGAAAAAAAAAAACATTCATGCACACACACGTGCCTTTGAGACGTTGTTCTTCTCATTCACTCACCTAGACCAGATTCGGGGCCAAACAGATTTGGTCCTTTGAAGTCCAAGGTGACAGGTACGGGCGGGGGACCAAGGGTCACCTCCTCCTCGTACTCAGGGACATCGGGGACCTCATCAGTCGGTGGGATGATCTCAGGTGCGGGTGGCATGACGTTAGGTGGCACTGTACCCACCTCTATCCATGGACTCTGGTAGGCATAATGGAGGCTGATGTTTAGGATGGGGCAAAGCATGTACAAAGCATGTACAGACACACGTGTGTGTGTGTGTGTGTGTGTGTGTGTGTGTGTGTGTGTGTGTGTGTGTGTGTGTGTGTGTGTGTGTGTGTGTGTGTAACGTGCGCGCACACCCCCCCCCCCCCCCCCCACCCCCCCCCCACACACACACACAAAGACACGAGCAATGACACACAACTTACATTTTAACATGCTATTTCTGCACGTCAGCAGGAGCAGCAGCAGTACTAACAATAATGTATGTATTACCTAAATATTTGGGAGAAAGTTAGTTTGTCTTGCGTGCCTTTAGCCATGAATTTATCCAACTGGGCAAAATTTGAGTTGAGTTTGCAAACTCGCATGGTCAAATCTAAACAGAGGTGCACTCAAAACAAACACCCCTTTCATCTATTTTACAAAGATAAATCAATTATTGTTACTCCCCGTAACTCACCTCTTGATCTGAATCATCATAGTCAAAGTTTTCTCCATAGTTGTCGAGGTCAAGGTTCTCCCAGTCCGTCTCTCCGTTTAGGTCATCGCTCTCCAGGTCAAGGCCCTCCTCATCGTATGCTGGATCTCCTTGAGGAGCCCCTATGCTGGGGTAAGGCACCCAACAGAACAACGCCAGTGTGACAATGACGGTGACAGATTGGCGCAACATCATCTGGTCCCTTGTGGAAATGACCTGCAAGATGCAGAGAAGCAAGTGTTTCATTCAATATATCTTTAAATGGATATATACAATTCATTGGACAATAGATCCAGCTATCAGGTATCATATATATGTACGTATATTGACTAACCACAAACTTCAACATGATGCTGCATTCACAGATTTCATACTAGCAGACAATGGACATCAGCAATATCATGAGCCTAAAAACTGATGCCGGACACATGTCAATGAATGGCAGGGTAACGCAACAGATATTTTGTTTTGATCATTTTATCATGTTCCCTCTCCCCCTTTTCTCTTAATAGTTTGTCTTGAGTGCCGGCTGGTTGTTCAGGAACTTTTATTGCAAGTGTTCATCCTCTTGACTTGAAGTTAAATGTTTAGTGACCACTTTTCATTTAGGCATATAATGGCTAAACTGAATTTAGAGGGTAAATTTAATATGGAAGATGGCGCCACGTGGCCCCGGCATTAACCAGAGTTAATGACGTCGATTGCCCAACACGCCTTGCACCCACGGTATCAATCGGGACTTTGGGCCTGTAGGCAGAGAGTATTAGATATCAGAACATGATCAGGCCAATCATTGACTGTTCCTAAAAAGCAGAAATCATTCTTAGTTTTCTCATACTCTCCTATAGGCCAAAGTCTGAACTGATGCCATGGTGAAACATATTTGTGAATACACATTATCAGTACATTGGATGTAGTCATACTATGTGAAATTAAAATCTCTTAATCTTGAATCTAGTAAGCTTCCTTATATTGTATGGTTGCATGATTTACATTTTTAGCATTGCAAAGTGTTTTCCTTTTAGAGATAAATTTTAACAGCATGACATGTGTGCATAATCTCAGTCACTGATCTCTGTAATCAAAGACAATTAGCAGAGCAAAGTAGGAGTGCATTTTTGCATGTACAGTGGAATATTAATATGTGTAAATGTTTGCAGGTGCTTAATGTTATTGTTAGGGCTGTTGAATGATTAAACATTTTAATCAGATTAATCACACCTTCAAAATTAAATTAAGCCTGATTAATCACCATTCGAACTATGTCCAAATATGCCATGTTGTCCTGTACAGGATTTGAACATTTAAAATAAATGAATACATTTGGGAATAACAAATAACTGTTTATTTTTTAAAATATTGATCAAAAGAGGTGATCTACAAGCCGACAATGTTCAATGGCTAAATGTTTCCATAAAATCGTGCTTACCGATTTTGTCAATGAAAATTGCTCATTGGGTTGAGTCAGTGTGCACATGCATTAATTGCATTACATGTTTAATTAATACCATTAACTTGTTATCATCAATAGCCTTAGTTATGTGTTAAAAAAAATATGAGATATGCAACATATGCAAGCTGGCTACCTGGTTAACCACTCACCCCTTGAAAACATTTGATTCAATGCAATGTAATTTCAAGGAAGATTTCTGGTTAACCATACCTCAACCCTTGTACAGGGTATGTGGATGTGAGTGCTGGACTTACAGTACAGTACAGCCAAGGCAAATATGTGAACTTTTTAGACCACATGGGTTTTGCAGTTATTCTTTCTTCTAGTACAGTGGTTTTCGACCTTTTTCATCCCAGGGCCCACCATTTATTCAGCATTTGAACCACGGACCACCATTTAAGGACATTTTAGCCCCACAGACCCCCCCCCCAAACTAAAGATTTCCTTTGCTTCTGTCCATGGCCATTAATCTTCTAGTTGTGTAGATTAGGACTGAATCACATGATGAACAGTTTAACTCTTGAGAGTGTAAAAATGGAACCAAATGGACCCGCCAGGGTCCATTTGGTTCCATTTTTACGTTCTCAAGAGTTACATCTGGTTAACCAACTTAGCTGGGGACCACCTGGAACCCTCTCAAGGACCACTGGTGGTCCCCGGACCACTGGTTGAAAACCCCTGTTCTAGTATGTTGTTGTATACAGCAATGTCAGCCTCGAAAGTTGTGCATGTGAAAGTCCTTTTGACACATGTCTTTGAAGAGCTTGTTTTGGCTGAACCTTTGGCTGATACTTCCCCTTCAGACAGGTGCTTATTTCTCAATATATATCCCTTGGAACAGAAACTTCCTGCAAAATGTAGTATAGGGCTCACTGCCATAATAGTATGGGCACAGTGACAAAACAAGATGATTTTATTGTTTCTTGGAAATACAGTAAGTGTGTGTGTGTGTGTGTGTGTGTGTGTGTGTGTGTGTGTGTGTGTGTGTGTGTGTGTGTGTGTGTGTGTGTGTGTGTGTGTGTGTGTGTGTGTGTGTGTGTGTGTGTGTGTGTGTGTGTGTGTGTGTGTGCACTGCAGCTGAAGTGCATGTTTGCGTCTGTTTGTTAAAAGACAATAGGCCCTACAGCTGTTTTCATTTAAGAGTTACTCGTGCAAATAATTTAGCTGAACGAAGCAGGCAATGTTTAGAGTTACATTCAAGATATAAAATTGGGAAAGGAATAAAGACCAAGCCCACATAGTTGTAAAACCACATGGTCTCTATAAACACAGAACAAGATAAAAAAAGAGTTCAATGGGGGCGGAGGTTACCCAATTTCCTAGATTTTAAAGTAGGGTATGCAGGCTTCAGTTTGTTAAACCTGTGGTCACAGGAGATTATATGGTCTATTGTAGATTGTGTACTTTTTTTTATTCAACTTACATTAAGTTTAAATCTATAATAATGGATTAATAATGCATTATAATACATCATAATGCATTGAAATGTTACAATTTATAACCAAGGTTAATAGCTATGTGTATGTGCTATTCACTGAGCTTATAATTCAAAGTGACCATATGTTACAATGGCTTAAAATGCGTGCACCTGTGTGTGTCTGTGTACCAATGACTTTACTCAGAAGACTTTTGTAAATTGAGATGTGACAGCTTTGAGAAACACCCTCTCATGTGCATATTCTGTGCAGTTTCATTACTTGATTTCTTTTAATGACTAATTAATTCAAGGTTAATTGTGTTCACATAGCTTATAATGTACATAAGTAAATCAAAGGTGCTATCGCAAGCTTGGTGCTTTTTCCTGTAAATGACAGAAACTACTGAATGTTGAACATCCTATACAGGTTTCTTCCAAACAAAGGTATGCCATTCTGTGGGGTGTTTGCTTAGCAGCTAAGCAAGAGCTTCAGATGGGTTGGGGGGCAGGGTCCTGTAGCCCCTGTTACTGGGCCAAAGGAACAATTGTTGGTTTTTCAGTAAGAATGACAGTGGAATGTTTGCTGGTAAAGATGCCATGAGTGTGTGACTTTGGGTTGTATGCAACCAGTGGTATTTCTCCATAATGGAGTACAGGCCAACTGTTAAGCATGAAAGCTGTTTTAAAGTCTGAGTTTGTGATGACGACCAGAACTGAAATGAACCAATGTGAATGGCACCTGCCATGTTCAGTAACGTTTGTAATGTAATGTAAACATTGATACAATACATGTGCCCTCATCGCCTGTAACTGTATTTCTGGAGCCAAAGTGAAAAGTGCAAATTTGTCTTCCTTCCAGACACAAAGGTTACTTTCTCCCTAACTAAATTATTCAAAGCCTCTAGTCTATAGTTGTGTGCCACCACAGTGTATGCAAGAGCTACTCACCACCACAAACATTTATAATACATGAGCTAAAGCTTTATCGCAAGGTTTTGCTTTCATTGTGTGAACAGTCCAGTGTTCTAACATAAGCCCTTTGCATCGAGAATTTGTAGGCTACTTAGCAAATGCAAGTAACTGAACCAATGATACTAGTATTTGAATACTGCCTAATCTGAATGGATGCAGTGTGTGTGTGTGTGTGTGTGTGTGTGTGTGTGTGTGTGTGTGTGCGTGTGTGTGTGTGTGTGTGTGCGCGTGCGTGTGTGCGCGCATGTGTGTGTGCACAAAAATAACAGCACGAGTAGCATTTTTGCCCAGTGCCAGACAGTTTCTTGACACAAGAAAACATCTTAAACATAATATAGACATCTATTGGACAACTTGATGTCTCTCATAAAAGCCCACAGTCCATATATCAGGGTGGGATTTTTTTTTTTACTCCAAAACGCATGTGCTAAACATCCATCACGACATGGTACTTACTGAATTTCTGTGCAATGTCTCAGGTGTCCTATTGGTGTTCTTTCCCCTGCTGTTCTGCTTTCAGCTCTCTCTCCCTCTCTCTGTCTTTTCCAGGGAGTTCTGAGACTGGCCCCGGAGGACGAATGAACCCTGCAGTATAGTGTTGGACACTTCAGAGAGAAGGAGGTCATTGCGAGAGGGAGGGGGTGAGAGGCGAGGTTAAGAAGGGGCAATGAGAAAAGGGAAAGTGTGGGGGTAGGTAGGAAAGTGTGGGGGTCATCCCAGTTGACCGTGTACTCAGCTGTTGCGTTGTTTGTGTGCGCACGTGCACGCGCGCGCACACACACACACACACGCACACGCACACGCACACACACACACACACACACACACACACACACACACACACACACACACACACACTAAACGCTAAGAAGACAGACAGGGAGAGCTTGTTTCATGCACTGCCGGTGAAACGAGGAAAGCCCAAAGGTCTGGGATACCGTCCAGATGGAGGGGAACTTTGCTTTATTAAACGTCTCCCACAATGCCTTGCAACAGTAGTCTCCCCCGTACTGTATAGCAGGAATGCAGTTTTCAGTTGAATGAATAATACATTGGAAGAAAGAGTGACCTATAGTAACTCGAGTAACATTGGGGCGTACCCAAGGTGACACAAGGTTATTTACTAACATGTTTATGCAAAATGGCCCTTTTAATAGCTGTGCAATGTGTGGGATTGTGTACAGTGTCATTGTACATAATCAATGACGTGATGAGTTCCGACATGCTAACCTGTCCTCCAAGTACTATGATAATGTGTACTGCACTACGCTACTACACTAATACAGCACAATGATAATGTGTACTGCATTACGATACAACACGACTACAGTATATGTTAAAATGTACCGCACTACAACATTATGATAATGTGTACTGCACTAGGCAGAGAATCGTAAATCAGCACGTCCTCAATAAAACATGCAAAGTCACATTATGTCTGTCAGAGTATTTCTGTCTGCCAAATTTTTAATATTTTGGATTTTTTGATGTGCTGTATATCAGAGTTTGTGTGCTAGACTGATGCAAACTGAGTCATTTTTGCAGTGCACTGCTCAGTTCACACAGTTGACTTTTTAAGCATGGCCAGCAAATGCCTTCTCTGTTTGTTATTTTCTTCATTAAGGTTCTGACAATAAAATCCCAGCAATTTCCCAGTGTTTTGTAATAAACCTATACAAGGGTAAAATTCCATGCTTAAATATGCCTGATTTCAACCATGATTGCCTGCACCATAAATCAAGTGGTTTTGCCAAAAGCACTGCCCCATTCATGAAGGGCTTTACATATAAAAACATTTTACAACCCCTATACAACAAAGCAACTTGTAAAACCTCCCATGGCTTGCATAGTTTGAGCCACTGATCATAAAGTACATAGAGAAGTGCACTGGCTTTCTGTCCAGTGGTTATGTTGTGAAGAAAGACTTCAGACAGCCACTGGATATTCCCCTGCCAGGTTGCATTTTCTGGGGGAACTGGGATACCGTACCTCCAATTCAATCTATGATCATTCATCTCCTCTGGGCATAATGTTCTATTCCTGCTTCTGGTCTGGAAGTAAATGCATGCTTTTTCCTTTCAAGAAATGTCCTGTAGATGTTCTGATGTTTGATATCACCATTCAACAATAATACAGTTAAAAAACGCCTTGGAAATGAACCCCCAAATCATAATCCAGCTCCTCTAAACTACACCATGCGGTAGCCAAGTAATGGTTTCATGTTTTCACTTCAGGAACACTGAACAAGATAATTCTGTTACCCGCGCTCACAGACCCGGAGACCGACTCCTGTTCAAACACACGCAGGCAGGAATGAAGGCCTTTGCCGCATGGAAAGATTGGAATTCATTGTGTCTGAGAGGGAGGCAGGGGGGAGAGAGTGAATTGCATGAACAGATCCAATGAATTTCAGAATGTTTTTATTATAAATTGACTTTTTGCTCATTGTTTGTTGGTGCTTAATGAATTGAAATTGTAATGTTTCCAATGTGGACCATAATGGAGGTGTTCACATTTCTGACTAAAGTCAGACTAATAAAGTGTGTCACACCCATGTGAAGTGAAGGTCACTCTTATCATGGTACAACGCACATCATCATGGCGTAAACACATTCTTCTTTCGTTTGAATGGGAGTAGTTTTATGTTTGCTTAAGACAAAGTTTGTGGACGGTAACCAAAAGTTTACGCCCCTGAAAAAAATGCTGATCCTGATGAATAGGGGGATGGGTTGTACAATGTCTCGGTTAATAACCCCTTTTGTGATGGTGATGAGATTAGGGCTGCAGGAGGGCAACAGCTGGCCAAATGGTGTTTGAATTCATTGCTAGGTTTCACAAATACAGTATGCAACACAGGCTGTGCAGATGTGCTTATTTATTTAGCTGTTATCATTTTAAGTAGGCCTATTCTTTGGGGAACATGATGAGCCGTTTCTGTTTATCTTCTGCCTTGAGCCAGCATCTCCAGTACGGTTTGGAATAGACCATTTTCTTTAACTACCTACTGTTCTCATTCTGCTGAGCTTTTGAGTTTTACTGTGCTTCATTTTTTTACTTGTGTGAGCGGAGGAGGCGCAAGTTAAGCCATCGGTGTGTGGCCGGTGGGGCTTTTTATTTTTTTATTTTACTTATCGTTTTTTAGTTAAAAACCCTGGAGAGGAGTGGGCTAATACTCATGATCTCAGCTATAAAGGTATTTTTCGTACGTCACCATTGCGTCATCGCCTAAACCAGCCAATTGGAGTACCACGAGGGAACGACTGCCGACCACCGACCACCGCGCGCCGATCTCCTTACTTGCGCCCGCTCTGCTCACGCAAGTAATGAGTCTCTGTAATAGACAACAATAAGTAAGCAATACATAACTTGCGGGAGACACAGTGCACTCAGAGAGTGGGCTGCGTCGATGGATTTGAGACCAGGCTAGACTAGCACCACCTCTTCATCCACTATTACTTCATGCTCACTCACTACAAATGTGTCCTCTCCAGGAAATTATGGCTGGTGTGAGGAATATGCTATGCTGATGTCCTGGGCATCAACAACTGCATGGCTTGTCGGCCTGTGGTCATTTTATACGACCATCCCAAGGATGGCCATATAAAATCCCATGACATCCCATGACAAGGACCTTGTGTTTTGCTCCCTGCACAGAAAAATGTCCATTTCATTTGGGGGATTTCTTCTTCATCTGACTACTCATCTGTACGATGGGTTGTCTAATTTCCCAACATCTGGAGATACCTCCTTTATGTTTTTATTTTTGTGGAAAATTGTAATGTTACCGATAATGACATTTATATCCTCAAGAAATGTTTTTAATTGTATTCATGAACTTGAGTCATCGGTGTGGTGGTAGAGGGCAGTGTTGGTTCACCTACTTCGAAAGAGGAACTTTCCTCACCATGGCTGGGAGAAATTAAACTGGTAGAGTAAGTGATTTGAAATTCATTGTGTAGTACCAGCCTGGTGCACTAGGGGCCCCCAAGAGTAGCTACACTATGTGAACCTGCTGCTCGATCCTGATTGGAGGAGAATTCATCCTCCACCTGGGGAACTTTTATTAGCTCCTCTGCTAACGTGGGGGAGGGGAAAACTCCATATATGGTCTGCACACCTTATAATAGAGCATTTTAACAGAAACATTTTTTTGGGGGTGATATCTGACAAAAGTGAAATCACTTCCCCTACCTTTAAACTTGAAGAGTTATATTTCTCCAGTCACAACCTGGTCGGTGTGGATTTGCAACCTGGTCGCTATAGTGGATGGCAGCTGGTTGCGATGTGGTCTATAGTCACTTCCTGACACTGCTGCAGTGTGTTGTGGCTGTTTGTTGTGGATGTTGCGATTTTTCAAGGTGTGTTCTCTCCCGCATTCACACGTCTTACTTGTGATCAGTAGAAGGATGTTGGAGGTTGGAACTGCCATGCAGGAGGCCTAAAGGAAGTACAAAGAGAAGATGTATGTATATAGTGTAAGAAGACATGAAGTTACTGTAGTTCAGGTGAAAGAACATGAGGCAGAGGACAGTGTGTGAATAATGTACTGTATTATTCATTCAAATAAGTTCTGGATTGCATGCAGTTTTTAACAGTTTGATCCAGTTTCAAAACAGCAATCCCACAGCCTCACTCTATTCAGACAATACCCCATACCCAATTTATACTCTCTCTCTAGCAACCTATAAGTACTGTATCTTAAAGGAAAAGTATATAAGTACTGTATCTTAAAGGAAAACCGTAGTTTTATAGGTTCATGTTTTATGTTGCTATTAGAGAAAGTAAAAGATGGGTGTTAGTTGTTCTACATTCCTTGCTTTCTTTCTAGTTATAGGGATTTTAGCCTGATTTTGGTCGTTAAGCAGCAGGAGGCCAGAACTTTTATTCTTCACCACTAGGGGGACGAGAAACACGCATACCATGCCCTAGGGCTAATAAAAGTTACAGATATGGTATATGTGTGGGAGTGATGCTGTTTCTCGCCTCCTGGGGGCGGAAAATAAAACTTCTGGCCTCCTGCTGCTTAACAACCACATTGTAAGATCATCAAGATCTCTGTAAGTTACTTACTGTGCCTATGTGGCTTTACAGCATGTAGTAAGCATGTTCGGAGGCAGCACGATTAAAACACGGCTAGCCCAATGACAAGCTTAACATGGTTGTTAAGCAGCAGGAGTCCAACAGTTTTATTTCACATACCATACCTGTAACATTTATTACCCAGCCCCCCAGCCCCCAAATAAATAAATACCCTATTGGACTGAATATAAGACTATGTTTTTTCCCAATGGAAATATCCCCCAAAAATTGAGTCGTCTTATATTCAGGGCTATACTATTTGACTTTCAATGTTCTTTTTTTGTAAATGGGTCTTGAAAAATGAGGGTCGTCTTATAAACGAATCGTCTTATATTCGGGACAATACGGGTATTACAAATAAAATGCGGCCTCCACCACAGCCAATGGATTGCCATGGCAACGCTACACCTGCCAATTGATAAATTAACCAGCCCACTTTCCACAGTCAGCACTGACAGCACTCTTCAGACAATGACAGGCAGTTCCAGGTTCCCACTTTGTTTTTTGTTTTTCAACCAAGGTTCATGTTTTAGGTTGTCCAGGAAATTAGAACTGGCCACAGATGATCTACTGAATCTGACAAACTGCCATATCGAGCCTCTGGGTCAGGTATGCACAAATATAGAGTTCGTAAAGTGCAGAGCAGTGTCCTGACTCATTCAGTAGATCCTGTGAACTTCCATGGCCAGTTATGATTTCCTGTGATTTGACATGTGATTCAACTTGGGATGGATTGGACATTCCGTTCGTGATTTGTAGCATTTTTGGTAAAATATGCCCCTCCCACGAGCTGGATTACTTTAGCATTTAGGCCTGAAAGGTTATAGAAGGTTTAACTAACAATATGCCTCCTTAATTTGGTTTAATCATTACTGGCGATGAAGTATAATAAAACATCAGTAAAAATAATTAAACAGTGCCTTTATATCAGAAAACAAAATGAAAAATAACAGGGCTCATTCCCTATTCTCACATTATAGGGACCTCATTTGATATACAAACAAACTCCAGGCGTCTGTGTGGCACGTTGGCACAGCATGAGAAGTTTCTATTTTGCTAACATTTACTGACGCACCCCTGGATATGATCTGAAAAGCCATTTGCTTAAACATGTCCTTATGGCCAAGCATACACCACCAATAAAGTTTCCTGACTCCACAAACCATCCCAGCCGTGTGAATTCAGCTCATCGTGTGTCTTTTGCAGGCTGCTCTGGCCCCAAGCACTGGTTGGGCTTCCTGCACAAACCAGAGTCAGCATCGGTCAATCACAGGGCCCTGCAGGCACCGGATGCTTGCGGTTGGCATGACAATGTGAATTCACACATCCGGGATGGTTTACCAGGCTATTACTCCGTTTAACTGGCATCATCTGGACGCTTGCCAATAGCAAATGCTATTCACTGCATATAAGCTCTACATATCTATATATATTCCTATTTTACACACTGTATATTTACTGTCCATAACGCACTATGCTTTCTGTGAACACAGACCTTTAGGGTAATGTTTCCATGACATTTTTGTTTCAATCTAAAAATGGATGGTGTAAATGTTTTAGTGTTACAGCCAGTCTCATCTTGGGTCTTAGTTTTTTAATCAAAAGTCTCAATAATGACTCAGATGTGGCTTTGCGGGTTGTAATCTTTTGGCTTTTTTCTTGTTTTTTTGTGAGATTTGACTGTGTCTGTTTCTGATTTCATCATCTGCCCAAACATTTTTTAATATATTGCTTCGAGGATCCATTTGGGGCCCACTCCTCTCTGGTTGTAATCTGTGTTTATAGGCCCCCATTCGGCTGATCTTGTGGAGTCGTAGTGTGTAACCATATGCACGATTATTTACAGTACATTGCCACATATGCTACAGTGACTGCAGGATATGAATCCATGCAGTGGTTTAGATAGGCTTATCACTGCCATCGATTGAGATGGGTCTCTCAAGCCAATCGTGCTGACAACAACAACACCACTGTGGTGGTGGTGGGCCTGACAATGAGATGGAAAACCATCCTCTTCCTGAATGTCGGCAAGACCAAAGGAGACGATCCTGGACCTCTGCAAAAAACAACAACAAATGGTTCTGTGCTGTTACATTCCAGAGCATCCTGTCAGGAGACATGAGTCCGACTAAATGTGGCGGGAGCTCTTCCCAGGACTTACTATGCTGTGATAGGTGATGAAGTCGGGCCGAGTACACCATGGGGAGCCCTCTCCCATCTCCGTGGAACATGCAGGTGAAGAATGATGAAGGACAAACATCATCATCCTAGCAACAAACTGTTTGCGCTGATGAGAAACTGGAAGAGCGTTTGAGATGCCTCAAAGCCAAGAGCTCAAGCCTTACAAATATGTCTTTTTCGCCGCCAGCAGCTGTCGTAGCCCTAAATGAGCACATTGTCGAAAAACAAAAAACTGGGACAAAAGAACAAAACAGAAAAGTGAGGTTCATGTGCAGTACGCAGAGGCTAGAGGGGACGCCTGTCCATTCACACAAACAATCGACAGCCGTGTGAAGTGAGTGACCATTGTACATCACATTTTGTGATCTACAGCACAAACATTATTTCTGCCATCATTATCAAAGGCATTTTTAATGTTTCTTCCCATCAACACAAGCAATAAAGCTGTATAGTATATAGGAGAAAAAAATCAATGGGATGTTGAAAAAAAGCTCAAGCAGAGAGAGCACAAGTAGCAAATTTTAGTAACTAGATCAGCACTCGGCAGAGTGCAGACTTGCGCACAAGTTTGCCTTGGCCTACTTGTGCGTGAGTGGAGCGGGCTAATACTCATGACATTTGTTATAAAGGTCTCTTACTCACATCATTACGTCATCACCTAAACTGGCAATCGGAATACCCCGAGGGACCGACCGCTTACAAACAACTTGCGCCCGCTTCGCTCACGCAAGTAACAAGTTAAGCGATCAGGTTTGCATAGGCCATGGCCTACTTCTGCGCAAGTTGGTGCTCTAATGAGTACAGATATAGTTTTGACAAAAAAACAATCACAGTGTGGTAAAGAACTATGAGATGATTCCTTTTTCTGAATCAGATCTGAGATTTTCCTCCCACTTCCAGTCCTGCCTGTAGTATATGTTAACACTAAAAACACATAGGCCTAGATTTTTGTCACTGCTTATCCCCTTATCCCTTAACTTCTTCGCCTTTTTAGACTATATCTAAAACAAAAACAATTTCAATAGTTAAAATGGCCAGTCTACAAGCTCACAGTGTATCAATAGATTGGCACTTTGAACTATTCCAAAACGTTTTTCAAAATAGTAAAAAAGGCAAAGAAGTTAAGGATAAGGGGTTTAGCGTGTGACGAAAATGGAACCCAAAATCTCCTTTGACCATCCGCAATGCAACTTTGATACAAGTGTCTACTCATGGCCAAACCATGCAGCCGTTTTTAAGAAATGGTGGTAGAGGGCACACAACCATTGGCCAAAGCATGGCGAGACAACAAAATGTTAAAGTGGAAATGCTAACTGTGAACACAGCTCATGAACTGTTTGACTACCAGTAATAAAACTTTGAGCAAATGTGGTATGGCGATCTGTGACCTCTCTGTGACGATGGAAAGAATATTCCACTGCCGTACTTGGACTCCAGACTTAGGAAAATTAAACAAAAACTACTTTACCTTTTACAGGTATATTATAGTTTTACTGAGGTCAGGTTGGACCAGGTTGGTTCCAGTAAAACCCAAGTTATTGCTGCTTGCAGCTTTATATTTAGTTTTTTGTGTTTTGGAAAATTATAGAAATAATGAAAAACTAGAGCTCCTCAAGTAACGCAGAGGCCATGTGTTTTCAATTAATCTACTGTAACATGGTTAAATTGAGTGTGATGTGAAGTTACATTGGGTTTGTATAGGAAGGGAATGTGTCTGATCAAATTAATATCATCATAATCTTTATTTCAGCTCAGAGTACAGCTGAGAGGCAGGCCCTTATTTTCAATGTAGTCGAGAGATTCAGAGCACAATAATATACAGGAATGACATTCACATATACAGCAATATCGAAATACACAAATCAGAAAAGAACACACTAATAGACAGAAACCCCCCCAGAAATACCCAAAGAACAAAAACAGATAAACCAAAAAATCTTAAATAAAGCAGTTACAATCCTGAAGAAAAATGTTGGAAAGCATTGCCCTGAACAGACCAGAGATGGAAGTGATTTGATTTTTAAGGACTTCTGGAGCTTATTCCAGGCAGATGGCACACTGACGGAGAACGATGCCTTGCCTAGCTCTGTCGGTGTAAGAAGAACCTTAAGCATCAACTCACTGCAACCCGGATTGATAACTAGGGTTATAGTTCAGATAGCTTTGTTTGCCATTTGTGTATACATAATAGGGAATTAAGAATTTGTCATAGCATCCACATGCATAATGAAGCCATGGACAGCGCTTATTTGAAACCAATATATATTCAGTAGAAAAAATATGAGGGGAGGGTAGAGCATTCCTAAGATGGTATTAAAGTTACCAGTGCTTATCATGTCTCTCAGACAGAGGATAAGCCTGCATTCCCAACACAGAGTGTACATTGATGGGTACCATAGCTGTCACCACTGAACTATCTTGGGGTAAAATCGTAGACAGTAGCTTTCAAATTGATTGATTATATAAATACTGTTCTGGAGCAATAATCTAAAACTGAGAGAGTGATTTATTTATTTGTCTCAGTTTGGAGACAAGGTTATCAATGTGAAATTTAAAAGACAAGGGAGATTCTCATCAAGCCATATGCCAAGGTAATTGATGCCAAGATAATCTCTCTTGTAAAGCCAGTTTGGGATTTTTGATATCCACAATAACATACTCAATCCAAGAAATTTAAAAACTGTCTCAAGTGAAAACAAAAGCCAGAGTAGGCACTGCTAGGCAGTAAAATGCCCTCACAATGTTTCCCTAGAAGCCTAGATTTATTTATGCCGTATCCAAGGAACCAGGACTTCCCTGTGTGTCCTGTTGGTGCATTTGCAAATTAAGTTTCTTTATAGTTGTTTGCATGATTAAACATTTTAATCAGATTAATCACAGTTGCAACATTAATCGAATCATGGTTAAACACCTTTTGAACTATGTTGAAAATATGCCATGGTTTCCTGTATAGGATTTGAACTTTTAAAGAAAAGGAATCTGAGGAAAAAATCTTCGAGCCCCCAATGCTTGTAGATGCCTTGAGCTACTCTATGGCTGTTGTTACAGGGAGATGTACAGCTATATGTCAACGCAAAACCATGCTCTATCAATCTTTTTTTTCCTCTTTGAGTCAGTGTACACATGTGTTAATTGCGTTACTTTTTAATCAGATTAATCAACAGAATGAATGAATTAATGATTCATTCTACATTTTCAACAGCCAATTCAAACTGATTTATAATAATGTTTATGGTAGATTTATGTGTAATACCATACATGTAAGAGCAAGTGAGTGCAAATATAAATTTCTATTTTTCATTCATTCATTCAAGCCACATATGTGTATTCATTATACACCATGCCTCATCGTGGGATATGCATGCATCCACAAAAAACAGAGGTTCTGGCCGAACTGTGAAGTTGTCCGTTTTCTTGAAACTCAAAATATATGGTACAGGGCCATGCCAAGATTTGCGAATGTGAAGCCCAGCATAAACGTAGAAACAACATGTGCATTGATATTGTTATTTATTTATTTAGATGTATTTATTTATTTGAAATTATTCTATTTGTAGTTTTTAAAACAAATTCCCTAACTGTTTGATAGCAGCTGATTTGATTGATTGTCGACACTGAAATCAATACGTCTTTTTCTTTTCAGATTTGACACAGTGGCTACATTAAACAACAATGCTCAAATCTGGCAGTTTATGTTCTTTGTTAATGTTTTAGGACATGTTTGAATTGCCTTGAATTGCCCTTTGCCACATTTGCTGTCGAAACTAACACCCCCACATATGCATCAATGCATGGTGGTGTGAAACATCTTATTCATCTCGGATTTCACATTGTTTCAATGGTGACATTAATAGGGGGAGGATCGTGTAAGATGAACCACTTTAGGCTCAAGTTGTCCTGGAAGCAAGGCAAAATGAGATAGCAGTAAAATCTAAAGATCATCTTTATATCACCCCATTCTCCCCTAGACTTCAGTACCGGATGGCTAGAGCAAATTATGCAAAGTATTAGCCTCACATGTTAGCTAACAGCAGGAGTGAATTTGATGGATCATAACGTTCCCCTTGTCCATTCCCATTTGAACAGACAAATGATCTAAACACATCCATGTGTCTACATAAAAGAATGACTCACTCTTGAGTAATACAGTTCCCATGAGGCTGTGTTTTCCATACACGTATGGCAGAGGTTTTCAACCGGTGGTCCGGGGACCACCAGTGGTCCTTGAGAGGGTTCCAGGTGGTCCCCAGCTAAGTTGGTTAACCAGATGTAACTCTTGAGAACGTAAAAATGAAACCAAATTTGGTTTCATTTTTACAAGAGTCTCAAGAGTTAAAATATTCATCATCTTAATTAGCCAAAGTCTAGACAACTAGAGAATGTAGAAGATTAATGGTAATTTTGGTCTGTATGTTTTGCCTGTTTTGTTTCAGAAATCCAGCCTGGAATTGTGGACAAAAGCAAAATAAATCTTTAGATTTGGGGTCTGTGGGGCTAAAATGTCCTCAAATGGTGGTCCGTGGCTCAAATCCTGGTGGTCCCTGAGATGAATAAGGTTGAAAACCCCTGACATATGGGACTCTACCCCACCAACAGTCCTGGAGGAAAGCCCATCTCGCTTGTTTAGCCCCCAACCAAGACTCCGCCCACAACAACCCTGCCAATCAGGGTCAAACATAGAGCAATACCATACTAAGTGTGCTGACTAGGCACATTTTGATGTTACAACATGCTGGAGAGTTTCTACATGCTGGAGACCCATACTGAACATTTCTAGCATAAAGCCTTGGGTATGCCTGGGTACACTTTCTGGCAAATGGACAAATACGTCTAAGAGTAGTTAATTTTAACTCTGAAAGTGTGCAAATTGTACCAAGTGGACCCCGGTTACAGACCAATAAGGATGCTTTTTTGGTATCAAGCTATCATCTAGAATCGCCTGGAAATATCTCAAGGACCCCTGGGAGTCCCCGGACCACGTTTTGGGAATCACTGTTACGGACGGACATACGGGCTGATGTGCACGGACGGACATACGGGCTGATGTGCACGGACGGACATACGGGCTGATGTGCACGGACGGACATACGGGCTGATGTGCACGGACGGACATACGGGCTGACGGACAGGTTACGAATTATAGTCACCACCTTACGGTGGAGACAATAACACATGGCGCTGATGGGAGAGATGTATGTATTGTCTATGACAGGGTTGCAAACTTATAGAAAATGTCATGAGTGAGAAACTAGTGTCTTAACCGTGGGTTTTTTGTGGATTTAGCCTATTTTAACAATGATCTGTAATCTTACTGATGTCTTCACCTCCCTGCCAGCTGTTCTCCATGCAATGTCAGCCTCGTTGTGCCCTCTCTCTGGTTAGTGTATACCATGGGGACACCAGCCACATATCTATTTTCCTGGCTTCATAATCAGTGTTGGGGAATATTACTTAGGAAAGTAATATACTACTTATTACTTATTACCCCTTCAGAAAAGTAATAATATTACACTACTTATTACTTGGATGCAAAAGTAATATGTAGTATATTACATATTACTTTTTTATATTACTTTTGCACCCAGATCCCTGAAAAAAAGGAAATTAGCTACAACTACACAATCTGTCAGCTTCTTTTAGAGCTGAATCTAAAGAAGAAGAATAACAAGAGTCACCAATCAGCCAAACATGAATGTTGCCCCCACCACCGACTACGGATAAGCAGGTGAAGATGGATGGATGTATTTAGATAAATGTATTTAGATGAAGGAATACAGACATCCCACCCTGGAAAAAAATACTAAAATATAATATTTATATGCCACACATGATTAACATATAGCCTACCATAGATTACATAGTTGCAGTAGGCTGTTATTTCAGTCAGTGGATTGTTATTTGGTTACAGTTCTGTCTGTCAACTATGTTTTAATGCAAAATTAAAATGTATGATAAACATACATAAGCATAAGATCTTTTTGATTTAATATTGAGTATATGAGGGCTTATAGCTCCAGTGGCTTAATTGATGATTAAGCCACTGGCATCGCGTAATCAGAACAGCTGTGTAGCCTAAGGGAAATGAATGAATGAATGATTGAAATTTTTATTAACAGAGATGAGAGTTACAGTACAAGTCAAGTACACACTGCTACAAAACTGATAACAGCTTGGAGAATTACAGTACAATTCAAGTACAACTACATCAAATCTGAAAAAATGATTGGACACACTAGTTGTAGACAGTTGTGTTCTTACACTGTTTGGTCAGTCAGAGTTGCCGTAGCTGCGGTAGTCCCGCGAGACTACTGGAACGTGATCTGGGTATTGGTGTATGTGTTGAACGGACTGACACACAGAGATGCACCCGCACCGTAAGCTGTGATTAAGCAATTGCTATTAAACGTGTTGTTTGAACTAAAACCTACAAGTGATTATTTCCAATACCAAAGTAAACATGGTGTCAGAAGTGGGATATCCGCCGATGTGACCACGTTTTTTCCACGTTTTTGGACGACTTTCAACTTTTTCAAGTCTGCACGTGAACTCTAAGAGCACAGTGGAAGAAACGACAACAACAACAACAACAACACGCAAGGATGGCAGACGGTTTCAGACGTCCAGACCCTCTCGTCTTCGATGGCAATGTGGCCGAAAACTGGCGCAAGTTTGAACGCGAGTATGAGATCTTTATTGCCGCAGCACACAGTGATAAAAATGCTAAAACTAGAGCCTATATACTCCTCAACCTTGCGGGACCCGAGGCTATAGAAAGAGAGCAGTCATTCACCTATGCAGCTGCGGTCGTACGGGACGATGAAGTCATCACACCGGCGGAATCCCGGGAAGATCCTGTCTGCCTACTAAGGAAGTTTAAGGAAATATGCAACCCAGAACCCAACGTGATTGTGGAGAGATACAATTTCAACACCAGGCAGCAAAAGACAGGTGAAACAATTGAAGCATATGTGAGTGCATTGAAAAATCAAGCCAAAAACTGCAAATTCGGCCAATTAAAAGATGAGCTCATCAGGGATAGACTTGTTTGTGGCATCACCAGTGACGGTGTCAGACGTTCCCTACTCAAAGAGGCTGACCTCACCCTGGCCAAAGCTATACGCATCTGTCAAGTCAGCGAACTCACTGAGCAGCACATCAAGGTCCTCTCTGCGCCAAAATATGCCACTGCCAGTGTTGACGCCGTACAGACAAAACGCAGCAGCAAACCCAAGGGTCAATTCAAGTACAGAGTGAGAACGGAGGATCCAGCAATCACAAGCTGCAGGAATTGTGGCGGCAACCACCCAGCCAAACGTGAGCAGTGTCCAGCTTTCGGGCAGCAATGTCATAACTGCGGTAAGCAAAACCATTTCAAGAAGCTATGCAGGTCAACAAGAGTCAGCAGAGCAAGCAGACAAGTATATCAACTGTCAGCCGCAGATTCAGACAGTGATGAGACTTTCACCATAGAATCCCTGACAGTACAGGAGGACAATGACATAAATTCTGTACAATCAGACTGTCACAGGGGAGAAGGACGTTGCACTGTGACTGTTAATGACAAAATCCTGGACTTGAAAGTGGACACAGGGGCCAAATGTAACGTCGTTTCCCTGGCTACATACAGAGCCATTGGACAGACAGAGAAAGTACAAAAGCCCCACAAACTAGTCAAACTTGTCGCTTTTGGTGGAGCCGTGATCAAATCAATTGGCACTGTGGACATACACTGCAAGCTTAGTGAGCGGCCATATGACCTGACATTTCAAGTTGTGCACGAAGATGTACAATCCATCCTAGGCCTGCGTGACAGCCTGAAAATGGGACTCGTCACCTTCAGTGAGGAGGTGCACCACGTCGACACCGTTCAAGATCAGACTTTATCACAGAAAATGTTTCAGGAATACGCAGACCTGTTCGGAGATGAACTGGGTGACCTACCTGTGACTTATTCCATGAAAGTGGACCCAACTGTGACACCAGTTGTCAGCGCCCCACGGCGGGTCCCTGCGGCGATGCAAAAGAAAGTCAAACTGGAACTCCAGAGGATGCAGTCTCTTGGAGTAATCGAACCAGTGGACGAGCCCACTGAATGGGTCTCCAATATGGTCGCCACACACAAGAAAGAGACTGATGATGTTCGCATCTGCATAGATCCAAGGAACCTAAACAAGGCATTAATGAGGCCCCACCATCCCATGCGCACAGTTGAGGAAGTGGCAGCTCAAATGTCAGGAGCCACCGTTTTCTCTGTGCTAGATGCAAAAAGCTCATTCTGGCAAATCAAACTGGATGATGCCTCTTCTCGCTACACAACGTTCACCACTCCTTTCGGAAGGTTTAAGTTTCTGAGGATGCCCTTTGGCATCAACACTGCCTCTGAAGTTTTCCAAAGGGCCATGGAACAAATATTTGCCGGATATCCATGTGCGATAATTGTGGATGACATTATCATTGGGGGCAAGGACGCTGAGGAGCATGAAAGAAACTTGAAGAAGGTTCTAGACCGAGCCAGACATGTGAAGCTCAGACTGAACAAGAACAAATGCAAGTTTGGGCTCAAAGAAGTGAGCTATGTGGGCCATGTGTTCACTGAAAATGGGCTCAAGGCAGATCCGAAAAAAGTCACAGCAATCCGCGACATGCCCCCTCCGCAGGACAAGACGGCTCTCCAGCGCTTCCTGGGCATGATCACATATCTGGGCAAATACGTTCCAAACCTCAGCGAACTGTCAACGCCACTGCGCCAACTGCTGCACAAGGACGTGGCCTGGAGCTGGACGCAACACCAGCAGGATGCTTTCGACAGACTCAAGATGTGCGTCACCAACCCACCCGTCCTTCAGTATTACGATGTCTCAAAACCTGTGACACTCACCTGTGATGCATCCCAATATGGTCTAGGAGCTGCCTGCCTCCAAGATGGCAGACCAATGGCGTATGCATCGCGCTCTCTGACTCCAACGGAAAGCAGGTACGCACAGATAGAAAAAGAACTGCTGGCAGTCGTCTTTGCCTGCTACAAATTCTATGACTACATCTATGGCAAAGCCGTTGTGATCGAGACAGACCACCAGCCTTTGGTCACAATCCACAACAAACCTTTCCACACGATTCCAGCTCGCCTGCAGCGCATGATGTTGAGACTGCAAAAGTTCAACTTGACCCTGACGTACAAGAAGGGGAAACACCTCTACCTGGCAGACACCCTCTCACGTGCACCAAGGCGTGACGTTTGCCCACTGGAGGAGGAGCAGAATGGATTTGAGGTGATGACGGTCCAGCTGATATCTCCACGACGGCTTGAAGAACTACGCGAGCATACTGTTGCGGACACCACCTTACAGACACTCGCATGCCTCATTCAAAACGGCTGGCCAAGGCGTGCCTGCAGCATACCAGTGGAGGTGAAACCGTTTTTCAGCGTCCGAGATGAACTCACCGTCGAGGACAACGTCGTGATGAGAGGAAACAGAGCTGTCGTTCCTGCCTCCCTGCATTGTGAGTACTTGAAAGTGTTACACAAGGGTCACCCAGGCGTGGAGGCGACCAAGAACAGGGCAAGAGAAAGTGTGTTCTGGCCATCATTGAACAACGACATAGAGACAGCTGTCAAAGCATGCAGTGTTTGCAACAGCCTAAAAGCACACCAACAGAAAGAGCCCTTGAAACTGCAACCAGTCCCTGACCTGCCCTGGTCTATTGTCGGCACAGACATATTCGAATGGGACAACCATCACTACCTCGTGCTAGTCGACTCCTACTCGGGCTGGTTTGAAATTGACCAACTCAACAACATAACGTCCCTGAATGTGATCAACAAGCTGAAACGCCACTTTTCAGTTCACGGCTCACCACAGAAGTTGTACTCAGATGGTGGCACACAGTACACCAGTCAGGTGTTTTGTGACTTTGCAAAATCTTGGGACTTTGTACACGTGATGAGCAGCCCGGAATATCCACAGTCCAACGGCCTCTGTGAGAGGGCTGTAAGGAGCGCAAAGAAACTCCTGGAAACCACAAAAAGAGACGGATCGGACTTATACCTCAATTTGTTGCATGCTCGTAACATGCCCAGGGATGGAATCCTGGGGTCACCTGCACAACGGCTGTTCTCCAGACGGACTCGCACAATACTGCCAATCTGCAAACAGTTGCTGAATCCAGCAGCAAAAGCGCCAGCCAACATAACAGCCCAGCTCACGAAGAAGCGCAGTGCTCAGAAACGCTGCTATGACAGGTCCAGTAAGCCCCTGGTTCCCCTGTCACAGAATCAGGTGGTACGACTACAAACACAGAAAGGCTATGACAAAATTGGCATCGTGAAGAAGCTTTGTGCTGAGCCACGTTCGTACGTGGTGGAGTCTGAGGGGAGGGAATACAGACGCAACAGACGCCACCTTCTGCCGGTAATGGAGCCACAACCTGCAGACCCCACCATCACAAATGACCCAGAAGTGCCTCAACGCACTCCTATACAGCGGATGAACAGAGCACAAATGACTGACATGCCAGATGACACTGAAGGATGCTCAGTGTCAGGACAAGGTCAAGCACAGACCATTACCGAACAGGCTCCGGACATTGTGCCACAGGAATGTACAGAGACTCAAGACCGTAGCCTAGTTCAGCCGCCCTCTCCAGTGTACCGCACTAGGTTCGGTAGGGTCCTTAAGCCGAATAGGAAGTACCTTGATTAGAATGTGTGGTTATTGCATACACAGATTCGTGGTTGAGATGTGATTTTGTTGTTTTTTGTTCTGAATATTTTGTGTGCATTTTGCACTGGGACTGCAAACTTAGTTACAGAGTGTGACTGTTGGTCTCTTGACTTTGATTTATTATGCGACTGTATGTTTGTTTTTGAAACAGCTGTGGCTTGTTCTTATTTGTAAAAAAAAAAAAAAAAAGAGGCAGGAATGTAAGCAAGACAACTTGACATTTGAAAAGTATTTCTTATAATATTTGCCTTCGCAGGTTATGTTATGTTATTATTTTACACCAAAAGAAGTTCTGTTTTTGGACTTTGCTATTTGTGGGTGATGAAGCTTAAAAAGGGGGATGTAGACAGTTGTGTTCTTACACTGTTTGGTCAGTCAGAGTTGCCGTAGCTGCGGTAGTCCCGCGAGACTACTGGAACGTGATCTGGGTATTGGTGTATGTGTTGAACGGACTGACACACAGAGATGCACCCGCACCGTAAGCTGTGATTAAGCAATTGCTATTAAACGTGTTGTTTGAACTAAAACCTACAAGTGATTATTTCCAATACCAAAGTAAACACTAGTTAAGCATACACTTGTTTACAATAGTGGCCAACTTGTTCTCCTGACAGACAGCGCATTGAGTGTGGACATTTAGCCCAGCTATTGTGTGATAAACGCATATTATAAACGCATGACTTATATGGCAAATGAAAATATCCTTGGATATACTTGGACCACAGTTGGAATTATTGCAATCGGGTGAGCATGGCCTGAGAGTTTTTCGATTCAAATCTCAACAAAGAATCACCGGAGTTTCACCGGAGAGGTAAGAGCAACGCAGAGCATTAGCGCCAACTCCGTTCTCTTTAAGTGGCCACTCCAAGCGCGGCTCTTCTACATAGACTTCTATTGAGGATCGGGACAATAAATATGGACAACAAGCTGCACAAACAGCTTTCGAGCGCTACGTTTCTGACGCCTCAATGTCGCAGCTTTGACACCAGATGTCTTTGTATGCGTCTGCCTAATAAAAATCCGCTGCTCATCTTTTTTCCGATCAAAATAAAGTCGCATTAGCTCATCTCCCTTCACCAACGCAATACTGTTGAACGCAGCAGCATGACAAAAGTAACAAAGTAATATTAGTAGAAGTAACTGTAATATTATTACTATTTTCTAGGAGGTAGTCTCGTTACACTACTCGTTACCTGAAAAAGTAGTAATATTACTCGTTACTTGTTACTCGTTACTCGTTACCCCCAACTCTGTCTGCCTCATAATAGACAACCATTCCCAGTTTTGGTCACAAAGGGGACCTTTGACCCTTGCTAAATGCCACAAACTCCACAATCAAAATGAGTCTCTATGACAAGACTTAAACAACACTTCAAGGAACAGTCACTCCTTTGGGGTCCAGTGGCTGTCATAAGAAGGTAGAGGTCACTGGTCACTTTTCCCTTTTAAACACACACACACACACACACACACACACACACACACACACACACACACACACACACACACACACACACACACACACACACACACACACACACACACTATTTAAAACTCTGTGGATTCAAATAGTTAATTTAGCAATTAGTCCATAGAGGCTGTTTATGGGGTATTTCACTTTCAAAAAATAAATAAATAATAAAAAAAGGTCATTATATGGTCTACTACTCAGTCTCATGTGAACACACCAGACAGTTTATAAGTTACTACATTCACTATTTAGATATTTGATGTTCATTTTAGCATATCTGCCTCCTTCCTATACAAACCCATTATGACTAAAAACTTACTTTTAACCAAGATAGATTAATAAAAAACACCCAATTATTTTTCTGGTAGCTCACATTGTCCTCCTAATACCTGATAAGACAGTGGAATTTCATTTACTAACAGCTGAGAGGCATGGAAATCACAAGCTAAAGGAGTACTTGTTTCAGCTAGTAGTCTCACACGCTACTGGTAAACACATGCTAACCATGATGGCACCCTAATAGTAATGACGTTTGTCAAAATCAAAACAATGCCATGATTCATGCATATTTGTAATGTAATCCATTAATAATAATTATCGGTAAGTTGAATTTTACCTAACGTAACACGGTAACAGGTCTTCATTTAGCAGCTGTTTTTTTTTTTTCCCAATCACACCGGGTTTGCAGCTAAAGCCTGAGTTGGCAGATTTCGAGTGAGAAACCCGCAAACTTGTACAGAAACTTGCCCATTAGACATTATAGACAACGCTAGCACAGAGCCGCTTGCAATAAGGCAGATTTGGCAATATCAGATGTAGCACGTTAAAAAAAATAATCACCATGCTCCCACAGTGCCGTGAGGGATGGGACATGTGACGTGAGAGAGTGTGAATGACATCAAATGCGTTGGTCTCACGGTCATTTTCATTCCAGCAATATATATATATATATCGGTCGCAAATCGGTTATCGGTGGTTGTATTCCATATTGTATCGGCATATCGGATCGGCCCCAAAATTTTCTATCGGTCGGGGTCTACTTTACATGCGTGTGCAGATGAGTTTGCGCTTGTGGTACTCTCTCTCTCT
Organism: Benthosema pterotum; assembly: GCA_039105355.1. NCBI lineage: Eukaryota > Metazoa > Chordata > Actinopteri > Myctophiformes > Myctophidae > Benthosema > Benthosema pterotum. The sequence continues at coordinate 24,138,274 of CM076971.1, read as the reverse complement.
CGCTCTCTCTCTCTCTCTGTGTGTGTGTGTGTGGGGGGGGGGGGTGCGCGTGTGTGCGTTGGGCGGTGTTATGCGTGTGAGAGACAGGGAGGCAGAGGCAGCAGTGCTTTGAGGTTTGAGCAAAACTGAGCCTGCAATTTAAACTGCACTACACGTATCAAAGCATTCAGTAGCCTATGATCTGTTTTTTGTAAGACTGATAAAACCATGGACACAGGTGAGGTTAATTGTAAATCTCCACAAGTGGCACAACAGGTCAATCCCAGCAGAGGGAGCCATAATCACGTGATACTGTTTACTAAATCATAGCAACTTTACTTTATTGAATGTTTAAGGCATCTTAAAAAGCATCCTGATCTCATTAAAGCGGAATTCCACCCATTTTCAAAGATTTCCTGAGAGGATAGAAATGGGAACCAAATGGACCCTAGCGGGTCCATTTTGTTCCATTTGTACCCTCTCAGGAAAAAGGGGTATAAAAGAAAACTCATAAACATGGTGAATGTTGATGTATTTCACCATATGTTAATGATTTTTTCAGACCTCCATTTTTAGGAAATACAGAATTGGGGGATGTTTTTATCATGTCCACACAACATCTCTAAGGTATAATAATGACATTAAAATGTTGAAAATGGGTTCCCCTTTAAATAATCATAATGAAATAAGTTATTGAAAAATGACGCCCCCCTCAAGCATTAGAAGGATTATATCTGTCAAGAGTTTCATGGACATCTTTTAAAAGTAAGTCTAACATTCGGTTCGAAGATGAATGGGTGTCGATGAGAGAGGGGGCGGGGCCCGTGCGTCACTTTATTTACAAACTAATATATCTCAATATTAAAGAAAGCAACATAAAAACTGTCTGGGGGTTTCACTTAAGGGCCAGTGCACTTGGAAATGACCCAAGCATGTCTGCGGGGCGTCGGCAGGGACCAGGGAATGCTGCAGCGGGTGCTGGTAGAAACCAGCAAGCTGATGGTAGGACCGGCGCTATGGGTAAGGGTTTGGTAAAGGCTATGGCTAGGATAAGGGTATGGGTTGCCGGATAAAACACTAGCCTACTGGTACCACTGATTATTCCCTGGCGGCTGCCACTGCCGTTTTTTGCACTTGCTCTCTCTATTTCCTACCTTGAATTCTTCAACTATGAAGGTTGACAAGTGAGAACTGAGTACAGATCAGAGTAGGCCTAATTCAAATGAATTAATTTATTCTAATAATTTTTAATTTAATGCTTCAAAAAATTGACATACTTGAAGCTTAAATTCAAGTTCTATTTCACTGCTCTTCCTCCATGGTGCCTTTGCTTTTCATGGATTTGTGGCAGGAAGCCAGCCTGCCTGGACCTGTTGAGGATAAGGTTCTCCCAGCTGTTGTCTGCATGTAAACTAAAAGTCATTCCAGCAAGATATATCTTTGTTAGTATTCAAAATTGGCAAGTGATTGAGATTTCAAACGGAATTGAGATAATTCATCTGCAGCAAATGTATTACTGAAGGCAGTGTATACATCTGCCAAGAAATGAGCAGGGTGCCAGGAACCAGTCATCATCTATTGTCTGCTTGACCTATCACAGAGCAAAACTATTTCTGTAGGAAAAAGATTGCATTGCAGAAGAAAAATAGTCAAAATGTATTTACTTAAATACCTTTCAAACGTACCAAGTCGGGTTGTGACAAATCACAACAATAAACACAATATTTGGAGCCGAATAAATAATTACAAAAAAGAAAAACAACAAAATATTGTGTTTGTTGTCATGATTTGTCAGTACCCGAGTTGTCTTTGTCACGGCATAAACGTCTTTATATAAATAGTTTGAAAAGTCTATGAGGAAAATGGAAGGGGAATTTTCTTCCGGAAAAGGCGCTGTGAAGTCACTGCAGAGCTCTATACATGTCGCTACTCCTCACTGCCTGCACCAATGGCTCTGAATGTAACCATTTTTCAATTTAGCAAATGTAATGCTGTTTACTAGTGTCTGTTGGCAACTCTGTTTAACTCTAAGCTTTGAAGTACTTTCCCCAATCATTGTCCTCATTTTCTTTTCAAAATGATTTATATAAAGATGACAAAGCCAACTCGAGATGTGACAAATCGTGACAAACAGAATATTTTGGATCAATGAAATAATGGCAGGATAAAACACTTCTCATTTCTTCTTACAGATTATTTGATTGGACCAAAACCTTGTGTTTGTTGGCATGTTGTTTGTCACGACCCAAGTTGGCTTTGTTGTGGGTTATTATTTGGGTACTGGTTTTGAAACCACTACCTTATTATTGGTAATTTGGATTTGTGTGAAATCACTAAATATGCACATATTAATTGTTAAAGAATGCATATCAATTGGACAGAAACTAAGTAAATTTTGATATAGTAATATACTAACTATAACTGTCAAAGTTAATCATTTTACTGGATTTTGCAATCTGGGCTTTCGTTGGACTCAAAATGAACCGTTTAAACCCAATAGGGAGCACAAACACTTCAACAAGGGACAAGCTATTATTATATGTATCTCATATTTGTGGATACTATTCACATAGAGCCGGTATCAATTTTACAGCAGTAAATTGTTTAAGACAAGCCAGCAAACACAAAGGGCAAAAAGGGAAATTCAAGTCTGACTCTTGAGGAGAATCAATTACAAATACATTTGTGGCAAGCCAAAACGTTCTCTGTCACAAAAAGTGTAGAAGCATCAATGCAGCGTTTGTCATAATGATGGAGTATCCTGTTTTGATTTGCTTCAAATGGTCACAACAAGCTGTATAGTATGTCAATTTAATAGCAGTTAGAGTATCTAAAGTATTCCCTTGATGAAACATGTTTTTCACACTTTAAGAGCACACAGTGGTAATGAGGCCATACATTATCTATCAATACATGGGACTTGCCGAGAAAATTACAAACTGTACTTCCTGCAAACATACTGTGTTGGACTGATGATGACATACAATGACATTATTTAGTGGGTATTTAGTGCGTCCAAACATTCAGAAGAATCACCTAATAGCTGTTGTAAATGCTATGTTCTTTACCCAACTAAAGATGACCCTCAAACATTGATTTGATTGACAACTGTATTAACAGAAAAGTAGGGACGTACAGTTCAATGCAAGGTCTGCTAAGAGCAACCCAAGAAAGCCTATGACTCAGTGACATGCAAAAACATCACACAAATGGTTAGAAATCAAAAAGCTGAAAATGTATAGTAAAGATGGGTTCTGACTTTTAGGTGTCAAGCCTGTTAGTATCATTAGTCTGACAGCTTGTTATTCCAACTAGTTCCAAACTTCTGACTCCCATCCCAACTGATCCTGTCTCTAACCTTAGACGCAGTGGAAGCCACGTGGTCAAAGTAATTATATCAGAGTTATGGGCAATCCCCCACCCGTGTTCTCAAATCCTGTGCCCTCCTGAACCAACGAGCTGGCTACCGACAGTGTGCAGCAAAACACTGCCGTAAATGAATATTTGTTTCAATACTGAACATTACCTCCTTGATCCACTGAGTAATAGAAGTTGACCTTTGGCCTTCCATTTACACAAGATGCATAGCCAGCAAATGCAGTTGCGCTACTTAGTTGACCCTTCTCCATTGGGACTATATCCCATTATCCCAAAGATGGTGGTTAACGGGGTATGTTTCGGAGTTCGAGGTTGAGGCAAAATGTTCGGGACTAGCGTAGAAGTAGTGTTTTATTTTTATTTTTTTTATTGTGGTTCTGACATAAAACAACTGTTCCCTGTGTGTTTCATCATCAAATAAGTCAGCAAAGAAAAGGAAAACAAACCACATGTAGGCCATAACTAAAAGATACAACTGTGGTGGAAGGAGATGATTAAAGGTTTTTTTTCTACATTGGGTCCAGATTTCGATAGGTTTTTGAACCACATGATTTAGATGATTCTTTAGTCACAGCCTCACATGTTCTCGTGACACCAGCAATGAGACTGGAGAGACAAGAAGCCTAGAATTTAATTCTGTGGTTGTGCAGAGCGATCCGTCTCCCTGTCTGTAGCGATTTAGATTTGTGTTTTAATTTAGCAATATACTGTAGTTGTTGACCAGCTAGCCTAGTACTTCGAGGAATGGGGAAGATTGAGCCAACTCGATGCCTCTAGGCTAGAATTTAGAGTATACCAAATGGAAACAGAATTAACATAGTGTGCATTTGTCAAAGATGAAATTGGGGTAAGTTGATTATGTACAGTATTCTACTATAATAGCAAATAATTTGCTATTTACACTGCACACTAGTGTGCAGTGTAAGTTTGTAACTTGACTTTCGACGCTATGTCAATAAAATGTAATTTAATTCATTTTGTCATTGCTAACATCTATGTATGTTTGCAGTAGCTGCAGCTGGACAGAGTCTCACTCACTCAAAGCAAGACCAAGGGAGACAGATGATGCAGAGCAGTGATGACCTGCAGTGATACGGAAGATGACCAGATATGAGATTCTTGCATGTAAGGCTAATTTGACTAGAACTTTACTGTATACTTACAATCATGTAAAAAAAAAAAGATTTCTATTTTTCATGCATATCTTTCCATATCTTTTAACAAGTTATTTCCAGATCTTAGGCAGTGCAGAATCGCTATTTTACAAGTCCTGCGGTCACAATCACTTAAGTTGTAAGACTCGGCAGCATGTTAACACCTGGGGGAGTCTTTTATGTTAACATGATAATGTTAACATGATAAGTTAAATCAGTGAGCCTGTGATCGTTTCCATCCGGACGCGAATTTCAGACGCACGAGACGGATGGTGCTGGGCTACATCTTCGAAGTGGCTAAAACTTAACAAAATAGCCAAAACGTTTCCCTACTCCTTAAGGAATGCCTCAATACATTTCAAGCTTTAATTCTCTGCAATTCCTTGGTTAAAAGGGAGGTTTTTGCAAAAAAGAAAAATAAAAAAGAAAGAAAAGAAATAAGAAATAACATTTATCAGATTTAGTACCCTTTCCTTTCCATGTGTGTAATATGTTGTTTTAGATATTTTAGAGTTTAGCAGTGAGTCCAGTGTTTCTGATGTCATCCACAATACTTCCTAAACAACTACTTATCTCAGTAAGACTCAAAAATATATAAGAAAGCTAGATGAGTGACGTTGTTACGTGGCGGCCATCTTGCGAGGGTATAGCATAACGTTGTGTCTATGAGCATTTACTTTTTAAATGACGATAACTTGCTTATTTTTCAACCGATTTTGGACGGATTGGTTAGTTGTAAACGTCAAAGATGTCTGCATAAATATATTAAATATATAAATTATATTATATTATTATATGTTTTTCTTAAATAAAATTAAGCAAATACTCATGCTAAATCATAGCCACGTTGATAATATTTATAATAAAGCAGACCCCCAGAAAAGTGTTCTAAATGTTCTAAATGTTATTAAAATATATACTGTATATATATATATATTGCAAAAACGGTGAAATGTCCCTTTAACTGAAACCTGGATTATCCCAGAGAACACAGCGAGCCCAGCTGACCTCTCTGTTTCACACAAGTTCACTCACACTCCTCGCCAGGAGTGTGAGTGAACAGGCGTGGGGGTGAGATGGGGGCTACTAATATCCTCTAAAATGGATTTTCTGTGTCTTAAACCTCTCACCATCTCTCTGCACATTTGAATTTCATGCTGTCTCAATCTCACTATCGGTCCCTCTAGCCCTCATTGTGACTAGGCCAACTTGCATTGGCAACACTTCTCGAGGTGAAATGGACTACAGAGCATACAAATGCCTCTTGGTTGTTATTCTCAGGTCTGTTAACAATTCCTGTGTAAAGCTTGCTTGGAATGACAAATTTGCGCTTTTACACATCCTACAGACGGTTTGTGTAACTACACCTTTAGACAGCCCTAGTCTCTCTCTCTCTCTCTCTCTCTCTCTCTCTCTCTCTCTCTCTCTCTCTCTCTCTCTCTCTCTCTCTCTCTCTCTCTCTCTCTCTCTCTCTCTCTCTCTCTCTCTGTGTGTGTGTGTGTGTGTGTGTGTGTGTGTGTGTGTGTGTGTGTGTGTGTGTGTGTGTGTGTGTGTGTGTGTGTGTGTGTGTGTGTGTGTGTGCGCGCACGCATGCGCGTGCTGTGCGTGTACATTGCCAGATCTGTCTGTTACTTCCCTGCTCCCTGTGATCGCTTCTTGCCCTTACAGCGTCTTACTTGTAGCTCATGATAGGGACTGTTAGCGCCACTATGATGCTGTTATTCGACAAGATTGAATTAAGTAGCACACCATGTGCCATATAACCATGCATGAAACACAAAGTTAAGTCAATTTCTGGCACACTTAAGATGCTCTGCAGTAAGTAATGCAGTTTGTAACAACACGTTTTTACTGTAGTTTGAAACTTTCTTGGGTAGGTTGCTCTAATGATCATATTTGAATATTTTGAATCTAGCATTATTTGTTTCTCATGCTCAAACACAGCAAGGTCTTGGTGAGCCTCTCAGGACACTACGTATTTCCATGTATGTAGTTCAAGAATGGATCATGACAAGATTATGACCAATTAAGTTTTGAAGTTCAAAGGGGCACGGTGGCATGGTTTGCATGTTCTCCCCGGGTACCCTAGGGTAGATACCCTCACAAAAACATGCAGTAATCCTGGGGTCTGAACTGCCTCCCCCTGGCCAGCCGGGGTGCCTGAAGGAGGGGACAGGAACTGGTTGGAATAACTCGTTCCTTCCACGCACTACGTCCAACCTGGGAATTCCCCACTGTCAGGTGAACAGAAGGCATCTTGGACTCCTCATGCATTGAAGGAAGCATGAGGCCAATCCGCTGCCTCCCCAGGTTGGTGGAGGGTGTGTAGAGCCCAGGATCACATTAGGAATTAGCATTGGGTGAAAAAATGGGTAACAAAATCGTTCAAGGCACCCGTTGGCCTAGCACATACAGGCTTTAGTCTGACAACATCTATCCATAAAGGCAGAAAAGCCTAAAACAAATCAGAAAATGCATTGCATTGTTGCTGTGCTTTTGTTCCGCCATTACAAATCTATGAAAATTCTTCCAGATGTCGTTTGTCATTCCATTGATTACACTGACATGCTACTGCTCCTAGGTTTTACAGCCAGGTGTCCTTGATGCCATCCTGAGCCACATGGAAAATTATGGGAATATGCTAAAGCTAAGTGAGTTTGCTCTTTGATGAAATTGCCATTTAAAGCACCAATTGACCACAATAAGGCACTGGTCTTAAGGCTAAGGGAGAGGTGGCTAACTAGGCTTATTGATGGCTCAAGGTTGCTCCTCCTTGGCACGTTGAAGTATTCCAAAAAGTTTTTAAAAATAGTAAGAAAAAAAATGATAAGGGGTTTGGGATAAGGGTTTTAGATTGTTACGAAAATGGAGCCCTTTGTACTTAGTTGGAACAGCTGTTCTCTCAGAAGAAGAGATGGCAGCATAATGTCTGAGTCTGTGTCTGACATAAATTGGAATAACATACTGTATATTGGTATTGGTATTTTATTTTAAATATTGCTGTATGTACATCACATAAACACATAGCTATCATGTGCTATTATGTTAACAGGTACACTGTGTCTCACAACAGGCCATTTTTGTGGTCCATTTTTGTGACCATCCTCAAATATGAAAACACAGAGCTTAAAGGTGAAACAGATGTGACACATTGAATATTCATGAAGGGGAAAAGAATTCCTCTGATATTTGATGTGCCTCATTTCGTTAAATCGATTCGCAACAACCTGAAGAAGCAAAAAACAAAACATGGCCTGAAGGTTCGCTTCAATATCAAATAACCAACATACATGCATCCAATGTTCCGGCTAATTTGCCAGAAATGTATAATCGAGTACAGTTGAATTACCATGGGGATGTCACAGATATTCCTGGCATGCATTATGGTAGTATAAAGTGGCAGGCTGTCAAATGTGGCTATCAATCGGTGCAAGCCTTAATTGTTACAGTTCCATCTTGTGTTACAGATGGGAGAAAAACAAATTAAGTGGAACTGGAACGACTGGGAATTCACCCCTTTATATTGTAACATGTGTATTTACACTAGGTATATTCTGCCAAAATTCCTGCACACAACTGTAAATGTTGCATTGCACTATTTACACCCATGTGCATAACAACAGATTTATTCATTGCAGTCTCCTCCAAATACTGGCATTTTGTGGACATAATTATAACTCTGTATATTAGCCAAACTTGCTAATAGTTCATTCTGTTTCTTTAACTCAGCAGTCTCTCTCCATGTCAACTCCCCTCATTCTCACAAGTCACTCACACCCACATTCAATCAGGTGTTCTTTATAAGCAGTCACTACTATGTCCAGTCTTCCTGCTAGCTGACTCCATGTCCCTGTTCAGATCAGCGTTCAAATTTCCTCCACCTCCCTGGCCTCCTCCCTGTAACAATAGTTCTAAGTGGATGATTATGCGATGATCATGTAAAGTTCTGTTATGGGTATCTGTGATCATTATGTGTTATATGGTCTGTGATATGTTCAGTATGTATTTATGTTCAGTATGTATGACATAACTATGTTGTAATGTCTTATGTTAGCTTAGGCTCTGCTCCGGGGGGTTGTTGATATCAGACCTGTGTCTTGGTGCACAGAAATCTGAGATATCAAATGTCAGACCTATGTCTTGGTACATAGATCTGATATCACAATTCAATTCAAATGGCTTTATTGGCATGAGAAAACATATGTTTACATTGCCAAAGCAAGGACATATCACATGAGCAGAGCCACACTGCCATACTAACATGCAAAAGTTTTGCAATAAATGGTCTACTCTATGCTCCTTCTGAGCCGAATTGTGTCAATGAACTAAATCGATATTATTACAGTAAATCATAATTGATTATTCGCTAATAATACATTTTAATTTTTTATTTTATTTTATTTATTTTTTCAAAAATTCTCCAACAGATATAATGGTTGTGTGCTGTAGTGTTGGTAGTAATTGTTGGTTGATTGCTTATTTTTCATGTGATACTGTAACTGAGTTAGAGTAGTATAACAGACATGCGCCAGTGATGCGCCGGCCAGCTCGATGGTGGCACGTCCCGCGGGTTGTCCCACGGGTCTGGCGGACCCGTCAAGGACTTCGACTAGTCAAAAATCATTTGGCTACCAATGTACTCGATTTGACTACAAAAAGAGATGTCTGTAGAGACAGTAGCTTAAGCTCAAGGTCATTTCTGTGGAGTGTGACCAATCCTCAAAATATGGAAACACTGAGGCTGAAGATGCAACAGATGTTGCACACTCCATATTGGCGGAAAAGAATTCCTCTGATATTTGATGTGCCTCATGTTAAAATTGATTCTCAACAAACAAAGGTGGCCTGAATTTTATCGTTATCAACTACGTCCATGCAATATGTTCCAGTTAACACCTGTTTATCATCTACTGCTGTATTAATGAGACTTCAAGTTGGGTAAATTTAGGACATTTGAATTACCACGGTGAAACAGATATTCCTGGCAGAGATGACAGCGATGATGTGTTAACGGTAGCTTCAGCTCACATCATTTCAAGTCATTTTCCAGTTAATAACATCCATTGCTGGATGGCTGGTCGGACAGGTGCAGCGAGACATCTCTCATCCTGAAGCAAATATGAGGAGCTACTGGCTCAGAGGAGCTACACCAAAGCCAGTGACTGCAACTTTTGTGCACAATTTTCTGAAGGGGACAAAGATACACACGTGATTCAAATTTAATAGAACCATCCAAACTGCTCAGAGAAACAATCATGGAAATGGAGTCCAGGGTAAAGGAATCGTTTAAAATTCCACTGAAAGGAGAAAAGTCTCTTCAACACAACTAAATACCTATCTCACACAGTCATATCCAAATCATGCTTTTTCTCTGCAAGAAAGAAAAATCTGAAACATGTATAATGTGCAAGATAGGGGCAGAGCTGATCCACATAAATATCAAATTACTCTGAAAGAAGAGGACACACCGCCCAGGACGAAACTGCAATGCTTCACACAGTCAGACAAATAAATGATTTGAATGAAGTCGTCTTTGTATTCCAGGATTCTCAAAAAGAGTTAAGTGTACATTGATTTCGTATCCCTATCATCTGTTAGAACTACTTTGTTATTGTCATTACATTGGAGTGGAGTAAAGTGACTAAGTACATTTACGGTCGGGGGGGAAGAAAAAAACGCTGATTAGAAGATCATTTGTAGGATATTTTGCATCCCATTTTGCCTCTAGTGGCTACAATTGAGATAAACCATTTTTGTACAGTTCATAAACAATATTTGGTAAAATGCAGTCGCTCGAGACAGACTGGTTCCCAGATTGGTACAGATGACCAGATATGAGATTCTTTCATGTTGATGTAAAGCTAATTCGACTAGTTACAGCATATTTAATTACAATCACGCTACTTAATCAGGCTGCTGCCAGTGCTTGTGCAACCTGGACATGACCCAGTAACAGCTTGATAGTTTGTTGGAACCCGCTATGATGATGTTAGGATTGAATTAGGGACAACACCATGTACCATAAAAGCAGGAGAAAGGCATAACTATGTCCAGAGATGAAAGGTTTGGGAGTTTTTATTTTTACTCAAACAAATCTTTCACCAAAAGCTTCTCCAAGAAACTGATTCATTTTTTGGAACCTCCCTCTTCCACGCAGTGGAACCTACCACATGGCAATGGCATGACATCAATTAAAAGTCATTAAGCTGGCAGCTACACATTCTCAGTATTTGACTGACCTAAACCTTTAAATTATGTCGTACAACATACTATAAGTTTCTTTTTTCATCCTTTATTTTCAACATACAATATCAAATATTACTTCCCCCTTCATATACAAACCAAAGGTGTAAGTTCAAACTACATATTAACCATGTTAGATTCATCAAAATCTCCGTGCCTTGGTTTTGGTGACTGTGTGTGGTCTAGATACCAACTCGGGACTCCTGGATTGCTGCCCTCCACATACTATCATGATTATCAGTCTCCATTGCCGGCCAGGTTTGGAAGTGTTGGTCATGGACAGTGTTAACAGCTTTCTGTTTATCTCACCTCATCTGTGCTGGCACGTTACTCTAGATGGGAGGGTGTCAAATATTGTAGAGGAGTCAAGTATTGTGGAGGCGGAAGGGTGTGTTGTCTCTTTGTATTTCCATACTACTATTCACTACTATCTGAATTTACTTTTTAATAGTGGGTGTGCATGGTTTGGGAGACAGACTCACTTCCTATCTTAAGCCGCAGTCTGAGAACACACCTCTCCATATTCCATCTCACCCTGTAGCACTTGTATTACATACCAACCCATAGTACTTGCAGTACCTTCCTAGGTGACTTATATAGGATGTGTAATGTATTACCATGTTTTAGTGCTTACATTGTAAATTGTAACGTGTATTGTAAACTCTGCTTAAATTGTAAACAGTAATCTGTATGACGTATTGCAATGTTTTTACTTAAATCGCTCTGGAGTGTCTGCTAAATGCCTAAATTTGCAAATATGCTAGGCCTAATTGCCAATATACATGTAGTTATGACCATACTAGAAACAAGTCCCAAGGACATATTTGTTTTGTGTTGTCCTTTAAGCTTAAATGTTTTTTGATCAATTAACACATATATTAATCATTCAAATATCTTGAATCTGTCCACATGCGTTCATGAAATGCAGCAAAACTGACACTATTAAATCTATCATGGCATCCAAGCGCGTGTCCTTGGTTTCTGTTTAATTTGTTGGTGAAGTGGAGCATGCTATCTTGGTCCTGAGTCACGTTTTAGTTCTCCAAAGCCGTCTGCAGTCACAATAAACAGCAAAGCTATAGCTCAATTGTGTTGCTTTGTTAGTAAATCAGTCAGTAAAAGAAGGGAGAACACCATTAATCTTTTTTTGCCAGCTGTTTGCACTTTACAATAAACTTTGAGGCCAAATATGAAGCCACTTTTTCCTGGGCAGCTATTCTTCTAGAAGCTACAAAATGTGAGTGAGAGCCACATTAATATTGTTTCTCACAGCTGCAGCCCAAACAAAATGACACTAAAGAGCTTTAAACAAGTCTAGTGGGAGGCTTATACTTTTACCAGTTATATGTGTAATTACACACCATTACTGTCCAAGTTTATTATCCCTCATGATAATATGAGTAATAATACTGAAATTGAGCGGGGAAACACAGATCTACAGTGGTCAATATAAAGAACCAGTGACGGAGAGGAGGGCATCAAACATTACCCCCCACCCACTCTCTTTCTCTCTCTCTCTCTCTCTCTCTCTCTCTCTCTCTCTCTCTCTCTCTCTCTCTGTGTGTCTCTGTCTCAATAGGGACAGTCAAGCAGCAGAGCTCCACCTTGAAGTGCTCCAGTCAGTCTGCTGTGAATCCTGCTCTGTCCCCATGTCCTGCTCTTTCTCTAGCACAGGCCTGCACCGGGAATGTGACACGGGCTGATCTTTGCCACACAGACAGACAACACCTCTGTGCCAATGACTCTAAAAGTGGACTTTATTTCCTTTTACTTGCCCAGGTCGGCCAGATGAACACACACAAACCAGTCCTTACAGCCAAGGTAAGTCACTCTACAGGACTTGTATCCATAATTATATTGGCATAGTAAATTGTTATACAAGCTCATTTCGCGTCAACTAACTAGAATCTTGAGCCCTGGCCATAGTAAAGCTGCCACGTCCAATGATTCTGGTTCTGGTTGGTTGCACCAGACATAAAAACATTGTGAGGTAAATAATCACCTCATCAAGCAGTAAAACAATTTAACTCTTCCTCCTTTACTTCACAGAACAGTAGAGTGCTCTTATCAACTCGCCAAAACTGGACTTGAGTAATAGTAGTTACTTTATCCCTAGAACACCTTTGTGTTACTCCATCACTAAACATGGGTATATTTTACCCAATGCAAACTATTTTATAAATAATATTTCTCATCACAATATATCTAAGCACAGCAATACGTGCAACTTGGGATATTTCTCTCCTCTCCTAAAAATATTCCTATGAGATTGGTCCAGAGAAGAATAAACTAAAAAATAAAAAATCCATTGTAGGTGAATGAGATTTTTTCACACAATCACTGAACACAGGTGAAATTCACAAAGAAAAATTAGGGGTGTGTGCAGGGAAACAATCCCACATTCTATGATGCCACTGAGCATCATGAAGCTACTGAAAGAACCATCCACCTCAGACATCAGCAACATTAAGAAAATTGTTAAAATATAATCGTCTGGGTGAAAATCCCCCATGTTCAGTGTTCTAGGGTTGAATAATAAGGATTCAGATGAAATCATTACTTGAGATAAAAGTATCGAAAAGAAGTACTGAGTCATTCTCATGTATTTGAAATATCCAAATAGAAATACAAAAATAAATATGTGCTAATTCACCATTCACCTAACACCATATTACATTAATGAACAAATAAATGACTGACTGAGAATGAGAAGGTATAATGTATTGTTATAGTACTCTGTCCACTCAATAATAAACACAATATTTACAGAGTAAACTTAGTTGTGGTTTCCTTCAGACAATGCAGCATATAGCAGCAGTATCGATAATAGTAATAGTTCTAATGATAAAAAATTAAAAGAGAGAGACAGTCCAAAAAAGAGAACATCATCACATGTACACATGCATGCTTGATATTGTTCACAGCATTTTTCCGCTCTGAAACTGCCAGTATGGGCTACCACATATTTGGTTTATGCGTGTAATGTAAAAGTGTAGAAGTCACATGCGAAATCTAGGCAAATTATATTTTTAACATTTAACAAAGTAACATTTCTTTTTTACAGACTTGGATAAAAGTGAAGTCTGTTTATTTAAACATTATTTAATTTACCGTCCAAATACAAGTGATCTTACATACCTCTCTTGAAACAGAAACCAATTTATAATTTGCCTGCTCAGTATTTTGTTTTCCTAGTTATTCAAGGTGAGTGTATTAGAATACACAGGTGTTTTTGTCAAGCTGAGAGGAACGGACAGCCAGCCAGAGGAGTGATGGCTGAATGTGAAGAGATTTGAACACAGATCACATAGCCAGTAAAGTGGCAACAGATTTTTCTGAAGAGAAATGCTAGAAATATTTACACTCTACGCTCGCTAATGTGTGCCTCCTTGCACGTTTCATTTCTAGTAAGCTTAGTCATAACTCATTTAACTTCAACTTCAATTTATTTCACTTTAATTGTCACACATCAAGCTTCTAGTTGTAGAAAGGTGGGTCAAATGCATTCTTTTAGCACTAGGCAAGGCAAGCCACCCATGAATTGCTTTTACAATACACCCATAATAATAGTAATAATAATAATGCAAGATGTAATTGTTCTTGTTGTAAGTTATAATTATATAATTAGACTATAATAATATACTACAAATAAAGTTAGAATAGGGAGAAGCCAGCGGAGATTAAAAGAAGACACAAGCAGCATAGTGTCAGAAGTGTCAGAAGTTCTGTGCCAGGCTGCCAGCTATACTCCCAGAGCTGGATCCCTGTACAGGTCTGTCTGGAAAATTGGGCCAACCGAGACCTACCATTCCAGAGCCCCGCCCTGAATTTGACAGCCTGATTCAAAATGGCGCTAAATGTAGAGGCACATTAATGAACAGACACAGTAGGCTACTACTGGTTGTTAGTGAATCGTGTCAGGTCACCACAGTGAGGCACGGTAAGATCCCACTGGCCTGGCCATTGATCTGAATCTGACATTCAGATAATTTCCCTAGGCTTATTTTTTTTTATTACACTACTGTACATCAATCCTATCATTGCAATAAATGCACTGGCCACTGAAACACTGGCACTGTATAGGTTTGTTGCAAATGACCTATCTAAACACACACTAAATCTGTATACATTTAACCATATCACTCCAGTCCAGTCGTTAAATAAATCCCCTTGGCCCTCTATTTAGTCTCGGTCTGATTTCAAGGTTCTTCTGCAAGCCTATAAATCACACTGGGCTGGCTCCTTCAAACCTGCCGGATTCCACCATTCCTTACATGCCCTTCTGTTCTCTTCATACTTTCTGTCCTTCAATCATTGCAAAATCACACAGAAGAGCCTTCTCCCACTGTGCTCCTTAAAGGACAACTTTAGCTTTTGTTTTGTTTTTTTCAACCAAGGTTCATGCTTTAGGTTGTTATTAGAGAGAGTAAAAGATGGGTGTTGTTTGTTTTACATTCCTTGCTTTCTTTAGTTTTGGGATTAGCTATGGGAGGGGGCATTCCAACATGGCCCTGAATACATATTGTTTCAGAAAATTTAAAAGCAATTTCTTTTTTTATTATCTGCAGACCTAATAAACCCGAGGAAATTACATCTGACCACAAATGATCGAAATGCTGGATGTGACAAACTTGAGTCTCTGGGTCAGGCATTCCCAAATAGTGTGCAAAATGCAGTGCGGTGTGCTGCCTCCTTCACATTCAGTAGATCCTGTGAACTTTGTGGCCAGTTATAATTTCCTGGGGTTTATTAGGACTGTAGTAGATAATAAAAAAGGAATCGCTTTATAGTTTTGTGAACACATATGTATTTAGGACCAAATTTCCCCTCTCATAGCCAAAATTCCCGTAAAACAAAAAAAAGCAAGGATTGTAAAACAATTAACGCACATCTTTTATTTTCTCTAATAACAACCTTAAACATGAAACTTGCTTGAAAAAAAAACTAAAGTAATGTAAACTAACTTTGAAACCTTTTACCTGCCTGTAAGAGATGACCGGTCCAATAGTGTGATCTGTACAGCCTATCATACACGGTATCACATATCACTGCCAGCAACCCCCATTGCCATCATGAGGATAATCTATGCTGATTACTAACATGTGTTTGAATTAATCATTTGCAGACAATTAAAGTATCTCCTTACAAACAATGTTGTCAGTGTAGTTCCCTCTTCAACTCTCCATCACCCATAGGAAAAATATTCACACTGGTGGTTCTCGTTACCCTGCAGAAAGCAGCGTAGAGCTGAGTGGCCCACGAGTGAGTGAACATGGGCTGAGGCACCATTGTTCATTTGCCCCTGGCCGTTGTTGATGGAGCTGGTGATTGAGAAAGACAGCATAACACAATATTCACACTCTCCTCGGGTGTAAAGGTCCTGCATGACTGGTGTCAGTGTCACCGCAGTACTGGTGATATACTGTGCTGTTTTAACCACTGTCTGACTGTAGAGCCTTTGGCTCGTGGTCACGAGTGGATCTCTCCATCACATGTCATGTGATGTGTAACCAGCTCAGTTCTTCCGCTGATGTGAACCCAGACTTAACTTCCCAGTGCATGTGCGCTCCCTGCAGCTCCCTGCAGATGGGGTGTGTGTGTAGAACAATGCTGCTCTGACAGGACACACACAGTGTCATTTCTATTATAGTGAGTGAATTGGAATGGAACATGATGACAGAAATTGCTACGGTCATAGACAGGACTATCATTTGCACTATTGATAAAAGTTTGCAACGGAAGGGTTATGGAGTTTTTGTCCATTGTTTTTTCAACTAATTTCCATTGGTTTAATATTTTTTAAACAACAACATATAAAAAGGGAGTTCAATAACACCAATTTGGTCCCAAAAAAAGAAAAAAATGAAAAGAAAAAAAAGTTGGGAGGTTTCCTCCTGACAGTATTCTGAGAAAAGAAACTCTTGGAAAACTCCCTGGGTCTCATGATCAAAATAAGAACATTATGTTATGTTACGTAAAAAACAAATCTAATATTTGCTTGTTAGAATATACAGTATTGATGACTTATAAATGAACGCACAGTGCATTTCCTCTGCACCAAATCATGGTGCTATCTGCTAAATCATTCATTATATAAATTATGCATTTTACATGTATAATAATTAAACTCTCAAAAACAGAATATTTTTGTTGGGGGGATATTGGTTCATAGATTGCATAAGAATAGACCAGCAGTTGTATGGAGTTTGAGGTCTCAGGCCAGGACACACAGACAGGATTGCACGATTGAGGGATTGCTTCAAATCCACAACAACACACACATTAGCTCTTCCACATCATTAGTTCACATCATTAGACTATACACGCATAGAAGTGCAAGTCAAGGAAATATTGTGGATTTATTCAATAATACCGTATGTGTTTATCTGGCAAATCAAAGCACAGGGCTTTGATGTCAGGATTTGCAAGTTAATGCTGATGTTTATGACATCTGGTTCCACTTTTGGCAAGGCTTTAGTCGACAGTAGATGGCTGGTGAGCAAAAATTTAAACATAGGCCTATCTTAAAAAATAAAAAAGGAAAAAATGAATGTTGGACATGCCTCTTGACATTAATACTATCATATATCTAGCAGTTTATCACACAACAGTGTAAGTGCAGCAACTAGTCAGCCAGTCAGTAAGTCAGTCAGTCAGTCAGCCAGCCAGCCAGCCTCTCAGTCAGTCAGCCAGTCAGTCAGTCAGTCAGTCAGCCAGCCAGCCTCTCAGTCAGTCAACCAGTCAGTCAGTCAGCCAGCCAGCCTCTCAGTCAGTCAACCAGTCAGTCAGTCAGCCAGCCAGCCTCTCAGTCGGTCAGTCTGTTTTTGGATTCCATACTCGTCCATTTCTCCATTCCTCCTGCTGTGATTACCTGCTGTGATTGGATATTGGATTGGAGAGGAAGGTGGATGTGAAAACGATTCCATTTGAAAGTGGGTGGGCATATTTCAAAAGTGAAGGGCCCAAGTCAACTTTATTTTGGCCACAGGTTTTGTCCAATGTGTGCCAGCTGTAACAAACCAGCAAACAATTGCATTGTTTTATGTCTTTTCTACCATTTGCCAATATGGAAAGCAACAAATAATGAACGACATGATTTCCCAGAGAAGTACTGAGTGGTTTAACTAATGAACCACCTGCAAGGCTCAGGATACTCATGGCAGTAACACACACACACGGATACTATATATAGATACTACAGTATATATAGATACTACAAAAATATGTATAGATCCCGTCGTTTTTCTGATGACTGATATTGTCGTCCTTATACGTGAGAGAGCCGTGGAATTTCATTTATAGTTTTTGTTTATTTTTTAAAATATTGTTTTATTCATTTGGCCGTAACGAGGGTGGCCATGCCCAAATATAAAGGCTGCTACATTTTCCAAAACAATATTTTAGAAATAAATGAAAACTGTAAATGAAATTACATAGTCTCTTAAAATGGAGTTTTAAGTTATAATGGTTTGTATGGGAAGGGGGCAGGGCAGCTATAATGAACATCAAATATCTAAATACTTTAAAGTTTCTTTGGAATTAAATACCCCTTTACATTATAGCATTGTTTTTGTGGCATGTGAGTCTGAGCTTTGTCTTCTTTATTTTGTGTTTTTAGTTGACTTTTCTAATCTTAACATGCTCAAAATATAGCCATTCATTAATTCAATATACACACACCTACTGGTATAGTCTATACATGTATATTTTTTCATAAAACAAGTTGTCTCATGGTCCTAGAGTCTGGTGGTCTGGGCAGGCAGTGGTACGTTAACTTGCCAAACAGTAGCAAGTGAAATGGTCCATGTTTGGGGTGGTTGTTGCAACATAATGCACATAAATGGTTATTTATTATTGGCGGAGTAAATAAATGTAGACAAGCAAAATCAGATTGAGTTTTCCTATATTATTGAATCATCATGTTGATCATAAATTGCCTTTTGGCTTAAAACCCTTAGATTTTTTTTCTTCTTAAAAAAAACAATAGTGCTAGTATCGTCCAATATTCAGTTTTTCTTGTTCTTTCCTTCTCTGTGCTGAACTATTTGGGTCTGTATGAACCTATTGCAATAGCTGTGTCCTAATTCCTTTGACTGCAATGACAAGGAATTAAAAATAATTTTGAGGGCATTGAGGAATATTTTGGAAAAATCCCACTTTTAATAGTTTGACCCAGTCGTCTACCAAGACAATCAAGGCTTTTAAAAATGTTGGTAAAAATTGGGTCATGTGGTTCATTGCGTTCTAAAACTGCATTTTTTTCTTTTCCAAGATCAGAATCAGTGAACAGTTTGCAGTTACAGACAGCATTAATGTAGTTAATATACAGTAGAAGGAACACAGCCTATAATAAGCTTCATTGAAGAAGCCTGTAGCTCATTGGGAGGTGTGAGGACATGGTTCTGTTGATGTCAACCACTTGTTCTCAGCTTCTCTCAATAGGGGGTGGCAATTGTGGTGGGAAAAAACAGTAATAAAGTTTGCCACAACCAATCTGGCAGTAATGAGTAAGCATTTTAGTATGGAATTTGTTCTTGCAGCCTAATTGTTTTAGTGACTCCTGCAGTTTTCTGTGGGTGGCTCTTGCTTATCTCAATGTTCACTCCTCATTAAGAAGTTCTTTTTAGAAATGGTGATTATTTTGTTTACTATAGTACATTACATAGTTTCTGTACTTTTTAATTACTTTTAATTTAATTTGTTTCTGAGTTTGATGACATTAAGAATTTCTCCACTCATGACAATGGTCACTTCAGGCGCCACAGGGACCCACACCATATGGATCCATTCCACACCATACCTGTACATGGCACAAACATTATTGAGCATTCTGCCATGAGAATATGTAAAAAAAAAAAAAGAAAAGAAAAAGAAAAAATAATCAACAAATAATAATAATTATGGGTGTTCCAACAGCTGTGTTTAATGTGTTTAACTCCAAATAGCTATTGTGACCATGGCCGATCAGCATAATAGGACTAGGAATATAGGACTGGATTTGAAGGCTGAATAACAGTCTGAAAATCGATGTACGCATTTTATCATTGATTAAACTTTTGACCTGTTTCTTCGCCAAGATTTGTTTTTCCTGCCTTTGTTCTCCCTGAGATCTTTCTATCTGTCCCATCCTTGCAGAGTCCAGAGCTGAAGTTGGCCACTACAATGGAAATAGTTTATTGATAACAGTATGACTTTCTTATTGCGTGCCTATCTTTTAAACAGAGACACTGCATGCATATCCTTTTCCCCACCTAAAATATAGAGATAATTTACAAACTGCCAGAGACAAACATAGTTATCTGTTCTCTTGACAGGCTTGGCTGCTGCTTTGATTTGCCTCAGAGCTCTTGCTAATTTACAAGGTCATTGTGCGTCCAATTTCAGCCTTACATTTCTGATCTTGTGATGTCAGTTTGACACAAAACACACACTCTCGAATGCAAGACCACATGCATTGTCAGTTGTCTCTTGACATGTTAAAAGCATACATTTTGTTTCCATTTCTTTGACTGTTTTGCAAATTTCACTTTCAGTCAATGGTGCATTTGACAGCTGTGACACTGGCAGTGCTCGGTCGGTTACTGCTTTCAGTCAGCTTGTAATTTACTGGAAGCCCATACAATTATCAATTTCTCTGAAAATGTAACTAGTGTCATGTGACAGAGCTTAGCATTTTGTTTTGTGGTATTGCACACAGCTGGCATACAAGCTGCTTATGGTTTCATAGGCATTCCTCTGGGAACTGTAGTGGTCTGGAAATAGATTAGATCTCCTTCCATTCAGTCCTTGTTCCAGCACAAAACAAAGTCTCTGTCCTCTACCAATTACTTCAAATAACTTCACACTACTTGCATGTTGCTCATTGCAAATGCCACATTGCCTCTTACCTCAGTTTAAATTATTATTTTGGTGACATTTTAATTAGTTAACTAGCTTTGATTTTTGTTTGTTTGCTATTTTATAGCCTGGGCTGTTTCAAACACAATGGAAAGTGTTTTCGAAACAAGCACAATTGTAATTTTGGAGACACTTCAGATAGCAGAAACTGTACCACCGGCTCCATCAGCGCGCACACAAACAAGCCCTGACACTTTTACAGAACTTTTTTTTTTCTATTTGTATAGCAGAATTTAACAGGGTTGTAACAAATGGGGTTACATGGTGATTAAACAATATTACACATAATCGTCAGTAAACCTTTAGCATGATCTCATTCCTGAACTAATTAGGTCAACATATGGACAAGTATTGCAATTTGCAAAGATGCCAGTCAAAAGAATGTTTGACCTTTCAAAATGTCAACATAGACAATACATCATCAACTCTAACAGAGAAGTAATGTTCTTTACATGTTGGACAACAGAAGGACAAATACTGAACTCTACTGAAATGTAGCCTAGTCCCTAGTCTCTGAAGTTATGGCGATGGGTAGCCAGGTTGCCTAGTCCCACATAAAGTGGAAATCGAATACAAGCTTTTGTATTCAAAGGTAGTACTGGAATTGTGCACTTTCTGTGAAAGTTTGCACTAACATTCACATTACAGCTTTTACCTGCTTTGGAACAATGTTCGCTTCCCATATGGTATACCGTATTTTCCGGACTATAAGGCGCACCTAAAAGCCTTTAATTTTCTAAAAAATCCACACTGCGCCTTATAATCCAGTGCGCCTTATATATGGATTGATTGTAGCTTCTATTCTATGTAACTGTAGTAGCTTCTATTCCCTGCGCCTTATAATCAGGTGCGCCTTATATATGAAAACAGTTCTAAAAGGTGCGCCTTATAGTCCAGTGCGCCTTATAGTCCGGTGCGCCTTATAGTGCGGAAAATACGGCAATATGGAGTTCAGACCCATAGACGCAAACGATGGACAATGGACAGACGATGTTACCTGAACTCCATTATTTGTCTATGGGAGTCGGTGATTCTGGCGAAAAGGCGATGGGGCAACGTCGGCCGAAAAGATTAAGGCAATTGAGCATTTAGGCCGATAATTGGATGATTTGGCAATAGCCAATGAAATTCAAGTATTGCTCGTGTCACCCGATTTTCGTCGCCGTCTGTTACAACGTACTGTTACTAGTTCCATTATCATCCCCTAGTGTTATGCATAGACCAATCAAAAAAGTAACAACTCAACACTTTGAAGGGGCTCAACGTTATAGAGGTGAGCAGTCCCGCCCCACCTGTGGACTCACCCTGACTCCAGAAGAGAATTCTCCATTAATTTTCCTCATAGACTTTTCGAAAATTATTTATATAATGACGATTACACCACGCAGAAAGCCAACTCGGGTCGGGACAAATCACGACAACACACACAATGTTGTGGGACATCAAATAATTTCTAAGAAAAAAAACGGAACAAAAAGTGTTGTATCCTGCCATTTTTTTCTTCTTGCTAATTAGTTAATGTGTGGGAATGTATTATTAGTGGGGTTGATGGCTTCTTTCTGTAAACTTTATTCTGTGAACTATAGTACAACTACAAGGTGGTGACGTAGTAAAAAAGTTTTACATCATACATCGAAATCATTCAATTGGTTGAGCAAGGAACGTGATGTATGATGTACAGTATGTCACCATTCACCATTGCAACAACAGTGATCATTAACCTACCACGCCATGTAAAACTTTATTTTACTACGTCGCCACGTCAACATTACAACATCAGTGGGGCTAGTATCTCGGTGGAGTTCTTGGTCAGGAATGACCAAATACGGAGTGTGTGACACAGCACAGCGTGACACACAGACACATACACAGACATGTTCTGCCTGGCTTCCATAGTAAGGGCTCTCTACTTTAAAAAAAATATATATGTCTATTATTACTCCTGCAAATTTTGTCCAAACATCACATGAATTATCCCACAAAAACATTCCTGAATGGGCCTGTGCTCCAGAGGAGCACTTTTTCTTACTTGAAGAACTCCACCTCTTAGCAAAACAGAGTTGATACTATTTGGGTCTAATGCGAAACTAACTAAGTTTAGAGTGGTGGTAGGTGACTTTGAAGTTAATTCCAAGGAAGCAGTACTTATTTATTTAGACAATGAACCATGTGTACAACATTGTAAGCTATCTCAAAGGTCTATCAAAAAGTAACGACCCAGACAGCTGGCGAGGCGTCCGGCCATCTATTTTGATAATCCAGACCCGTTTGAATCCTATGACCTTTCCAGCTTGTTAATCCCAAGTGTGTGTGTGTGTGTGTGTGTGTGTGTGTGTGTGTGTGTGTGTGTGTGTGTGTGTGTGTGTGTGTGTGTGTGTGTGTGTGTGTGTGTGTATTGCATTGCATTGCATTGTTTTGCATTCTTTCTTTCCATCGTCTAATATGCTTGCTTATGATAGTGCTGGGGTGTTTTTCTATTTTTCTACTGTTTGACACATTGTGACGGTTGCACCCCAATTGTCTCCACCCCGGTACTCTTTATTTATTCCTACTAACAACAGCACATGTTTAGGGCAGTTCATGGTGCTGAAAGAGTCTGCTACAGAATCTTGAGAGACTAGGTTTGTCCTTAAAAGATATCCAAATAATAATAATAATAATAATAATAATAATAATAATAATAATAATAATTACAATTTATTATAACTGAAAATCCTATACATTATGTTAATAATTAATCCAATTTGCATAATTTAAAAAAGATATATTGTTTATTGTTTTGTATATATATATATGTATACACACACACACACACACACACACGCACACGCACACGCACACGCACACGCACACGCACACGCACACGCACACACACACACACACACACA
>CM076971.1:23979735-24112235 GCA_039105355.1 Benthosema pterotum | reverse complement strand
TCAGCATTATGAAATCCCCCTAGTTAGATTAGTACCCCGACTTTGACCTATTTTTATGAGGTTTCCCACAGGAGTTGAATTTGAACATTTTAGTACATGTAATGGTGTTAGTACACCATTAGAAACACATTGGTGAGGAAATTTCTTGGATTTAGTTCCCAGATCTTCATAATTCCCTTAGCATATCTGACTGCTTGCTTTCTGTCTCCCGGGCTTCAAGGCTAGGCATCTGTGCTTCGTGCTCCTGCTCTGCGTGTGCCTGGCGTGGGGTGGCGTCCTTGGTCCATGTCGATACTCTGTGACGAAGGACCATGTTCTGAGCCTCAACCGCCTGGTGAGTCCTAATTATACCCGATGGTGGCTCACAACGCGTTGTAAAATCTCATTCAAATCAAATTATAACATGGTACTGTTTGATTCTACTAGATTTAGGTGTCTCTGTGGAAACTACAGAAAACCAACTACCAGTGACATCATCATTTGGCAGGTTTATTTTATTTTCATTTTTTTATTTTTTCCAAACACCATGTAAAATGTTTTCTTTTGTTTATTTTATGTATTAATGTGAGAAAAAAAAAACTTTCCAGGAACAGAAGGTCTCCAGTTCCTATTAGCCTAACGCTATCTCATTCTGTGATGTCACTGATAGGCCGGTTTCTGAACTGTCTGCATCCTTCCTCTGAAACACAGATCGAGTAGATAGAATGCCAAAATGTTATTAGGAGAAGATAATAATACATAAATTCGGACAAGATTTCCAAACTAGTACGGAGAGTTATACATAATGAAGAATGAACATGAAGATTGGATTTAAAATGGGCGAAAAGTGCCTTAACTTAATCTATTGATTTACTGTAGATTTTGGATACATGACGTGCTCAAAATAGGGACACCACGAATTATGTGGTTGAACAGATATTTCCCACATGTTTGGGGTGATTTTAAAATCTACTCAGGCTGTTGTGTTTTAAAGTTTTTAAGTTGCTTGATTCAGTATTTAGACCCATCCTTGTTTCTGGGGACTTAAGGGCTGTACCTACTTTCTCCGACCTCTGAACTATTCGTTGGAAAGATGTGTTTTCCATTAAAATATCATGGTTAAAGTATTATTACGATATACAAATACAACACTAAGCGGTTTGAAGGATTCGCATAGGCTTCCTATATTAAGGTTTTCAACAAAACATCTCCATTTTCACTCCGCAGATTGACAACCAGTTGGACAATGGTTGTGCAATAAGCTATCCATTCACAGAGCGCCACAGTTTGGTGAGTGAGTAGTTTTTTGTTTTCAACTACAAAACATTTTCACAATTGTATTGTACAACAATCTGTATTGTACAGTGTGGGTGTGTGCATGTTTATTTTCAGTACCCAGCTTTGCGACGGATAGGTTATCGTGTGGGCAAATTATAGGATCTCTCTCCTCTGTATATCCTTCATTCAACGAGTCCAACTCCACCTCTCTTAGGCCTGGCGAGTAGGGGATATCTTCTACAGGTTCTGTTGTTCTTTGGGGTTTTTGGAAACATCCTCAGCCACTGTGCTTAGTTTTACTGAGCTTAAGATTTAACTGTCATTTTACTGAGGTTAGGGTTAGGTTTCTGGTTGTCAATCACAGTAACAGGTCAGTCACAGCGCAACCTCGGGCAAGTTACAAAATATTTGAGAGCCTGCATTAGCTCTGATCACAAAACCTATTTCTAACATCAACCTACTGTATGTTAGATAATGTTTGCAAATAATAAAATATGGACCAGCCCAGCATAATATGTGTATCGTACTCGTACATATGATATCATAAAGGGTGTTAGCGCTACCGGGTGCAGATACAGGTGCCAGATGAAAAATAATAAAATCTTAAAATAGATTCTAAAGTTGACTGTCAGCCAGAGAGGCGTAAATCAGGAGTCATGTGTACAAATCTCTTTGAACCAGTTCAAAGAGTGCATTCTGCACGAGCTACAGGTACATCCAGCAACTTTAGCTCTGTAGCAATGGCCATCGAACCGTGTTCTTCTGGACCTGACTATAGTGAAGAAACATGGGGAAGGTTGCTGTATATTACATGTATTGATGATTGGCTCTTTCGAGAGAGATTTGGCACTCTCATTAGAAGGCGGGTATAATTGCCATCCAACCATTTAACTGATTTCTTTGAAAGTCCATTTATCAAAGCAATAGATTAGAATTGTCTCTTTGCGGTCATTCTATCTAAGGGCTTGATTTTCGTCACCGCTAAACCCCTTAAGCGCTAAATCCTTTAACTTCTTTGACTTTTTAAACTATTAAAAAATAACATTTTTCAATAGTTTAAATGGTCAGTCTACAGGCTCACAATGTGTCAATAGATTGGCACGTTGAACTATTCCAAAAAGTTTTTCAAAATAGTAAAAAAAAAAATAAAGATAAGGGGTTTAGGATAAGGGGTTTAGATGGTACCGAAAATGTTTTATTTTTAACTTCCTAAGACTTAACTTAAGATGGGATGACCGGGTCTTGCATGTCACTGCCAAGGCCATACCCTTCCTAATTTGAAAGTCCTTCTGGGAGGAAGAGATAGAGAGGGTTTGGCAAAAAGATATATAGCTATATACATGTATACCCATTTTGATTTTGGTCTCAAAAGCTCCCTATAATACCTTAAAGTGTTGTTAAGTCAGACTCTCCTTCAGTATCTTGAGAAGGACACCAATCGTGTTAGTCTTAACTTATCTCAATATGTAAATATAAAGCCACAACAACCGCATTATAAAAACTCTTAACAACCATACGGTAATGGTATAGTTACAATAGTCAAAATGAGGTTTCCTTGAAACCATATTAGTCTGGCTATGCTAGGCTATAAATGAGAAGAGACAACGGCATTCTGGGACTGAACTGGTTCTATTCTTTAGTTTTTATGATGGTTATATCACACCTGTAGTCGCTGGTTTGTAGTGATCAGGCAGAAAACCACAAACAGGTATAAGTAGTACACAAAATTCCCCATGGTATTATAAGAGAATCATTATTTTAGGGCTTACCCACTAATAACACCAGGCTGGCCTGGTGGAAAGTTTGGTGAAACGAGGTTACGTCAGTGTGACATGCTGTGAGGTTGTAAATTGCAGTTTGTCTGTTTTTGCCAAATGTCTGCCTGTTAAGACATGCTCAGAATAAGGACGCTATACAGTATATGGTTCATGTGGTTAAAAGAGAAATCCATAAGTGAATAATAATTGACAGTGTCTTGTAAACCCATCTTGTGGTGAAAGACATAGTAATAAAAAATAGATCTCTGTCTATCTATCTATAACCTGATCTGACAACTCCCTTAATTGTTGCCTTATTACACTTCTGTATTTTATATATATGGCAGAAAAAGGTTGAATAGTTCCAGACTTCACACTGACCGTCTGGATGTTTGCCTGTGACTTTCAAACAACTGGCTAGACCACAATGTCCCAGTCTAAGCTCAGTCAGAACAACATCATCCATTCTCCCACAGTGATTCACTTCTGACTTTAACAGATGAAGTAGGCTTATTGACAGCACACAGCACGGTGAAGTAGCGCCCTTTGTTCTTCTGCCCACTGTGTTTGACATTGGAACATGTTGACTATTATTATGTATGGCATTCTAAACATGCGTTTTTATGTACTGGATGTGAAAAAGATGCAGTCAATTGAATGGCGCACACGCATGTACCCACACATGCCCGCACGCACGCAACACATACACAAAAACACATCTAAAGTATTTTCTCTAAATCAACAAAAAGTCCGCCAGGTGCTCAATGGAATAACTATAGAACCCTGATGAAAGACGAAAAGTTTAAAAAATAAGGAAAGGGAAGATAAAAATTCAGGTACTTTATTAAATAAAGATAATATCAGTCAACATGTTCCAACTCTCTGGGAGTCTTTATCAGTAAGAGCACACTAGAGTCGAAACGTGTCGAAAAACAACACAACTGATTTTATCTTTGTTTAATAAAGTACTTTCTAAAGCAAGGCTAGGCATCTGTGCTTCGTGCTTTTGTTGTTGGGTGGAAAAGAGTTAACAACAAATTTAACAAAATACATGCAACTGACCGGTTTGAATTTTCAACCTTTTTGTGTCCTAGAGTAAAACCTGTTACGTCAAAGCAACATTTCCATATATTCTGGAGCTGCTGAACTCCCATTTCCAATACGCTAAGAAGTCAGACAATAGAAGATATGTCAACACATTGAAGAAGATGATCTACAACCTCTATTCTCAAGGATGTATACATGAGATCAATGAAGAAATTGAGGTAAGCAATAAGCATAAATGTCAAATACAGGTCAACATTACGTACTGTAGGTCAATCTTGTGCAAATTTAGAACACATGGCTGCCATTCTACCATGTACCTACATAGCTTAATGGTCACTCGTTAGTTGCACATTGCCCTGTAAGGCAGGGCCTCTTAAAGTCGGGGTTGAGAAATTATTTAGGGGTATTTCTTATTAATTCAGGTTAACTCATTCAATAGAATGTTAGAATGATTGCAAGTACATTTTAAACATAGTTGTTACAAGACCCCAACATAACCTTAGACTTAATATTAAATAATGCTGCCATTGACCTGATGTGCACATAAAGTGTGCACATTTGGTGCGGATTTATCCGCACATGTACTGTATTACATCTGGCCACAAATGATCTACTGAATGTGACAAACTGCTATATTGAGCCCCTGGGTGCTGCCTCCTTCACATTCAGTAGATCCTGTGAACAGCCGTGGCCAGTTATAGTTTCCTGAGGTTTATTTGGACTGTAGTAGGGAATAATTCAAATATGTATTTAGGACCATGTTCGAATCCCCCCTCCCATAGCTAAAATCCCTAAAACTCAAGAAAGCAAGGAATGGAAAACAATTACATCGACACCTATCTTTTACTTTCACTAATAACAGCCTCAAACATGAATCTTAGTTGATAAAAAACAAATTTGTACATTAAAGGTAGGGTAAGAGATTTGAAATTCATCGTGTAGTACCAGCCTGGTGCACTAGGGGCGCTAAACAGGAGCTACACTATGTGAACATGCTGCTCCATCCTGATTGGAGGAGAATTCACCCACCACCTGGGGAACTTTTATTAGCTCCTCTGCTAACGTGGGGGAGGGGGAAACTCCATATATGGTTTCCACACCTTATAATAGAGCATTTTAACAGAAATTTTTTTTGGGTGATATCTGACAAAAGTGAAATCACTTCGCCAACCTTTAAGCACTTAGCTAGTGAGTTGAAGGGAAAAAAAAAAAAAAAAAAAAAAACATTTCCAGGTACTGCTTCATCTGTTTCTCACTGAAATGCAATCAAAAACATTTTTGAGAGAAATGTTGTAAATAACAACAGCTGTAAAATAACATTGTGTGTCAGTGTGGTCATGTTGGAAAACAGCAGTAAATCGAGCAGGGCACAGCTGGTGCTCAGATTGGGTTTGATTAGACATTGGCTTGTTATAGAGTGGAGCGGTCTGTCATCCAGAAATAACAGACCTTTGAATTTGGCGATTGACCAATCAGAATCAAGCATTCAAGGAAGCCATGTAATAACACTGTTTGGCAATCATTTTTCATTTCTCTCCATTTCTGGCAGGACTACCCGGTAAGGTTTGCCAGGGTGTTTGGGAGCTCACCAAAGGACGCTCTAAAAAAGGCTAGAAGTGTGTTCCAGATGTATATGACGCTAATGGTAGAGAGTCATGGCGCTGTGGATTGGAGTTGCCAAGAAGAGTATGCTGTGGAGGAGACTACCGAATCCACCACTGTTGTCCCCGACACCTCCACCACAGGTACAGGGGGTTGTTGCTACTGAGCTAAATTTCTTTAGCCTGTAGCGCAAGACATGCAAGTCATGCATGACTTCTGGGATTTTCCACTATGCGCCACTTGGGGCACCAGCAGGTGTCTTTCAAACAAGGTTCATGTTTTAGGTTGTTAGAGAAAGTAAAAGATGGGTGTTAATTGTTTTACATTCGTTGCTTTCTTTAGTTTTAGGGATTTTAACTATGGGAGGGGGCATTAAAAAATGGTCCTAAATACATATTTGTTTCCAAAATTTTAAAGCATTTTTTTATTATCTACTACAGTCCGAATAAACTGAAAATTATAACTGTCTACGGAAGTTCACAGGATCTACTGAATGTGAAGGAGGCAGAACACTGCACTGCACTTTACACACTTCATATTTGTGCATGCCTGATCCAGAGGCTCAATATGGCAGTTTGTCACATTCAGAAAATAGTTTGTGGCCAGTTATAATTTCCTGGGGTTTATTAGAACTGTAGTAGATAATAGAATTGCTTTAAAATTTTGTAAACAAATGTGTATTTAGGTCAACGTTTGAATCCCCCCTTTCATAGCTAAAATCCCTAAAACTAAAGAAAGCAAGAAGTGTAAAACCGTTAACTCCCATGTTTTACTTTCTCTAATAACAAACTAAAACATGAACCTTCGTAAAAAAAAAAAAAAAAAAAAAAAAAAAAAGTTGTCCTAAATTTGATATCGTTCTGCTATCGCAGGAGCTCACATATTTTGCTGCTGTGTTTGCACGTTGTTGTACTTGTAGTTCACCCAGCATGCTAGACGTGATTTCAAACTCTCCATGGGTTTGTAGTCTGTCTGAGAAGTAGGTGTATCTTGGAAACCTAGCTCAGTTTCCACTTCATCTTGTGTAAGTGGACGATAGTCTGTCTTCTCTAAGGAGACATGTTTGCATATGGTGGCCTTCCTGTGCTCACTGAGTCTGTATGTAGTCAATACTTTCATTTATTTTTGGATTGGTCACAGTGCTCAGGTATTCTGCCATGCTCTATTCTCTGTAATAGCATTCTAGTTTACTTTGGGTTGCTTCTTTGCATTGTGTCAGATAGATTTCCTTTTACTGTTTTATAATTTGGTTTAGTCGAGTGGGATTTGTTTGTGTAACTATGCACACAGAGTTCCAGGAGCTGTTGTCTGAGGATGTGTGAATATAATGTGAATTAGTGTGTGTTTTCACTGGAAGAGTTTGCCAAATTCTTTGTGCAGGGTCTCAGTTTGTATCCCATTTATCAAGATATTGCTTGCACACTTTATTCAGAGACAAGACAAGCATATTTTAGTTATTCCCTCCAACTGTACATACTTTCCCTGTGTTTTTCTTTTAAAACATTGTTTTGACACGGTTTTGGCAATGCAAATGTAAGTTTTGTCATGCCAACAGCTCATTTTAAATGGAAAATATCTTTTTGTTTATGTAAGCCTGGGTGGTGGGGCATTGGGGCAAATGTGTTTTAACTCTATTTTTGTGTACAATGTTGGACATGTTAATTATGTTATTTTATAGAAAAGGAGAGAAAGATGATGTCTAATGTTGCCTGTAGTGACATAGATTACCTTTCACTAGGTACAGGTTATTGTACAACACAACACTTGCCATTGTCAACTCTAGCCTACATAAATCTCTGCTCACCACATTTAATCCCAGACATAACAAGGATATCATATCACTATTTAAACTTGTTCAGCTTCCATTCTCCTCTAGAAGCATCAACCAATTCAGAGCCTGTAACTCCTTCTCACAATGTTTAACAGAAATGATCTGCTTGTTATTTCAATTCAAAATTCTTTTTGCGTGTCTCACTGCTACAGGAAGAGTGTTTATCCTGCTGAAGAGTCAGATATAAATTTGAACTGTTTGAACAGTATATTATTTGAAATCTGAACAGTATATTAGCTGAACATGATTTCCCCCTTGAAACAGCATTAAATCACTATACAACTCATCTGCTCGACCAATCCCGATGCATGCAGTCCTTCTGGTAAATAGAAACAGCAGACAGCAGATGAGTGCAGGGTATTTCCTGACAACATGTCAGTACAAATATGTTGTCATTGCCATTTAAGTCTACAGTGGCCTCACCATAGATATCCAGCTTGGCATGCAGATTATAATGACAACAACAGTTTACATGGGCGACAGAGGAACATGACCGCAACAACTGTTTATGAAGATTACCATGCCCTGTCCTATTGTTGGGCAATTGCAACATATCCCATTATGGATGAGTGCTGAATCCGCTATTTCAGTCTGCTGTACCCCAGCCAGCAAAGTCTCATCCGTGACTGGCTACAATATGAGTTTTTGTGAGGTTTGAACAATGAAACATCACGTTTGTCCTAGTGTTAAAAACATGCCACACTACCTTTCGATGTATTCAGTCTAAAGATGCAATGAGCGTGTTATATGTTTTCTCTCCCATTGCCATGTGCCACTCATAAACACTGCTCATTGGAGGTTTATGAGTGGTTCTAGAAATGACAGGGTCTCATTAAATTTGCACTATGAAAAATATAATAAAGATAAATCTCCTCTTCTTTTAGGTACCGGTAGTCCTGAATGCCTGTGCTCTTGTCCCATTCCGAGTCCTACTCAGACCACCACCATCTCCTACCCTGCCAGCGGCCTATGGAGAAGACCTCGGCATCCACGTCCTAATCAGCAAACACCTGTCATCAGGCCACCCAGGTCCCTCTCCCCTCGTGGTCCACAGACCAACACCTCCAACCTGTCTTTAGGGAGTAGTGCGACAGCAGGCTTCCACGCCGTTCCTTTGGTGGCAGTCGGTCTCCCGGATACACGTCCCTTTAAGAAGAGGGACACCTCGTGGCCAGTCCCTCCGCCAACTCTAAAGGAGCACGAGCCGTTGCTCTATAAGCCGGAGTGGAGAAGCAGACTGTTCCCATTAGGGAACCGGACTCAGGACTCGTTGAAGGACAAATTGACTCAATCTGGGGCAGATGCTTCCCCATCCTCGTATGGTATGACGGACATTACTCAAAGTAGTGACGGAAATACGAAGCGCGCCTTGGCAAAGAGATCACTGGATTCTAGTAACTCTGGAGCCCCTTACACTGTTCTTCAAAACGTGGCTTCAAGTCTTAAACCTAAGGCTACAGAGCAAAAACTCAGAGCTCCAGAGAGTACTATGGATACTGCAATGGTGCCTTTTGTTGCCGTGCACCCATATATGATGGAATTACATTCATATGAACTGAAAGATAGTTCCGTGGACCTACAGACTCAAGCAGAAGATCCAAAAGCCCGAACTGCATTTCCAAAGAACACTAATGCAGTCCAGGACATTAGTAAAGGTAATATATTTTTCCCTCTCCCGCAGACCAAAATAAATAAATAAATAAAAAATAATAATAATAACAAAATCATAAATATTACACTGTGTGGCATATGAGAAGTGGAACGTTTGTGTTTTGCTGGAGCAAAGTAGACGGTCTAGAGTCACACTGTGCATTCATTGTCTGTCTGTCTGTCTGTCTGTCTGTCTGTCTGTCTGTCTGTCTGTCTGTCTGTCTGTCTGTCTGTAATACGCAGCTACATACTGTATATGATATACAAACATTTGCAAACAACAAAATAACTACAAATAATTACAGAGAAGAAAAACAAGTGTTGTGTCAAGCCCTTTGTTTCTTCTTCCTAACCACAGATCTTTAAAAAAAAATATACGTTTTGAGCCCAGGCTTTGGCTCAGCTGTCCAGTCACATCAGCTGGTAATCCAATCTGGCAGTGTGCTATGGGTTCAACTCCCGATACTGACAGCTTTACTGCACGTCAATCACCCCCCTGATCTCTCTCCACATTCCCTGTCAGCCTTCTGTCTTTCCCTCTAGAACGCATAAAATAATGCCACAAAACATTATAAATACTTTGCCCTGCAGTCCTAATTGGCCTTCATCAAACCCTGTACACTGAAGAGAATCACTCTTAGATCTAGTTTGATCTAACCTCATTGAACCCTTTACACTCGAGACATGTTTATTATATTGCCAATACAGAATTCATTCCATGTTGATCTGAACCCCCATGCCAAAGCGCCAGTGCTCGCTCAGAAGTCTGCTGTCAATAAGGCGGCTGTGTGCATGCAACCTCACCCTGTAATGGAGCTCTCCATTAGGCGTCCTGGTAATAACGTTAAACTGAGGAGTAGCATGAGAAGGAAGGGAGGAAATATCAAAAATGATTTGACTTTACAAGTACAGAATAGTGATTATACAGTATATAGTGATTAAATGTGATGATCCCATATACTGTATATATTTGTTTACAAAATTTTAAAGTGATTCCTTTTTTTATTATCTACTACAGTCCTAATAAACCCCTGAGAATTATAACCCAGAGGATCAATATGGCAGTTTATCACATTCAACATCTTTTACTTTCTCTGATAACAAACCTAAAACATGAACCTTGGTTGAAAAAAAAGTTGAAAAAAGTTGTCCTTTAAAAGGACCCTGCCATCACAGTTATTTTAAAACTTATGTTATATAATATATGATCCCCAATATGTATGATCTAAATGACATTTTCTGGCCCACATCAGCAACATTTCCTCATGCTGTTTTACTCTCTCTCCCCATCTCTCCCTCTCTCAGATATGTTTCCTAGCATAAAATCCAAGGTCACCAGCAGGACGCCTTTGTACGAGGGTCCAAAAGAAAAAAACATGGATGGAACCAGTAGCTGGGAACAGGTCTCTAGCCAACCGCTATTCACCATGGCTGCATTTTCTGGGGGATTTTTGTTATTCTTCGCTTTCTGTTGTTTCATAAGGAAAACAGTAAGTAATAGTGCTTTGAAATAAATAGTGTTGTGAAATCATATTGACTACAACAAAAATGGTCTGGGTTCTATTGAAATTGTTACATAAATTGTTACTAATACCAACCATAGAAAATTAAGACGTCAAAGCATGTTAAATTTAGCTGCCAGGTATAGACGGCATCGCCAAAACCGACATGTCGACAAGCCACTGACTGTCTGACGGAATGAATCAAGCTCTCAATTCCCGACTCACAGACTTACAAATTGATTAGAACTGACATCTGTTAAAATAGGCAGATTGTTTTGTTCAAATTCTTACTTAAATCGAATATCATTAAAATGTAGATGTCAAGGATAATTTGTAATAGTCAGCATAGTCAGGCTCAAGTAAATTACAGGCTGACGGTGCCCGACCATGTTGAAACATAACATGCGTAATGACAATCATTCTTTCCTGTCGTGTGCTACATGATCAACAACTTCCCTTTCACTGGGCGGTACAATCAGCTCAGTCAAATAACATAAAAAAATACTATATTGACCTATATTGACGTGATTTATGCATAGTAACGTGTCCCTCTTTTTTCTTCTTCTATTATTTCTCCACTAGATTTTTTTTTCTCCACTAGATTTTTTTTTATGAAAAATTGAAAGCCTATTAAAAGTTTGAAACTAATGGCAATCTGAATGTGTGTGGAAAGACAATCAAAATGTTTTTGCTTTATTTTATTTTATTCCAGAGATGCGAAGGCCTATTCCATTGCTATCGTCTCACTGACAAAAAGAGGTAAATATGATGCAGATGATAAAAAATGTTGCTACATTCATTAGATGTTGTCTAAAAATCGCATATTTTTGTGGTTGTTTATTTATTTATTTATTCATTATTTATTATTTATTTATTATCCATCCATCCATCTAATACTTAATTCATCTAATTTACTGTAACGTTTTTGTTGGATACAATACAATTCAATTGCTTATTTAAAGATGGAGTGCCATGAATTTTTCCTACCCTAAAACATGATCATCCGGTATTAATGTTCTATGAAAAGTAAGATTTTTTTTTTCCAAAAAGTGTACAGTGTTTGTTAAACTGTCATTTTTCTGATTCCACCCTACCAGTTCATTAAGTATGCCTGGTTTGCCGGGTGGGTGGTGATGGGTGGAGATCCACCTGAACTGAAGCCACGCCCACAGCTTTAGTTGCCTGATAAAGGGGGAGGGGTTAGGGGAGGGGCTGAACATGTGATGTCACTATATTGAAGTTTTTTTCATTGGCACATATATACGGTATATACATATATACATATATAATATATGTATTTATTAAGGTAAAAATTCTGATTAAAAAACATCATCTTAGTACATGGTTTATTTTTTTGTTTTAAAGGGTGGGCAAAGATGTGTCTCTCCAGGCCTGTGACACCATGGTGTGAGAGAACTGGTGAGTATCGTTTCCTTTTTGGGGGACAGAAATCCTAATCTTAAACCCTGCAGGCCTGTACGTATTTTTTGCAGCAGACTAACTGTGGATTTTTCGAAATTATAAAACAAGGGATTAATCTGATGAAGTTAAAATGACCCTAAATCAGCTATGGATTGAGTTATAGAGAAATGCAGGGTAAACCGTACTTATGTCTTTTTTCCCTCTCTTTTTTCTTTCCAGGCGTTGAACATGTCAACTGAAATACATGGAAATGTTTGGGCTAATCCCATTTTCCTCCTGATGTTGTCTTATGTATGTATGTGTGTGTGTGTGTGTGTGTGTGTGTGTGTGTGTGTGTGTGTGTGTGTGTGTGCGTACATGGATTTAAAAGAAGTATCTATTTTTATACAGATTAAGTTTATTCATGCTAATGTATTGTCAGAACTTTAAGAGAGGACTTTTACTATATTCTATAAGTTGGTGGTTCTCAATGTGTGGTCCGAGGACCCTTAGGGGACTTTACAGTGGTTCCAGGGGCTCTCCAGCTAAATGACTGACTGTTAATCGCTACCATTATGACAAGTGTATGTAAATACAGCTAGAGAACTGTTATCTCTATATCTGCAGTACTGCATTGTAATATGGCTTAATGCATATCAGAATGGGTTTCCTTGAGATGAAAATGTTTGAGAGGCACTTACTTACGGCACCCATATTTCAAGATGTGCATGTGGAAATTAAACTAAAAGAACAGTTTAATAACAGCATACAGCAGAGTACCAGATAATGATAACAATTGATGGGTTACTGCAATCAGGCGTGTCTCCTTTTCAAGCCATTGATGAAATCCATGTGGATCTTGTCTTTTAGCAAATTATGTCAGTCATAGTCAATGATGGACGCATGCACATGGGCTGCAGATGCTCACAGATATATTGTCTAAAACCTCAAAATTCAATATAGAGGCTTGGACAGCAGTGAAAACGGCCACTAGCAAAAACCTACCGCTTTATAGAAAACAATCTTGATAGCCTCCCAATGAATGATATTTGCCTTGTAACATTTTCACTGCTGACTTTAATATCTTGTTTTCACCCATGCAGTTACTCGCCCCAAGTACTTTGATGATATGGATAATGCAAACTAATAAAATGCACTGAATTACAGCACTATATGCTTGCAATAATCCACAGAATAATTTTTTTTTACAAAAGAATAGTATTTTTTAACACAGTGAGAATGATTTTCATTGTGTCTACTCTATGGCATGACACGCCTGTCACAGTCACCCACCAGCATCACTAATGCAACAGAACTGTACACTAACAGCGAGAACATCACCACTGTGCTGTCTGCAGAGGGCATTTGGAAACTGTGAAATTAATGACTGCAAATATCTGATTAATGAAATGCTTTGTACTTAAGTCGGAATAACCCACTCAAGTCATTATTCAACATTAAATGTACGAATGTTCCAAAAATTACATCAATGTAAGCGCCCGAATGTGCACAAGTAATTACTATGTTAAGATTCATGCTGTCATTTTGTTGCTATCGTGGAAGAAGCCTTGTATATCTCCACTATTTTTATAGTTTTTGTCATACAAAAACTATAAAGAAAAATCACGTGCTGCTTTATGCTTTAATTGTAAGATATTGAATAAGTATGGCTGGAAAACATAATATATACACATATGAAATTCACTTGTTTTAAGAGGTAAAGTGCATTGAAGGATTTAGATATTATAACTAATGACTATTGACCTAACTATTTGACCTATGCTCAGGTGATAGACAGAAATAATTACATACAGTATACCTAATAAACAGATCAGAAGCCAATATTACTTTTTCCAGTTGTATTACCACTATACATCATCCATTCTCAAAGTAAATCCAGCTATACGCAGTGCATAAAGAAATATCTATAATCCAGTTATCATATCCTTTCAAACAAACAGTTTGGTGATAAAAGGAGCTGGCCAACTGGGAAATGCAGTCAACTGTACTGTAGGGTTAAGTAAAATAAGATAATTAAAATGTATTTCATATTAATATTTTTCTATATTTGAATTCACAAGAACAATGTAACCAAAACACAAATAAAAGTGATGCTTGTGAGTAAATGGATACATTGGACCAGTATATATTTTCCCGAAAGGTAACAGTCTTGGACATGCTAGTTTTCTACACTACAAGCAACATTCTGTTATAAGCACCTGTTGTAACATGGAGATGAACATGATGAACAAAGTAAATCAAATAAAAAAGTAATAATCCTACGAGTCTGTCATGCTTGACATTATTACAGTACATCCATCTTGTGCTGAGATTGCTGACACTAAAAAGGAATGAAAACAGAATTGAGAGCTAGTGCTGTCATTTCATATTGCTGCTCATATTGATGTTCATATTCTGTTTAACTGGGAATGGCCTTGAAAAAGAAGCACAACTGTGTACAGTACACACGTCAGGCACGGTCTTACTGTTAAGTCTATGTTATTCCCTATTGTTTATTTCAAGTGTGAGTTGTAGTTGTTGTGAGTGTTACACTGTGCCTTTAAGAGGAATGTATGTCCGGGGGTGATGAACCCGGAAGTGGTCAAAGCTTGACAACCTGTTTCTTAAAGAAGAGAAAGACCGCCTATGAAGCTTACTCGAACTTTGATCAGATAACAAAAGACGGCAGCGTGTCCAACCATGACCATTGTAGCCACGACATGCTGTCTGCTACTGGGCGGGGCTAGATCTCGGTGTAGTATGAAATGGGACTCGATGTCTAGAGTGACCACTCCTACAGGATGTGAGTCGCGAATACCTTTCCTTAAGTGGCAACAGGTGATGAGAACCCTTGACTAGGTGATCAGAACCTTAGATGGGTGATGAGAACCTTTAAACCTTTCGTCCGAGCTTGGAGTTCACCTTCCGGTGCGTTATCGTGACGTCACGCTGTCGCAGCGTCGCCCTTGGCAACAATAATATTGATTCTGAGCAGCGTTACTCTCGTATGCGAAAATACAAAATGGAACTCCCTGACGCTGTTTTGGCTTTCAAACTATTGGATACTGCTTGCTTGGACACGAAAGCCCGTCAGCTGGCCCTCACAGCATGTACTGATCTAACGTTCGCGTCGATGAAGTCAGCACTGAAGAGGATATTCGGAGGAAAATCGTTAGCAGCGCCCAGCATGGGAAACGACCTGCATCAAGACGCCACATTTGTGACAACGGCGGAGCACAGGCGACAGAAGGGCAAGTTTTTTGCAACAACGGGATCAACAGAAGGCTACAGTGCTCGGAACAAATCTCTTGGACAAGTACGGCCGGAGATCTAAGTGCGCCGCCTGTCAATCAACCTTTCATTGGGCCAAAGACTGTCCACATAAAAGTGAGTATGCCAAGCTTACAGAGGAAGCGCAGAGTGGTGCTAATATTGATGGAGTGGAAGAGTGCAATATTACTCTGTTCACTAAAGAGCCTGGCAACGGCGAACAAATATCACCCACAGCAGCAGAAATTTTCATGACAGAATGTTTTGGGTCAGCAATAATAGACACTGCATGTACACGTACAGTGTGTGGGCAGGGCTGGCTAGATGGCTACATCTCTAAACTGAGCCAGAAAGAGTTGAGTGATATGAAACGTAATGAAAAACCCAGCTCTAGACCTTTTATGTTTGGAGATGGAAAAGTGGTGTAGTCGACCAAAAGTTTGAAAATTCCAGCAAGAATTGGACAGACCATGTGTCAAATAGAAATGGAAGTAGTTCCGGCTGATGTTCCTCTACTTTTGAGTAAAGCTTCAATGAAAAGAGCTGGGACAGTTCTGGACATGGAACATGACAGGGCGATGTTCAACAATCCTGTAAAACTTGACTTCACAAGCTCTGTTCATCATAGTGTGAACATAATGGATGACAAAAATGAGAACAAAGAACCAGGTTTTGGCGGCTACAGTGGATGTTACTCCTGCAGAAGCACAGAGTCAGGATGAAAGTCAGTGTGAAGAGGAAATACTGATAATTGCAGAAAATATGAGCACAGCTATTAAACAGAAAATGTTATTGAAACTGCCTAAACAATTTGGTCACGCCTCGGCTGACAGATTACAGAAGCTTCTTAAAAGTTCAGGCAACAATGATGCTGAGTGTGTTCTTATCCTGCAAAATATTGTTAATGAATGTGAAATATAGTAGAGCAAAACCACGCCAAAGCCTGCTGTTGGCCTACCCCTGGTATCTCAGTACAACGAGACTGTAGCTGTAGACTTACATGAACTTGAACCAGGTGTGTGGTATCTCCACATTATTGATCAATTCACACGTTTCAGTGCAGGCAACATTCTGACAACAAAGAAGTCATCAGAGATTGTGAAACATTTTGTTCATGACTGGATAAGTGTTCATGGTTCCCCCCAGAAATTGTTTTCTGACAATGGTGGCGAGTTCAATAATGATGAGGTTAGAGATATGGCAGAAAATTTCAATATAGAAATAAAGACGACAGCTGCCTATAGCCTGTGGAGTAATGGGCTTCTGGAACGCCACAATTACACACTTTCTGAGGTTATAAGGAAGGTGAAGGCCAGCAACAGTTGTGATTGGAGCACTGCAATGGACTGGGCTTTGATGGCAAAGAACACCATGCAAAATGTCCATGGATACAGTCCTCATCAGCTGGTGTTTGGACAGAATCCCAATTTGCCCTCTAGATATACCCCCAGATATACCCCCAGCTCTAGATATGTGGAGCTGGGGGTATATGAAAGTGGAGATTGTGTATATTACAAGAGAGTGGATTGTCCAGAGTGGAAAGGCCCAGGAGTTGTCATCGGACAGTCACAGGACGGTGCAGTGATTTTTGTCAGAGTGTCAGAGTGCATCGGCTCAGATTGAAGTGAACACAGAATATACAGATCAGTGTCACACAAGAGCATTCAGAACATGACATTGAACCCCCCAATGTTGCAGGCTCCACAGATGCAGCTGATGTGACAATCGATGCTTTTGATGTTGTAACTAATCCTGTGCATAATGTATGTGATGATGGGTCTCAAACAAATGATGTGCCTTTAACCAATGTCACAAATGTATGTGAGGATGCGTTTATAACAAAGGATGTGTCATTTCACTTTGCAAAACAATGTGTTTGAGGAAGTTAAAGATGAGGGGCAAAATGTGTCTCCACTAGGTGGGTGTGTACTCTTAAAGAAACACTTACTGGTCCTGTGCCAAAAGCGTGCCTTGTGGCTAGAGGTTTCGAGGAATTACAAGTGTCTGATTTGAAAAAGGACTCACCCACATGTGCCACAGAGTCACTACGACTACGTGTGGCAGTCATTTCTCAAAAACAGTGGAAACCACATTCAATGGACATAAAATCTGCATTTTTGCAGTGAATGTCACTGTCACGTGATGTTTACGTCAGGCCTCCTCCTGAGGCAGAGAGTGAAAGCACATTATGGAAACTAAAAAAGTGTGTCTGGCAGATGCTTCTCTCTATTGGTACAACAGAGTAAAGGAAATCGTGCTGGCTACAGGAGGAAACATTTCCAAAGTGGATCCAGCCATCTTCTACTGGCTGGATAAGGACTGCGCTGTGTCTGGAGTTCTAGCCTGCCATGTGGATGACTTCATATGGGGTGGCACACAAAGCTTCTCCACCACTGTGACACCACAGCTCAGATCTGCATTCCAAATCGGACGGGAGGAACATGACAACTTCTGTTATGTGGGAATAGACTTTGCCACTGTGAACAACAGAGTACAAATACACCAGGAGAACTACATACAAAACATACAGCCCATACATATTGATCCTTCTTGGGCTGTTGAACGGGCCTGTCCTCTCTATGAGAAAGAAAGAGATGAACTCAGGTAGTAGGCCAAAAACTCAGGTAGTAGGTAAAAATAGGCCAAATTCTCTGGGTTGCAAGACAGAGTAGGCCAGATGTAATGTTAAAGGTGCAGTATGTAGGATTGTGGCCAGAACTGGTACTGCAATCACTTTCAAAATACTGTTGAGCGGTGTGTCCCCTCCCCCTTCCCCCCGACTAGAGGTTGCCAGCTAGGCTGCAGGAACGTAGACTGCAGGAGCTTCCATGGCAAGTGATGAATCCTACACAGTAATGGTTGTTACACATTGGAAAAGGCAAAACGACTCGAAAAAGCGACCAAAAAAGGCGAAATATTTGCCGGCGAATTTACTGGCGGGTGCCTGTAGGCCTACACATCTAAGTGCGACTCGAATAAAACGATTAAATTCGCTTTTCCACTACTCCTCCTCCCCTCCTTCTACTGCTCTCCTCTCTGCTGCGTTGTCATTGATATATTTTATTCACACCACGGAAGGACGCACGCAGGAGCCGATCGAAATGTTGGTCATAAAACTTTTTTGTATCATGAGTCATGACCGGAGATCGAGTTCATTAATTAATTAATCCGACGGGCTAAGCGCTAAAA
This sequence comes from Benthosema pterotum, assembly GCA_039105355.1. Taxonomy (NCBI): domain Eukaryota; kingdom Metazoa; phylum Chordata; class Actinopteri; order Myctophiformes; family Myctophidae; genus Benthosema; species Benthosema pterotum. Next base: position 24,093,729 of record CM076971.1, on the reverse strand, counting down.
GGCTGAAATACAAGTTGATCGTCTATTCAGCCAAATTAAAAATGCCATATCATCTATCAGATCATATCCCTCTACAGATTAGCCTAATCTAGTCGCCGTGCTCTTTTGTCTATAGCCTATAAGTAGACCAGTGGTTTTCAACCATTTTCACACCAGGGCCCACTATTTATTCAGCATTTGACCCACGTACCACCACTCGAGGACATTTGCTCCACAGGCCCTAAAATTGAAGATTTCTTTTGCTTTTGTCCACAATACAGGCCATTCTATTTCTATGACCATTCTTCAACATTCTCTAGTTGTGTAGACTTGGGCTAATTCACATTAGGCCTATGTATATTTTAACTCTTCAGAGTGTAAACATGAAACCAAATGGACCCGCAAGGGTCCATTATTTGGTTTCATTTTTACGAGCTCAAAGAGTTTCATCCGGTTTAACCAACTTTCCATCATTTACCTGGGGACCACCGGGAACTCTCAAGAACCACTGGCGGTCCCCGGACCACCTGTTGAAAATCCCCGACGTACATCAATCAAATAGATCAGGGTTTTCAACCTTTTTGATACCAGGGCCCACCATTTATTCAGAATTTGAGCCACGGACCACCATTTGAGGACATTTTAGCCCCACAGACCCGAAAACTACAACCTCAACTCTGTTGAAATTGGGACGTTGTGTAAAATGTAAATAAAAACAGAATGCATTGATTTGCAAATCGTTTTCAACCTCTATTCAGTTGAATACACCACAAAGACAATATATTTAATGTTCAAACTGATAAACTTTATTGTTTTTTGAAATTATACAATCTTTTGTAATTTGATCCCTGCAACACGTACCAAAAAAGTTGGGACGGGGGCAACAAAAGACTGGGAAAGGTCATGAATGCACAAATAACGCCTGTTTGGAACATTCCACAGGTAAACAGGTTAATCTTAAACAGTTTAATATCGTGATTGGGTATAACAGGACCATCCCAGTCGTTCACAATCAAAGATGGGGCGAGGTTCACCACTTTGTGAACAATTCTGTGAGAAAATCATCCAACGGTTTAAAGACAATGTTTCTCAACATTCAATTGCAAGCAATTTGGTGATTTCATCATCTACAGTCCATAATATAATCAAAACATTCAAAGAATCTGAAGAACTTGCTATACTAAAGCGACAAGGCTGAAAACCAACACAGAATACTTGTGACCTTTGATCCCTCAGGTGGCTCTGCATTAAAAACTGACGTCATTGTGTAAAGGATATTACTGTGAGGACTCAGGAACACTCAGAAAACCATTGTCAGTTTACATAATTTGTCGCTACACCTGCGATAAAACTGCGTTAAAAATGTACCATGCAAAGCAAAGCCATACATCAGAAAGGTTGGTTTGAAAAAACAACCAGAAAAACAACCAGAAATGCCTTCTCTGGGTACAATATCATTTGAAATGGTTAGACACAAAGTGGAAAAGTGTGCTGTGGTCTGATGAGTCCACATTTCTAATGATAGTGGACCCAGAGAAGGTATTTCTGGTTGTTTTTCTGGTTGTTTTTCAAACCAACCTTTCTGGTGTATGGCTTTGCTTTGCATGGTAGAGTTTTAACTTGCACTCGCAGGTGTAGCGACAAATTATGTAAACTGACAATGGTTTTCTGAGTGTTCCTGAGTCCTCACAGTAATATCCTTTACACAATGACGTCAGTTTTTAATGCAGAGCCACCTGAGGGATCAAAGGTCACAAGTATTCTGTGTTGGTTTTCAGCCTTGTCGCTTTAGTATAGCAAGTTCTTCAGATTCTTTGAATGTTTTGATTATATTATGGACTGTAGATGATGAAATCACCAAATTGCTTGCAATTGAATGTTGAGAAACATTGTTTTTAAACCGTTGGATGATTTTCTCACAGAATTGTTCACAAAGTGGTGAACCTCGCCCCATCTTTGATTGTGAACGACTGGGATGGTCCTGTTATACCCAATCACGATATTAAACTGTTTAAGATTAACCTGTTTACCTGTGGAATGTTCCAAACAGGCGTTATTTGTGCATTCATGACCTTTCCCAGTCTTTTGTTGCCCCCGTCCCAACTTTTTTGGTACGTGTTGCAGGGATCAAATTACAAAAGATTGTATAATTTCAAAAAACAATAAAGTTTATCAGTTTGAACATTAAATATATTGTCTTTGTGGTGTATTCAACTGAATAGAGGTTGAAAACGATTTGCAAATCAATGCATTCTGTTTTTATTTACATTTTACACAACGTCCCAATTTCAACGGAGTTGGGGTTGTAAAAAAAAAAATTGCTTCTAGTTGTGTAGACTTGGGGCTAATTCACAGGATGAATATTTTAACTCTTGAGAGTGTAAAAATGAAACCAAATGGACCCGCAAGGGTCCATTTGGTTTCATTTTTACACTCTCAAGAGTTACATCTGGTTAACCAACTTAGCTGGGGACCACCTGGAACCCTCTCAGGGACCACTGATGGTCCCCGGACCACCTGTTGAAAACCCCTGAAATAGATAGATCAAGCAGTGACAAATTAATGCGCAGCCGCTTTCCCCGCTGTCTATAGGCACCACAGCCAATTTCAAGAAGAAATGCCAGGACTACTCACTTGGTAAAGTTCCCAACTTCTCGTGGCTTCATTTCAATGACGGGTATATCCATTTGGGGGTCCGCGGCCCGCAAGATAAGAACATCTTACGAGCGGGTTATCCTAATTAAATTAAGCATGAGGGCGCGGGTCGCTCCCCCCTCCAGACCCCTTGCCCTAGACAGAAAGCTGTAGCCTATATATAGTTCTATATTATGCACAAACTGTCTACCAAACTGCCTGCCTTATTATGAGATATTAAGACGTAATAAGATTCGGGCTCGAAGTTTGGCCATGGATTGATGCGCAATACAATATCGCATCACATAATAGGCTAAGATTGTTTCCACCTGTAGCCTACCGTTGTGTTTGCAGGGACAGCGCTAAACGTTTTATTTTCCTGTAAATTTGCAGTAGTTGAGAGAAATGCACAGACAGTGTTTCAAAACCAAAACAGATCGCTATAGGTTGTGACATTACATCTTTCCCATCCAAAGCGACGTGCAATATGGAACAGTGGACACTGTGGTTTAATAACAAACAAACACACACACACACACACACACACACACACACACACACACACACACACACACACACACACACACACACACACACACACACACACACACACACACACACACACACACACAAAGCAAAATAAATCTTCAGTTTTAGGGTCTGTGGAGCAAATGTCCTCGAGTGGTGGTCCGTGGCTCAAATGCTGAATAAATAGTGGGCCCTGGTATGAAAATGGTTGAAAACCACTGATCTAGGCTACTCTATAGATAAAAGAGCACGGCGCCTAGATTCAAACTCATGATACAAAAAACTTTTATGACCAACATTTCGATCGGCTCCTGCGTGCGTCCTTCACGGTATAGGAACAAATAGACAACACAGCAGAGAGGAGAGCAGTAGAAGGAGGGGAGGAGGAGCGAAAAAGCGAATTTAATCGTTTTATTCGAGTCGCATTTAGATGTGTAGCCTACGGGCAGCCGCGACTAAATTCGCCGGCAAATAATAGTTTTATTTCGGACCTTGTCACGACGTAATTCCAATTCATAACGAGGTCTTTTAGGTTTCGGAAGGTTAGACATTTCTTTATCTCAAGTTCAACACGTTAGTAGCAGCTGCTGCGGTAACTAGAGCTGAGCTGGCAACCTGGATGCCGAAAAACTTCTGACTTCGTGATTGGGAGATAAGTGGAGGGTGGCGCTTCGGCCAAAACAAAAAATGACAACAACAACATCAGTTGAGGGCTGCAACTGCACTTTTTAAACGCGTTTATCCTGACTTGCATACTGCTGTCAGTGTAGGGCATTAACGACTTGAGATTTTTTCAAGTCGACTTGTCAGACAGTCAAGTCGAAGTTGTATCGATTTATCGTTTTATGGCGCGGGGGGGGGGGGGGGGGGGTCCGTCGTGGTGGTTCCCCGAGGGGGGGGGGGGGATCAAATGGTGCCGCTATATGCCGGCGCAGTGCTTATCCAAAACACATCGCGAGGCTACGCATGGCGCATGTGGCAAGCTTATATGAAAACAATATTGGCACACAGCTGCACATCGTCCACTGCCAGGCCAGCCATAAAAACACATAACATTATCAATACGCAGCAGCCCACACGTTAGAACGCAGAATACGATCCATTTATATGTAGCCGCCGCCGCCTCCTCCTCCTCCAACACCACCACCGCGCCGCTTTTCTTTTCTGATTCATTCAGTAAATTAATGAGAATGACGCGGACAGAAGCATGCGTCCCGTGCGGTAGCCTAATGCGAAACGAAGAACAAGACGGTCGCTGTAGCACGGGGTGGTTGATGAAGTTCTGTATTCCTCTGAAACCGTTTGCTGTTCGATCTGATCCGTGTATGTACGTAATGATCAGCTGGAACGCCGCGCGCCCAGAGCGCAAGAGCGCGGATGCAGCTGCATAAGATTGGTAATTACTGTAAAGCTTAACTCCGATAGAGTTGCAAAGGAAACACGAGGAGACTTCTGTCCGTGAGTGACAGCAACCAATATTACATTTGAATTATATACACACGCGTCGCACACACAGAGAAAGAAAAAAGGGGAAAACAAAGGTAAATGTTTACTGTAATTCCTCCTCTTTCCTCCTTTCCTTCGGAGGAAGGGAAAAAAACAACTTATCGACTTGGGCTTTTTGGAGTCGACACGTGTTATGCAAATCGATGCATCGATGTATCGATTTTTTGGTTAAAGCCCTATGTCAGTGACACAAGTATTGGAAATGAACATGATTTTTAAATGTCTGTTGACATATCAGGGCCATTTTATGATTAGTTTTATTAAAATTCTTACATACTGCACCTTTAAGGCTTTGTTTGGAAATCAGCAGTATTAAGGAGCTTATCCACTCCAAAACCTTTGGTTCAAAACAAAAGAACAACTTGCAGACTGCCTTACTGCAGGCCCTTAGTGAGGGACAGTGGCGACTTAGTGAAAGCGCTTAGGTTAGTGAGATTAAAAAAAAGATGGAGATGAGGACTTTGTAAAAAATAAAAAAAAAAAAAAAGGTATTGTTCAAAAAAGGAAATTTCTTACAAGTTAAATTTTGTTTTGAATGTGAAAGTTATTTGCACTAACTGTATTTTTCTGTTTCATAAATTGCTACGCTTTTTTGACAGTGAGTTTGTTAAGTCTATTTTATTCCCTATTGTTTGTTTCAAGTGTGCGTTGTATATTACACTGTGCCTTTAAGGGGAATATATGTCCGGGGGTGATGAACCCGGAAGTGGTCTGGCGGGAGTTGTTGTTGTGAGATGGCGGAGTGCCGACAATAAACCGCTGTTGAGAAAACCTAAGTTGTTTTATTCCAGTAACATTACTTCCACAATAAACTCGGGACTGGGGAATGATTATGCAAGCCATTGGGGTGAACCTTGTGTCACAGCTGCAGCTCAATGTGCAAAGAAACTTTTCAAGGAGTTTACTACTTTGGGGTTTTCAAATGGTCATATCCTCTTCAAATCATAATCTTACATTATGTAGTTTCATAATAATAATGTAAGGAAATGATAAATGACCCTGGCCCCTGTCCGAGAATATTGGAAGTGGTTACATACTGTACAGTACATATAATCATAACCGGGATACAAGATTTGGTCTATTGTATGTGGCAGTTCTGTACTAGGTGTGTTTATACTCTCGTGGGAACCTCAGTAAGAAATCACACCTTGAGCTTGACTTATCATTAAGTCAAAACCTTTAATTATTATGACAGAACAACATTGCCTAAGTACCTATCTTTGAAGATGGTGGCTTACTAGGCTGTAGGACAGCAAGCATATGTAACCTGGCGGGCACTAAGGCCCAGAAACAGGCAGCCTGACTACGCCACTAGGGAATTTCACCCGAAAATATGTACTAAAGATGCAATGGTATAGACAATACAGCAATACAAGCCCTCCGGGCTACAGAGCAGCAGTCCTCTCAATGGGCAGCAACTCAATGGAGCTGGTTTGCACAAACAAAACAAACCTAAAAGCGAAGTAAATAAATAAATGGACAAAAACAGCAGAGGCAAGGCAGACTGGATTGATTCTCCTAATACAAACAAAAGGACATCATTACAAACTGGACATGATTAACTGAAACCACATCATGATCTAGCAACAGAACTGCATTACCTCTGTTAAACGGTTCAAACACATGCCCATGGCCCAGGTCCAGCCTCCGCTTGCAGCAGCAAACGGTGACGGCAGTATGTGCCCACAGCACAGGACAATGCCTTACTAAAAGAAAATAGCTATTAATAACTGGCCAATTAGCAATTAAAATAAAGTGCAATTACCCTAACTAAGTACACACAGTAGGCTACACTGAGCAGACATGTTCACAACACCAGACTGTCCTGTTTGCATACACAAGAAAAAAAGTTGAGTGGCATTAGCAGGGAGCACCTGCAGAGTTAGTGTGTGTGTGTGTGTGTGTGTGTGTGTGTGTGTGTGTGTGTGTGTGTGTGTGTGTGTGTGTGTGTGTGTGTGTGTGTGTGTGTGTGTGTGTGTGTGTGTGTGTGTGTGTGTGTGTGTGTGTGTATACACATCTGGTACCTCAAGCACAAGGTACTCCTCCCACACGCAACCCCATGGACAGACACAGTGGCACCACTAGGGGCAGAGCCATCTAGAGGTAGAGTTGCGCCACTGAAGGGGTAGGCAGTCACATGGTTTTACAATTTACACGTGGTCACTGGTCACAGAGAACCTAAGAAGTGACAAACCATAGTGGAGGCTGGAGTCTGAAATAGATTGTTTTAAACGAGAGTGGTGCAAATAAGAGCTGTTTTACACATGTATGCAAAATGACAGCCAATTAAAATTATTTCACAGTAACGACTACAGTCTCTGTAATGCATATGATGTGCTATTATTAAAAAATGCCGAAAATAAAGGGATTTAAAGTCATTAAAGCTGGGCTGTTGCCTGAGGCCTATTTCTCAATAGAACAGAGTTACAGTCTCGCAGGAATATCGTGAGAGTGACGTTCCCGGAAGTGTCACTTTGTGAATGTGGTGCCGTTTCTCATGCCAATAAAGCTCCTTTGAATTGAACTGCCATTGAATAAACTACTATTCTGCTCTGAGGCATCAATATAATGCAAACAAAGTATCCGAAAATATCCTGTGACATGTCTTCTCTCATTTGTAGGCACTGATTATGTTCTACAGTTATTCATAGAATAATAGTTATTAATAGAATAATTTAAAAAAAAAGTTTGTTCATGCTGTTTTTCATGACATTAGAATGTATTGTGTACATATGTATAATGTCGACTTCCTGTTTGGAGAGTGCCACTATTCACTCCCCCAAGAGTGCGAGCGGCCGCCATTGGACTTGCCCCATGAAGTGAATGGAGTTGTCAGAACCTGTCTTAGATGGCTCTGACTAGAGGCAACCTGTCAAGTCCAGCCCACTACACATATGTACGGTTGACAGGAAATGACAGGTTAAACTGTGGCATGAGCATTCTAGTGGGAGTGCGGGTTTGAGTGTTTAGTCAAAATCATTTATGAGCGCAAATGTATGAAGCGATCACAAACACTGATTTTTTCCTAATTTCCTTTCTAGCAATGATAAATGTGATGGCTGAAATCAACCTGACACGCCCTTGGAAACAAGCCTTGCCCCCATTTTTTCGACATGAACAATATCAATAGGACCATACTGATGGAGAAAAATAATACGAAAAAAAAGGTGCAACCACTAGCCTTGCTGCCCTTGCTCACCAGCTCTCTCTTTTTCACATACAGACGCACTCAGGCACATGCAGTTTACAAGTCTCTTAAGCAGGTGGGCTATTAATAACCCAACTGTATTGTATTTGAAGGAACACCACTTGCTTGAAATAAATAGCTGTAGTAGGGTTCTTCTCAGTTTCCCTGTCAATCTGTCATGTATGCGCACTGCCACTCACACACCTATAATAATGCAATGTGCAATTTAATTGGTACATGTGAAAAGAAACGACAGCTTACAGCCTGTCATCACTCAATTATACCTACATGCGCTGACCTCAGCATTGGATGTTAAAGGACATATAAGCTCCTAACGTAGCCTAAAATCATTGTAACTAGGCAGGCTATGCATGCCTTTGTCCCCTGGGAAATAAAGTGTGCTTGTATCCATATGTCTTTAATTTCCTTTTCTTCACAGGGATTAGGCATGTCATCTCCCGCTGCTGTCCTGCAGACAATATATTTTTGCAGACTTGGTGGTGCTGCTGAATCTTTTAACGCAGCCAGATGGCCAGTAAAGCAATGATTATCCATGTATGATGTTGATACAATACATGATATTGTTTTTAATTTCTCGGTTTTAATTGCTTAACAGTTAATTAACTTGGGAATATCCTACCAAATTTATACACATCGATGTGTGCCTTCCTATGCCCTTCTAAATGTATACATTTTTCTATATATCATTTATTAATTTTGTGAATACATAACTTTAGATGCCTGTCAGCAGTTCAGACAATACTCCTCTGCTTGTGTGTGCAACAGAAAAACAAGTGAGGGCAATTCCTACGACAACTCCTGGCCTGACGTGGGTTTTTGTGTGGGCATGGGTTCGAATTCAAGATCAAGGCTGGAATGATATTAGCCCTGAAACATGACTGTCATTATCATGACAGTCATGCAGCATCTTAACAGGGTTTTTGGTGGATCGCTACATTTACATCAATAACGTGCACATAAACATTCCGTTTTCAAATATAAAGTACTCACTCACACATGTTTTTACGGGTGTTAGACACTTACTGCGCCCAAAATTAGGGTTGCAGCGTCCCGCATTGTTTAATAAAAAGCATTTTTATCCGAGCTCCCCGGGCTACTTTCTGTGGTAAACACACAGATGCACACCGGGAGCACCTCCCCCTATTAGTTTGTATTGGCAGTGCGGTCAACATGATATATGGAACACACCCAATGTTGAGAGCGCTACGCTCTTCCCCACCGATAGGGCGTATACATTTGAAAGCCAATAGCAGAAGAAAAGCTTGGATAAAAAAAGCTTTTTATTAAACAATGCACACTACAATCCTAATTTCGGGTGCAGTAAGTGTCTAACACTTAAAAAAACATGTGCGAGTATACTTTATATTTGATAACAGAATGTTTATGTATATGTTATTGGTGTAAATGTAGCAAAAATGTCTGCAAAAAACTGTATCAAAAACCTAGACTGATGTTACCGATGTTTTGACCCCATCCCATCTCCAATCTTTCGACAATCGCACCTGATCTGATTCCCTTCATCACCTCAATCATCAACACCTCGGTAACATCTGGCTCAGTCTCGAGCGCGTGGTCTCGAAACAACTCTCTGACCACCTCTCACAGAACAACCTGCTGGACCCCAACCAGTCAGGATTCAAGAAGACCCACTCCATGGAAACTGCACTCCTTGCTGTGACAGAAGCACTGACTACACGCTGCCCAGGCCGCCTCCCAATCCGCAGTCCTGGTTCTCCTCGACCTATCAGCAGCATTAGACACAATGAACCACCAGCTGCTCCTACACAACCTTGTGGAGCTCGGCATCACCGGGAGAGCCCTCAGGTGGTTCTCCTCCTACCTCATTAGTAATAAGGCAAGCTAGGAATGTAACCTCTGACCCCTCACATGTTCTTCATTCAGAATATGAATTAATGAGATCAGGTAGAAGCCAGGTATAGGACGCCACAGTGCAAACATAACAGGTACAAACACTCATTCGTACATCTCTCCATTAAACCACTAAATAGATAGGCCTAGCCGGTTTCTCACAAAGGGGTAAGCACTTAGGGTGTATATGTTATTGTTCCTGTTCCGTTGTGTTGTTTTTTTTATTTGTTTTTGTCTATTGTCCTATGTATGCAGCTGTGGTCCTGTCTCCAAGACAAATTTCTCCTTCTAAATAAACTTGAAACGTCAACGTCAATAAATGCAAACAAAGCATCCGAAAATAACCTGTGACATGTCTTCTAGTCATTTGTATGCACTGATAATTTTCTCCAAAGGGTAACAGGTCAGGTGGGCACAAAAACCAAGGGGGCACACCAGACAACTGGGCAAACAATACACCTGGGCATAGGGCCTACTGGGCAAAAAATACATCTGGTCCAGAGCTCCACTGCTTCTAAGTCTGACTTGCATTGGAGCTCTGCTGGTCTCCGTGCATTCGGCCATTACTGCACCCGACCAGCCTCTCTTCTCTAGTGGATATATAAAGAACGTTTTACCCACTCACCAAAATAAACATGTCTTGTGTCATTAGAAAGCCTACTTACCTTAGTGGTCGCACTCTTAGCCCCCCACCACACGGATAAAACGGACTTTTTGGCCAGAACGCGATCGTTTTTCACTGAAGGAAAAATATTTCCTATGGAACTTTTCTATTGGCAATATCGGTAGAGGGCGCAAATCCTGGTTGTTTTTCCGGTGAAAAACGATCACGTTTTGGCCAAAAAGTCCAATTTATCCGTGTGGTGGGGGGCTAAGAGTGCGACCACCAAGGTAAGTAGGCTTTCTAATGACACAAGACGTGTTTATTTTGGTGAGTAGGTAAAACGTTCTTTATATATCCACTAGAGAAGAGAGGCTGGTCGGGTGCAGTAATGGCCGAATGCACGGAGACCAACAGAGCTCCAATGCAAGTCAGACTCAGAAGCAGTGGAGCTCTGGACCAGAGCTAGGCAAAAAATACATCTGGGCATAGGGCCAACTGGGCAGGCAATACATCAGGGCATACATCAAACTGGACACACCAGACAGCTGGACACACTCATTCCTACAAAGGTATAGTGCCGTTTTTTATGACAACATTCGAATGTATTCATTCATCGACTTCCTTTCTGAAAGTGTCACTATTCCCCTCCATTTGGATTTGCCAAATCTTACTGTAGATGGCTCTGCCTGAGTAACCAGAAACGTGACACCCCCCCCCCCCCCCCCCCCCCCTGTACACATACTATATCACTTTCAAACACACATTTCACAGCAAATGCATGGCACAGCAGTACATCCTTGCAAGTAGTATCCTGCCTACCTGATCATGATCATGCTGATTTTACCACCGTGATACATTTAAAATGAATTAATGACTCACCTATAATGCTGGCTGCAGGCTGCAGCAGTGGAGGAGGTTGACATTTGAACGAATATTCCAAAGTGTGTACATTGTAGTCAAAGATGGGCAGCATCCAGCATGATTTAAAAATGTTTAATATAGTAAACTCTGCAGGCTAAAAGCATGTAGCCAACACGCACAACTTCCACAAATCCGCGTTACATTGTTTACATTCAGTCAATCCCTCCTCCTCCCCGGGATCATTATCTAGTAAGTAAAGTAAACTTCTTCCTGTCCTCTTCAAAATAAGACCTATACTTTAAACGATGATTAGTAGTAAACACTACTTTTATTTCATAAGTGAACTCATAGGATGTTGTAGATATATTTGAAGTGCCCTGAGGGCTCAGTCAAAATGATATTTTCAAGTGGAATAAATTGTAACATGGGATTTTTCTTCACAGATCATTTCTTTGAGGTCTCCAGAACAACATATTAAAAGTCCCGAAAAATCCCAGTTGCGCAAATATGTTTAATATCATAAAGTAATAGAATACATAGGCTCCAATGGAGTGATAGCCCCGCCCCCTCCTATACAAACCCATTATAACTTAAAACTCCATTTTAACCATGATGGATTATTCAAAAACAACCCATCTTTTTTCTGGTGACTGATATTGTCCTCCTAATACGTGAGAGGACCATGGAATTTCATTCACAAGTTTCAGTTATTTTTAAAATATTGTTTTGGAAAATGTAGCTGCCTCCATATCTGGCTATGCCCATCCAAATGAATATTAAAAATAAATAAATAAATGAAACCTGTAAATGAAATTCCACTGCCCTCACCTTTTTCTGGTGACTGATATAGTCCTCCTAATATGTGAGAGGGCAGTGGAAAATCATTTACAGGTTTCATTTATTTATTTTTTTAATATTCATTTGGGTGGGCATAGCCAGATATGGAGGCAGCTACATTTTCCAAAACAATATTTTAAAAATAACTGAAACCTGTGAATGAAATTCCACTGTCCTCTCACGTATTAGGAGGACAATATCAGTCACCAGAAAAAAGATGGTTTGTTTTTGAATAATCCATCATGGTTAAAATGGAGTTTTAAGTTATAATGGGTTTGTATAGGAGGGGGCGGGGCTATCACTCCATTGGAGCCTATGTATTCTATTACTTTATGAAATTAAACATATTTGCGCAACTGGGATTTTTCGGGACTTTTAATATGTTGTTCTGGAGACCTCAAAGAAATGATCTGTGAAGAAAAATCCCATGTTACAATTTATTCCAATTTTAGGTAAAACATGAGCTAAAATTACTGGCCTATGAGGGCTCAGTCAGTGCTTTGAATGTGTGCAAAGTACTTGTGTTCCCATTCACAATTCACTGAGTTACCAAAAATAAAATATATGCACTTATCCATTTCCCCAGGCCGCTCAGAGCTCCAAACAGGCAGCTTCCATTTAAATAACCAAAGTTATTTAAATGGAAGCTGCTAAAACAAGTAATAATAATAAGTTACTTCTGTCAGGGAATAGTGTAATTATGTATTACTTTATAATAGATAATAAATAAATAAACAAATTACAGTTCAAGACTTTAAGTCATATGTTGACATATATTTTAACACTGCGTATTTTAAAATTGAATGATTTGACGGAAAGGAATGGGGAAGGAAAGGGTATAGGTGGGTAGGGGGGTTCATTTTGATTTCATTTGACTCTATGATGGACTCTTATCTCGATGCTTGTGACGTGCATGTGATGTGTGTTGTACATGCATGCATGTACATGGCAATGCATAAAAGTCTGGTTTAATGTGTATGGGTACATGCGTGAGGTGGAACACTCGGAAGTCTTGGTGCAGAGCAAATAACCTTGAGTGGAGGTAAGGTGCAGATGGAGATAAGCCCCATCTGCACCTGCACCGTCTCTGTGGTACCTCGCTTGGACAAGTCGCTTATGAGCGATTGTCATATCGGCTGTTCAATAGGATGGACATATATGACTTAAAGTGGGGTTACTACGATATAGGGCTTTGAGGACGGTACCGGCTCTGAGTGAGCCCTAATGAACTGCATTGGTGAGCAATATAGAGAACTTGATTTCTGGAAGTTGGGGTTGGGGAGGACTGCTGTGTACTGTATGTTGGTTTGTTGTTGTTTTCGTTGTTCTTTCATTTTTATTTATTTGTTTTATTGTTTTGTTTATAGTGATTGTTTTCGTGTTGTCTTTGTCCTAATCAAAATGAATAAAGTAGGCTACAAATCATAAAAGGAGATGATTGTGGACTTCAACAACCCCCCCCCCCCTCCACACACACACATACACACGCATACAATCCATCCACTTCATCGGTGGAAATGCTGTGGACGTGGTTGCCAGTTTTACATACCTTCGTGGGCGTGCATATTGCACACACACAACCTGACCTGGAAGTTCAACTCGCTCTCCTTGATAAAGAAGGCCCACCAACAGTCAGTCAGTCAGTTCAAATTCCGTGGCAATTCAACCTGTACAATTCCATTATAATGTTACTTGGGACCACGATGGCGGAACGAGTCGAACGACTGACTGACCCGATATGACTGTACTTTGTTCCCCAATGCTGTCTGCTAAAACTGCAGAGAATATACGCATGCTTTTTTAATTAAATATAATGTTTGCTCTAATTGCGTAATGTCATTTTGGAAAATTTGATCTGAAAGGTAAAATACATGGAATGCCCCTTCCTGACGCCATGCACCTAAATTAATTGGAGTCAGCTAAATGTTTCAAAATCTTGGTGGCTACAGTATGTGTTCAATCTAGAACAGCTTCTATAGGCATGGGATGATATGATTCAACGTAATTTAGTCATGGGCCACTAATGCTCACCATAATTCATCTTGAACGTGTTATTATGGATCCAGTATTCATTCTGGACTCCAGCCGTCACTCTGTCAGTTAGTCCAAGGCGTCACCCTCCATTTTAGATCTTCTATTCAATCTGCACCATTCTGACTCATATCTGATCACAGCACAGGCCGCTCAGAGCTCACCTATAGCACATTTTCACTGATCACTATCATGGTGAGCTTGAAAAGGGGGCCCTGTGGGACTCAACTAACTAAAGCTGTAGGGTTGTTAATAACAGTGCATGTTTTACTGCGGAACAGTCTGAGACTAATTTTCAGTGAAAAATACAGTGTATACTGCGCAGCTCTTTATCCGATAGTAAAATCTTGCCTGGCTTTCATTCAGAATGACAATCACTTAATTAACATAAAGCTCTAACATATAGAGATTTCCTTTTTGCAGATGAATAGACTGAGGCCGAGGCTATGGCCTCTACTATGGAAACACATGCATAATGGAAAAAATCTGATCCCCTAGAAATCAAGCCATAGTACAGTTATAGTTGGCCCCATTTTTTTATTGGTTGGGTTTTTGGGACATCAGCCTTATCTATGGATGATGCAATGTCAATATATTTGCTAAGCTGTCACGTGACCTAAGATAGAGACATTTAAATGACGTTTAAATGGCATTAAATGGCGTCTTTTGGCAGTAAAATACACTGCGTGTTAACATTTTCAACAATAACTTCTTGTTTATGGGCATTATGTATCGTATTTATATCACACTACTTATGGAATTTTTTACTTACAATATATTAAGATCTTAGGCTGATCTCCCATAACCCACCCTTGGTGCGATTGGGGCCAACTATCTTCATTCGGATGGGAAGAAAGTTTGTTGATTCGGTCCCATGACTTGATTTGTAGGGGATCAGGTGGAAATAGGAGGTGTTTTGATGTTCAAATTGTCCTCATTTATATCCCACCTACTGAGCATGGCATCTACTGAACCAGGTGTAAATTGGGTGTTATTTTTAAGGCCAAACTGGTTAATTACAAGTTAATTACAATGGATAACAATGGTCTGAGATGGATAAAAGGATAGAAAAAGAATGTGGAAAAAAGAGGAAAAGGAAATGGAAACACATGTTTCTACTGCATGCGTAGAATTACTGAAATGTATGATCCATCAAAATACTAAATCACAGAAATTGTTATATTACCATTCTTGGGATTGCGGATCCAAAGGTCCAAAACTGGAGCCTGGCTAATAAGACAGGCTCATATATCCCACTGAGCCAGTAGCTGTCAGGCATTTATTTTTTGCCAACAGCAGATTCATTATTTATTGTTATAGCCTGGTCTACCAAACTGACCTACAGTATAGCCAAAAGTATGGATCCAAAAGTGTTTTAATGATCATTTAAATGAGATGAGTTTTGATTGATTTCAATTGAAATTGAAAAAAAAAAAAAAAAAAAAAAAAAACGCAGCAAGCTTTCATGTCATATCCAGGGATCACAATCCATTAAATCCAGCATGGATTCTAATTATTTTTGACTGATTTTTCCAAAAGAGATGCATTAAGATGAATTCATTTTTGAATTTGTTCTCTCCTCTGCAAGTTTCTGCGCATCCTGAAATCACAAATCAACATGACGTCATGCATGCTGACCTGTTTACTTCCAGGTTTATTTATGATCATTATCATCATCATTATCATCATCCACTTGCAGCAGAAATATAATTGCAACAAAAACAGTGAGATTATAGAAGAGTGCAATTACTGGCATGCATCTTAAATAAATTTAATTCCTGCCAGAGATTGCAAATCCAAACCTCAAAAATGATTATATTTATATTATAATTATTTTGTTTTTCAAATGCAATTTAAAAAGGCCAATTACAGTATATTCTACAGAGTAGATAATTGGCTACAAATAGTCCAAGAACAAAGTTTATTTTGGTTTGTAAATATACAGTATATCTAACAAACATTGCCTCGCAAGTAAAAATATCTCTACATGTGACTTCAGACCTCAAACCTTTATAATGAATGGTGTCAGAACCTGTTGATACGGGTACTTCCCATCCATCCCCCCTCTGTCTTCTTCCTCCTTCCCTCCTCCCTTTTTTACTGATGCCTGTCCAAACCCTAAACAGGCCTGCCCCAAAGTTTAAAACAAACATTGTTTAAAAAGAAACATTAAAGCTGAGAGGATTAGGGCCCCTCAATATGTCCAGATACAAAGAAATGCTAATGTACAGTACAGTGCAGAGTATGGGATCAAATACATATCACATCTTTTGACTTCTGATATTCCATCAGTATTGTTTGTTCTCTTTTCTTTTTCACGCCATGTTTTCTATTGTGTGGCAATCATGGGGTAAAGTCTAAAGGAATGTGTGTGGAAATTTAAGTAATAAGTCATTCTGCAGTCACATTTTGAGGCAGAGCGATTCTGGGAGTGAAGAAATACATGACCAATGCCTTAGAATAGATCATCTTATCTAGATCCCGAAGGTATTTTTCTTTTAAGAAAAATGTTTATTTCATTTGGGAAATCAGAACACATCATATAAATACAATTCTAACAAAATAAAAAATAGACAGTTTTCTGGTTAGTACAGTACTGGTAAGTATTTCTTCAGATGTTTGGGTCAACAGGCCATGAGCAATGGAATTACATAACACTGACTTCTAAATTGAAGTCAGTGAAATTCTAATTGAAGGTATTTTTCATTGGTGAAATATTCCCAATCACACGTTTAGTTACAGTATAACATGATGAGATCTATTGGAATATTTTTCATATTATTTTATAACTGTTTGGGGAGACATAGATAGAATGGGTGGGGAATACATGACATTACAGTAGCAGGAATTGTGACAATGTGCACTTGAATATTATTATTAAACAGTAAATATTATACAGGTAAGACAAGCATGGCCATACATGATTGTTTAGTTAATCAAGGTAATCAGTAATTTTACAGTAAATCGCTACCACCACCATCATCATCATCACTATTTAGTTGAATCAAGAACTGGATAGAGAGTACACTGTGTAAAGTTATTTCGATTTTCCTTTGGGCATACATATCACTGTAGTATACATGATATTTGAGTATATGCTTTCTGGCAAGCTACTTTCCGCGCTTTGCCTTGTTTTCTTTTCATCTCTTGCTGCTTTGTGCATTTTTAATTTAGCATAGGCTTCATTCCCCCCCTCATCCTCATCAGACGTGTGTCCATCATCCTCTGTCTGCACAGCTCTGCCCCCGACATCCATGTATGCTCTCCTGCTCTCAACCCAAGGCTGTTTAGGAAGAGACAAGCAGAGGGAATCAGGTTATGATTAATGCATGAGACATTATAGCTAGTATAGTGTAAAACACACAACCTTTTATGTCTTCAATTGCATCCAAATGCAACTCAAGAGCGTGTACACAATTGCTATAGGCAGATGGACTGTTATTGAGCCTTTTGTTGAACTTAGAGTGTAGCATATTCTGAAAAACAAGCTGTGTGAAAAACAAACCACCCACTAGCCTGTGAGCCAGGAACCGAAAAAGGTGAATAATTCTCATAGTGATTTTTGGGTAGGTATACACCCCTAGTACTAGGAAAAACGCGATAGCCTTGCATCTGTGGTAGCTTTATGTGTGTTATCACTCCATTGATCACATGCCAAAATACAGTTTTCAAAATCCGAATTAATCACTCTACTTCAAACTGATGGTTCTCTCTTATTATTGAACCCATCTCAGTCAGAAAATAGTTGCAATAAAGCTCAGACTATATACAGTATATTGTTCAGAAAAGTTGTTAAAATCAGAATCTCTTGAAATGTTATCTCTTATAGGCAGTGACAACATAGCGACTTTACATTATATAAGATGTACTTTGGTTTCATGAAAGAATTTTTTATTTTGTACATAACCTAAAAGATGGTAATTCATAGAATATTATAATAGTATCACATACAGAATGGATGGACTGTTGATGGTCGACAGTTAGCAATTTAGTGGATGCGTACAGCACCTGCACCAGAAGTATTTGAGTTTTTGGCCTGTAAATGTGCACAAGTACACAAGTTTCCTTGTTGAGATGTACAGACCACTGCATACTCCAGATCTGTACAAACCAAGCAACTGAGGAACTCACACCGATGGTTGGAACAGAACAGTTCTGATGAGGAAGAGGTTGTATAGTTTAATATAGCCATTGGCATCTAGACATACATTTATGAAAAAAGGGTGCTCTTCAGCATCCTGTGCAACATTAACCTACAGCTCAGAAGACAACAGGAGAAACAAAACAAACCCAAGGCAAATGTAAACCGGCCCACATACGTTTGGAAACCTAACTTTGGGAATTATTTTCTCTAACTTAATAATAGCAGTTGGTATTGTATGTAATCGTTGATTAGTCACCTTTACAACAAGGTATTGTGTGTAGACGGTATACATTTTCGGTATAAAAAGTATACCGAAAATGCAGACTTTGATGTCAGAATCATCCAAACGAGCCCAATAGTCACTGAGTCATGCCTTCCACTACATATATCAATTTTTATCTGATATAAAGACCGAAAACAAGGGTGAGAGGCTTGTGCACCTCCATGACCCTCCATACACATAAAGTAATTCGGCAACTACGTTTCTCAGAACTTTTAGTATGTTGTTCACCTCATAGAAATGGAAAAAAGAAAACCTTTGTTAATTTTTTTGTTAAATATTATGCTTTCATATATTGACCCATGCAATTTCCGCCTATAGTGTTATTATAATAAAATGCATGATAGCACCCATAAAGCTACCACTGTTGCAAGGCTATCACATATTTTCTAACTCTAGACATGTCTAACATGACAAAAATCACTATGAGCCTTATTCACCTTTTTCGGTACCGACCAAACCCCCTGGCTCACGGGCTACACGTTGGTTTGGCACCGCTCAAAAAAACAACAACATAGAGGTCGCACAGCAATGAAAGTTGTTGAATACATGGAATGTTTCAAATGTTATTACTTCCTGTTGTGACTCACCATTTCTTCTTCTGAGCTACTTGAGTCGGAGTTATCGTGTTCATCTACAGAAAAGAATGAAAGTTTTACCAAGAATGTTACACCAGATACAAGAGATTTGAATCTGTTATTAGTTTTCTCTGTACCTCTAAATGAAGAAATGGAGATTTTATTTATT
Organism: Benthosema pterotum; assembly: GCA_039105355.1. Lineage (NCBI taxonomy): Eukaryota > Metazoa > Chordata > Actinopteri > Myctophiformes > Myctophidae > Benthosema > Benthosema pterotum. Next base: position 24,074,501 of record CM076971.1, on the reverse strand, counting down.
TATTTATTTATTTATTAGATCCCCATTAGCTTACTGTACTTGCCGGAGGCTACTGTACTCTTCCTGGAGTATCAATTTTTGGGGTTTTAGCAGACTATAAATATTATAGTCCAGACTTTGTAGATAATGAACCAAAACAGAAATTAGACATGGTCCCTGGGAGAATGTCTAAATTGGCGAATTAAGTGGATTATGAGTTCATGACGTTACAGAAAAAAATCTAATCCATGAAAACCGAATGCAGGAAACAATAAGTAAGGGGACCCATCAATGGGCTCAGGGAAACAGCAGGCTAGGTCATAACATAAAATGTCACTGATACCAAAGGCCTGTGGGTCCAGTCTGGGCAGGTGATGGTGATGGTAGTACTTGGCCAGGGAGTTGGCGTACTCATTCGCTAGGACATCAGCTGCAGGCATAGGTGCTGTAAAGCTTTTACATCTCCGTCCTGAAAAGACAAAAAAAGTAAAAGCATAATATGTTGCATATAGTGATAATGAAGCAGCAGAACTGGTTCAATATACACAATGTGAGAGTTTTCGTCTCATTGACCAAACTGGTTCACTTTCATTTTTTGTGCATTGATGTATTTGGCCTTTCAAGCAATGTGTTGTGTGTGTTAATTATCAGCACCTTCTTGTCATGCCATTATTATGTTCATGCCAATAACAAACATTCCAAAGTGATGTACTGTATTTATCTTTGTTTTGATCGTTACAGGCTTAGCCAAATTTGATTATGTTCTATTCTCAACCATACTGAGTGTGGACATTTTGCTACCTGAGAATATCCTACATTTCTGTGTTTTGTTTTGTTTTTCAATGACAAAGAAATCAATGTTGGTAATGAATTAAGAGTGGCACAGTTTGTCTATAATCACACCAGGTGTGTCAAAGTTGACAGAGTAACACACTCAGTTTTTTTTCTCTCTTTTTTTTCTACTGAATTTACTACTGAAATAATGGTATGAATGATGGTTGAAACCTACTCCAATGCATGATGACCAAAAGAATCACCAGAACACTGATGATAGGGACTACAATGCCCATGGTAACTTGTGCCTTGGTATCAAACCAGTCCCTGGAAAACATACAAACACATTTGTTACTACTACTGCTTACAGATGCACTGCAAAATGTTGAAATCTGGTTCATGGGCTGGCCTGTGTCAGATCATTCTTTGGCTGGTATTCTCCATCGCTGTGGTGTAGCAGGTATGGTGTAAGTCTTCTCATTGGCTGCATGGCAGCAAATCAGGTGTGGGGCCATGCTCATTGGCTGCATGGCAGCAAATCAAGTCTGGCCTTCTGTGTATAGGCCAAAAGCCTATACCACCAGGCCTGGGCCTGGGCCTACCAAATAATTATCCATAATAATCAAAACCAGTCATCAAGAGCTTCAACTCATGATGAACAAAGCCGGGGAGTACAGTAACATTTTTAATTGGGGGGTTAGGTGATTTCTGGAGCTTTTGAATTGCAGGTTTTAATTATTCTGGGTAATTATTTGGTAAGCTCAGGCCCAGGGCTGGTGGTATAGGCTTTCGGCCTACAAACAAGGCCCGAGACCTGATTTGCTGCCATGCAGCCAATGAGAAGACTTACACCATACCTGCTACACCACAGCAATGGAGAATACCAGTCAACTAAATGTAAATTTATAATTCTAGATTACTGTTGAGAATAAACACATTAAAGGACTTCAACTTTCAACACAAAATTCAACTTTTGTGTTTTTGCTGCTTCCATGTGTGTTTTGAACAATCAGGCTTCCGTATCATAGGAGCTTGGAAATTGCTCACAGGAACAGCTCATGTGGCTCATCTGATTTGGTCTAAATTCCATTTCCACAAATTTCCATTTGTTTTTCCAACATTGTTGATCCAAGCTGGCATGGAATGGAAAGAAGCTCTAGCATCAGCATTATAATAAAATAAACTGCATATCAGCACCCCCAACACCCCAAGACATTGTAGTATTACTGCAAAAACTGCTTTCAAAGTCCAGAAAGAAATGACAAGGGTGCAATTCTCAATCGCTGTGGTGTAGCAGGTATGGTGTAAGTCTTCTCATTGGCTGCATGGCAGCAAATCAGGTCTAGGGCCTTGAGGTAGGCCCGAAAGCCTATACCACCAGTCCTGGGCCTGAGTTTACCAAATAATTACCCAGAATAATTAAAACCTGCAAGTCAAAAGGTCCAGAAATCACCTGACCCCCCCAATTAAAAATGTGACTGTACTCCCCTGCTGTTCATCATGAGTTGAAGCTCTTGATGACTGGTTTTAATTATTATAAATAATTATTTGGTAGGCCCAGGCCCAGGCCTGGTGGTATAGACTTTCGGGCCTAACTCAAGGCCCCAGATCTGATTCGCTGCCATGCAGCCAATGAGCACGGCCCCAACCCTGATTTGCTGCCATGCAGCCAATGAGAGGACTTACACCATACCTGGCTACACCACAGCGATCGGGAATTGCACCCAAGTACTGGTTATAGAGAGGTATAACCAGTGATTGAGTCTCAAACCTTTAGAAATAAGACATACTGTATATAATATGCTATTAAGTATTAAAAACAATTTCGGGGATGTACAGTATTATTATTTGCGTTTTAACCTTGTTGTACTTGGTTGTGTAGGCTTGGGAAGAGAATGAGGAGGAGGTGGAGGACGAGGAGGTGGAGGACGAGGACGACGAGGTGGAGGAGGAGGCGGAGTAGGAGGAGGAGGTTCTGTATGGGCAGGATGGAAAACATGACATGAACTATTCCCATTCAGTGTAGATGCATTCTGATGCATTATTATTTGTAAATGGTTTATACAATAGTTTGCATTTTTGCCCAAAGACTGTTATGCCTCCTACATTAGGGCCACATGTGTGTGGCTACTGGCTAATGAATTGGTATTTTTCACAATTTTTCTGTTCGCATTTGAGGTATTTGCACTTTTAGGTAGCTTAGTTTTTTAACATACGTGATCACTCTTGTTTTTGATACCAAAGGGCCCTATTTTGATTGTGTTAAGTAGGCCTTCCGGTCTTAAAGCTGTTTGGCTGTTTTGAGTGGTCAAACAGCTTTGCCACACCTCAAAGTTTTGACTTAATAAGACCTGAAGGCCTACTAAACACAATCAAAATAGGGCCCCTCGTCTTTAAAGGTAGGGGAAGTGATTTCACTTTTGTCAGATATCACCCAAAAAAATGTTTGTTTTTTTTCCTGTTAAAATGCTCTATTATAAGGTGTGCAGACCATATATGGAGTTCCCCCCTCCCCCACGTTAGCAGAGGAGCTAATAAAAGTTCCCCAGGTGGAGGGTGGATTCTCCGCCAATCAGGATCGAGCAGCAGGTTCACATAGTGTAGCTACTCTTGGGCGCCGCTAGTGCACCAGGCTGGTACTACACAATGAATTTCAAATCGCTTACCCTACCTTTAATGTTTCTCAAGGTTCAAGGTTGCACTTTACATCTTGTGTACAGTTACATACATGTAAAAGTAAAGCTTGAATAACGAGTGCAAGAAAAAAATAAACAACCATGTTTGGTGTCTTGAGACTGTAGCTGCTGTTTTGGATTTCAGCACACAATGAATATTGCCAAATAAATGCCTTTTATATTTAATTGGAATTGCTGGCAATAAGCCTACAGTTGAACCTTGAAAATGATTCAACAACCTTTACTCTGTCATTTTTTCCCAAAGTAATATTTTTCTTGCATCACAAAACTACTCATTAATTTATGGTGTATCCTACCTATTACGTTGATGTTGACATTTCCGTAGATATTCATTGATTCCACCATACAACGGTATTGTCCGGCATCACTTGGTGCAACACACATTTGCACAGTGATAGAATCCTGTCCCGTTTTCTTGTCCAAATATTTTGTCACCGGTTTACATCTGTAGTTCGAGTCCATTTTGCACCATGTAATGGTATAATTATGATCATGTCTACTAGGTCTGTTATAATATTGTTTAGGTCTTCTCTCCTTCATTCGCCTTCTCTCATGTCTAAAGTCAAAATACCGTCTTCTATCATAGTAGTACAGATAATCATCATCATCCACGTCCCATTGTCGAGGAGTGTACACACACTTAATCGTTAACAGGTGGTAAGCATCTATCGTTACTCTTCTATGTTGTCCTCTATGTATATTTACATCGACATCTTGAGGTGTTATTTTGGAAAAAGGATTCAGAAATTCAGAGGTGGCAACTCTTTTCGCTTCTCCTGCGACACATGTGTACGATTTAAAAGTTTTACATGCTGGTTCATCAATTGACAGACTCAGGACCGACTGGAAACGATCATCTGTTATGGTCATTCCCTCCTCTATGCATTCAGAGTCGCCACACTGCCAATATTTGTCCAAATGTTGGAAATCATGGGTATAATTGCATGCAATCTCAAGGCGTTTATGGGCTCTTGGGTTTTTTCCTTTGGTAGTGTCCAGGAACAGGCCAGGACTTGGTTCAACCATCACTGCCAAGTCATTGTTGTTGTCATTTTGGCCATTCACCACGCATCTGTACACTCCAGAGTCACTGTAGCTCAGCCGATGTTTCTCCAGGGAGAATGAAGGATTAATGTCCTGCATCTCAGACTCTCCTGTGGTTTTATTTCCAAGGTCCATGACCGGTTGGCATGACTCACCATCTGGGCCCACCACTTTACACCAGTGTTTCTCCTGGGTTGACAGGTTCTGTTTTGTAGCGCATGGCATCAACAGCGATTTTCCTAGAACGCCAATCAGGACTCTTTGCTCCCGATCTGAGAAGTATCAAAGAAACAGCAGAGGGTTGAGATTTATGACATTTAAGAGCTCTGGGATATATTACCAGTAGTAACAATAAATTGTCTTCAGTTCAATTGTAGTTAAATCTAGCCAGAGGGTTGACTTTCTTTATAACAAAATATCAAACAGAATCAAAACCTAATTTATATAGCTCAATGCTAGTTTTCCATTTACCAATATTGAAGAGTTTGCCTCCCCAAAACACACACACACACACACACACACACACACACACACACACACACACACACACACACACACACACACACACACACACACACACACACACACACACACACACACACACACACACACACACACACACACACACACACACACACACACACACACACACACACACACACACTTCAATTAATTATCATTACTCCTGATTGTATTTAGTCAATAACACAACTTACCCAATACATTTATGAAGTACTTTTGTCCATGTTTTTGAGTTGGGTGATAGCAAGTATACAGCCCTGAGTCACTGGCTTGAAGTTCAGTAAATTTAAAAATCTTCTCATTGTGTCGTCTATAATATACCTCGGTGCTAACCTTGCCATAGGGCCTAGGTCTATCATTATCACATCTGCAGTCTATAGGGTAAGATGGGCAACTGCATCTAGCAATGAAATCATTCTTTTGACACCTAAGCATTACAGAACCATTTGTCTTCACGTTGATTGTGATCGGTGCTCCCAAGATACCTGTTGAAAACAATTACATTACTCCTGTTTCCTTGCATAATTATTGTAAAATGGTTTCAACACATTTAAAATTTAATTTCACGTTTAGTGCCTCCCCTTTGTCTTTATGTTGATTTGAGAGTGAACTGTGTGAATTACTTGTAATGAAAATATCATTGTAAGGTATTTCTTAGTTACATGGATATACTGTATGATAACTTACTAATTTTACAAACAATATTTCCGGGCTTCACACGTTTCATTACAATGTATAATCAGAATTAACTTACCTTCTAAAACAAGAATGACGGCTATGCACAACACACTGAAGTTACTCATTTTCATGCATCAATTTCACCCCAACACATATCTAGAGAACATAATAAGCCATTCCTCCTTACAAGCTAAATATATTTAATAGTTCAATTGTAAAGGCTACTGATTCTAGAAATTGAGTGGCTCCACTAAACCATGATGTTTGAAATTGTTATTTTCCTTGCTGCTACATGTAGTATAGAATATGAAGGCAGAGCCTAAAACTAAGAGGAAGTAAAACTAAGAGGAAAGTTGTGACTTATGCTTGTGTTTTGATCTATTTAAGAGGAAATAACACTGCTGAGGTAAACACTGATAAGATCAACCGCTTGTGAGAGAGGCTGTCAAAAAATAGGTGTAATAGTAGGTCACAGAAGTGAAACTTTCAAGTCAGTTTTCTCAACTTGCTGATTTTTTGCAAGACATTACTCAATAAGGCATATCCAAACCAATGTCAAGTAGAAGGTCACTTGTGGTTTAATTGTGAACACAATGCAGGAAAGCCTATGACTTTCTACTTCTAAAATATAAATGAAATGTGACTTAAATTCTGCTACCATTTTTAAAATAGTGTATATCCACCCCCTGTGCTTGCTTTTGTAACCTGTAGGCAATGTTTGAGTGGAAAGTTCTGTGGTGGCCTAAACTGTCAGTTAAAAGGAAACACAACTGTGCATAAACACTGATATGATCTGTTATGTAGGCATGACTGGTGTCAGAATATCATTGCATGCATTGTGTGTGCTGATATACTTTAGTTTCACAGATTAAACCATGTAGGTGATGTTTTATTATCAATTTAGTATATCCACAGACTCATAAACATTTTTTCCTCAACTGTATAAACAGCAAATTCAATGTGTGAATTATAACATTTAATGAGGGGAAAACATATATTGTAATCTTATAATATAATCCTGAAAGATTTTCTACTTGTCCATTATTTTCCATAGCGTAAGCCAAAGGAATTTCGATTGTACAAGGACAGATCTTGACGTTTTTGGAGCTTGTTTTTGAGCCACCCCAGTCTTGACCTGGTGAAGTCTCTCCTTGACATAGCATTTGCTGCATTGACAGATTGTTGATCTAGGGATATGGCCTTGGGGAACGTTGATCTTCCAGCCAAATGTCTCAGTGCTCTCATCAACAGCCGATCTGGAATATCTTAAACCAAAAAGAAAGAAAATTATTCGGTAAGAAGAAACCAGCAGCACAGCTGGATGCCTTTTTCCTTATAGGCAATGGATGCTCAGCTACAGATACAGATTGGAAAAATATTTTTAATCTGCAGGAAAGTTGAGGCCATAAAACACGCTAGTGATCTCAATTCATCAGAAAGGAAAATGTGCATCGAAGCCCATCTTGCACATTATTACTTCTGGAGTGCTGCTTTTTCCACTTCGGTGGTCGTATACTGTATTTTGAACATCAAAATTGGGTCTTCAATCACAATATATTCTGATAAGTAACACCTGTATCACCATCTCTCCCTCCTCCGCCTTTCCATGTATTTTTTTTTTTACCTTCGCTGTGGTGTGCCGGCTCTGGTTTGTTGACAGGGTAGGCCTGTGTTAGCATAGCTACGAGCACCAGAGCTCCTGCAAAGCGAGGAGTCACAGTAGAGTAGATGATGCTGTTACTCATTATGTGTAGTACTGGAGTCACAGTAGCCAGAGTTGTTCTGAAAGGGACATGAGGAGCAGTTCAGTGCATTAAAAAAGCACTCAAAAATAAATTCAGGAATGCTCCGAGAGCTTGCAATAATTAAACCTAAAGCAATTAATCTGTGTATACTTGCGCACTACACTTCTTTTCTACCACTTTATATAATCTAAAAATCTTTGTAAATGTTTCCCCTACAAGGATCAAAAGAGTAAAACTGTGCCTTGGCCAGCAATGGATCTATGAGTTGCTGGGCAACGTTTGCCTTGCTGACGTCACCACCAGCCCACAGCATCCCCTTCCTGGGGAGATTAAAGCAAGTGAACAGACTCAGATATAAGGTGCACACTCTCTGAGTTACAGAGCCATAAGGGTCCAATTGGTGTAAGGGTTACAAACTGATCAAGTTCATCCTTATATTTTCTTCACCTGTTGTGCGTGTGTATACTATATTCTGTTGCTCATTACGTCTGGTGGAAATTAACTATTTAATTAAGTACTGTACAATGTTTAAGTATTTGTATTTTACTCACACAGAGGGGAAAAAATGCTTCTCAGTTTAAGCTCAGAAGCGTCTCTTAAAACAGCCACATTTATTTCTCATTTTAAGATCACCTAAAGATCACCTATGCCTCTTTATGGCTGCTAAGACGAATACTAGGATCCATAAATGAGGCAAAGCTAAAGTCTCTCCATTGACTGTTACAGCTGTATTTGAGAGATACATGAGGCAAAGCTGAATTCTTGCTATATGCGTGTGTGTGTAAGATTTCAGTTTTGTCTAATTTATCTCTCAAATACAGCTGTAACAGCGAATGGAGAAATTAGAAGCCAATGGAGAGACTTCAGCTTTGCCTCATTTATGGATCTTAGAAGAATTATACCTATACTAGAAAGAAGTATACCTGTAGGTGATCTTTAGGTGATCTTAAAATGAGAAATAAACGTGGCTGTCTCAAGAGATGCTTCTGAGCAAAACTGAGAAGCATTTTTGACTCTGGGCAGGTATTTTTATTTAGGTATTCTTATACTCAACAACAGCTGTGATGCAAATATTGCAATTTTACTCCACCACACATTTATTCCAATACCTCACTTATTTCAATATTGAAAACATATTAGGCTACAAAACAACTTTTTCTTTTCTCGTTGTTTCTGCCGTTTATTTTAAATTAGCCGATCTATAAGCTCACAATACAATGCAATGGACACATTGTGAGATTGTAGTTATTTCCCCCGCCCCAAAAAATTGGAAACCTTTGAAAGAGGATAACTCAAGTTTTCCAAAAAGCTGAAAGATTGAGTGAGTTTGATGATGTTTAATAGAATCAGATATGACTTTTCTAGATGGCTGCAGTCTGAATATCATCAAAGCCCAGACCACATTAGGAAACATAAAAACACTGCAGCGGAGCGGACTCAACGGAACACCAGCTAATGTTATGGGCAAATTGGAGAGCAGGATAGATGCACAACCAAGCCAGCATTCATTTCAACTGGCAAATATGACCATGTAATATTTCATGTTTATATAGGGTCACAGATCAGCTTATACGTAATGTGATCTGTGCTGGATTACCAAAAATGTTTGCTTCCACACATGCACATTCATACACTAACAAACTCACCCACGCTTGCATGCGCGCACATGCAAACACGCACACGGGTTGACTTTCATACAAACAGGAAACACATTTTCAGGAAACACTGAGCTTCAGGGCTTGTTACAATTAGGTGCTCCAATATAATAAATAAATATAAGCAATATGCTTCACTTTAAAAGGATAGTTCAGTTTTCTTAAGTTAAGCTCTATGAGATAATTAGCAAAAATCCAAAACCGTTTGTATTGTTGAGCCATTTAAAAAAAATATTATCGCATCCTTTTTGACAGGTAGCTGTTTTTGTTTCACTACACCCAAACCCAAAATGTGTTTCCATTTGGACCATTTATAAGAGTGGTTTTCAATCCATCTTATAATGAAGTCACATAAACAAATGTCACACTTTGAACTTCATCCATCATCACCGTCAGAACATCTTACGGCCCACATGTGGACCCTACCACGGACTGAGAAACACATATAGAAGAAAATAATTAAAAGATTGAACGCCTTCAAACTATATAATTTACACTATATACACTATATAAATAGCAAATACTTAAGTCATCTCGATTTTAGATCTGCCATTTTTGCCATTATTGATTTTTGTTTTAAAGTGGTGAAATGGGCACCGAAATGGTAAATCTTTTACCTTACCTGTATATGGCAAAGGCTCTGTGGACAGGTGCAAGGAAGCTCCATTCCTTCATTCCTCGCCAGTATCATCCTTTTGTAGGATAACAGCCTTTGCGTCAACAGTGGTGGAGTACAGAGTACAGTAATTAAGTAACTTGTTTTCACAATTTCCTCTTTGTTGGAAATGTACGTTCAATGTTGGTATGTTATATACCTCTTGGTGCCAATACTTTTGTTCTTACTAAAGTATTATTTTGAATTCTGGGCCTTTAATATACTACTATACATGTATACACACCCACATACTTTTTCCTTGAGTAAACATTTAAATACTTTTACCACCACTGTGCGTCACCATCTCCGTGATGAGGTGTCACGTGCGCAACCAGTGCACTACATACACACAAAACATCAAGCCTACCCCATTACCCCTCACTGTTACCTTTCCATTTCATCTTCCCTGTGATATGGAGGTCTTCATGGCATTTACAATGATATGATTCAAAAGGTCTTTGGCCATTTGTGCCCTCAATGCAGGCTTTGGGATTCAATGCCAAGCTCATCGCAAGTTGAATATTACATAAAATACTAAATAGAGATATGATATTTGTGAATTTTAAAGTGTTGTTACAGTTGCCAAAATGTACTGAAAACAAAAGCAGACACAACTTACAAGAAGGGTGCAATGAAAGTATTTATTCAAATAATGCTGGGAAAAGGCAGTTTAGAACTACCAAATAAGGCAAAGGCATGGCAAGGCAAATTACCCAACATTTGAGGCAGGGTCCAGTGGAACAGGAACACATGCAGCCACTCCAAGGTAGCACATCCCATAGTGAATGTATCAACTGACAATGTGGGTGAGGAATGAGGCCACTTTTATAGGGAGCAACATGATTGAAGAAATGTTCACACGTTTGTTAACTGGGCATGAAACTGCAGGGCTGATGAGGAGAATGAGGACAGGTGAGTACTGAGAGTGACTGCAGGAATGTGGGTGTGGCTGACATGAAGATATGGGTCGTTTCTCAATACTCCAAGTTGGGAAGTTCAGACTTGCTTCCTTGTGAGTTCAGACTTGCAAGTTGTCCTCGGGAGTTGATACATCCAAGGACTGGAGGATGGATACTTGCCGCATTACCAATTTGATCTGTAAATGGCCAGACCGCGGCTGTTCTGTGGATGCAGTTGGAATGATCAGTAAAACAGGATTAGGAGGATTAATAGGCCATATAGTGCACCAAATTGTGCACCCACATATTGTATATGATAAAGATGCAAAACATTTGGTGAATTCAGTATGTATTTATTTATATTTGTACACTAATTTAAAAAACAAACAGCTTTTAAGGTAATAGTGGCAACTGTACAAACACTGTTTCTAAACAAATGTGTTTAAAAAACAGAATTCCACCTCACCTCCACTCTATTGGCTCATTATGAATCTGCTGGATACTGCTGTGGCTGTGATTGGCTAAAACGATGCCTCACCCCACACAACACCCCCCCCCCTCACAAATTAGCACCGCCTTTCCTGAGCCTGACAAATGTTTTGTTTTCATCTGCAGGGCTCAAGCCAGGGCTCAAGGCAGTGTCTGTCTGCAGGGAAACAGCTGCATCAAAGTAGAAGCAACATAGAGGGGAAAATATATATATACTGTAGCTATAGATATATGTTCATTTTTGGCTAAAAAGTTGCCTCTAATACATTTAACTTGAATGATATTTTCGTTTTATAGAATGAAATAGAGATGTGCAGTGACGCCACCGCCCTGGTTCCGGAAGTCTTTTCCCCATTCATTTTTCTCATAGACTTTTCGAAAATAATTTATATCAAGACAATTACGCCGCGGCCAAAGCCAACTCAGGTCGTGACAAATCATGACAACAAACACAATATCGTCATATAATGTATAATTGGGAAGAAGTAGAAAACGGCATGATACAAGACTTTTCGTTTCGTTTTTCATCTTAGAAATTATTTTATTGTCCCAAAAGTTTGTGTGTGTCATCATGATTCGTCACGACTCGAGTTGGCTGTGTCTGCGGCGTAATCGTCTTAATATAAATTATTTTCGAAAAGTCTATGAGAAAAATGAATTGGGAAAAGACTTCCGGAACCGGGGCGGTGACGTCACTGCGCATCTCTATTGATTGCATAAATACATTATAACAGCCCAGTGGGCAATGAATGACAGAGTTCAAGTATAGGGAGAAATTCAGTAAACAGAGTTAAAGCTGCAATGCATATCTTTTACAAATGTCTGGGACCCCTACCATGCATGTCTCAAACCAGAGTCTCCTGCACATCTCCCAACATAACAGAGAGACCAACCACTGCAGTTGTGTAAGTCCAACATATACCAATAACATTAGTAAAAAAAATCTCTACATGGATTGCAGCATTAATCAACAGTGCATGATTGAGTTACTCTCTCTTATTGTTTCCCTGTTACCACACATAGTCAGGGTCAGTCACCTTTATCTTATATGTTTGTACATCTTCAGATAAGAAAAATGCACAATATTTCGATGTTCCTTTAAAGTTGTTTCCCATTTCTTTACCCTTCTGTCTTCTGCTTCCATATTTTCATGCCAACCAAAACCATTGACTCAGATAAATAGTTTTTTTTTTCTCCATTTCAGACAAGGGATCCTTTGGGAACAAGTGGAAACCAGATGATCCTTTGACCGCACTTTGAGAAATATTGAATCCGTCAGACCATGGATGAGCGGCTTCCAAGGAAATTACTGAATAACTGGAATAAAGAGACAGAAAGACAAAGTAAACCACTTAACAAAAACAAAAACATTTAAGAGGTATAAATATGACACAGCTATAGGCCACTCGCCACAGTAGCATCTTTTTAACCATTGTGTCTAACCTCTTTTGGGACAACTATGACATTGTGTGCTGTTTTGCATTAACATTTTTAGGGAATGCATGCTTTATTGTTAGAAAGGGTCAGTGAAGAACGACATGGGATGGAGAGATGACAGATGAGACAGGTCATACGTTTATTTATGGTCTATGATGACATTTCAAATGAGTCTTGCGCACAGCAGTCGCTCTGGATAGGAATGATTATTGCAAACCTTCTTACGACCCTGGCCTAAGATGGGATCTGTGAAATTAGAGGTTTGGGCCACTTTGCGGCCCACTAAGCCGCACCTCTGATCCAACCAATAAGGCCATATATTTTTATCTGTGTGTCTGTCAATCACACAAATGGGGATGTATTTCTGCAAATACATGGAAATTTGACCTGCCTGATGCCATGAAAAAACACACTGAGGTTGGAGAACACTCCATGTGGGTGTAGCTTACATGGTTATGTCTGAGAAGGGCCCTTCCTTCCCCATGTCCGACTATGACCCCTGTAGTTATTTTGAACAGGCAGCTAAGTGGTGGCGCATTGAATGGTCAGTGGGGCGCGCGTGCGCGCGCACGCACACACACACACACACACACACACACACACACACACACACACACACACACACACACACACACACACACACACACACACACACACACACACACACACACACACACACACACACACACACACACACACACACACACACAGCTAGTAAAAACAAGACAAATTAAACAATTTATTGTAAAAATCCAATCCTTTTAAAATCCCAGACTTCTCTACATTACAACAAGCCTAAATGGAATAAACAGCTCTGTGGTGTATACATAAAAATCCTAGCAATAAAATACCAAACTTAAATAAACGCAGTAAATAATAAATGATGTCCAAAGTGGACTCCGCCAATAAGTGCATAAATATGGTTTATGTGGTTTAAGAGAAGATGTGCTGTATTAAACAGATGAACAGATGTGGAACAGATGAACTACTGGCTTTACACAGTCTTCTCCTAATACAACATGGACCTCCTGCCATGGGCACCGTGCCAGGCTGATGCTGCCAGGACATATAGTGTAGCCTCGGTACCCATGGCTTTCGCTTTCGCTGGAGCAAACACTGGGAAAGCCTACCAGAAGGGTGTCGCTCCAAATGATGTGACATAGCAATAGAGACTACACATTTCACACTCTCCCCAAATGAGACAGCTGCTCCACTTCTGCTCCATTAGAACTGTATATACTGTATCAGGCCAGCCCATAGAGGTTCACATGAACTTCTGTAGTTGGCCTAATTTTAAAATAATACAAAATTAACTGACTATATTGATTTGAATACAAATGTACAGTGTCTTTGTGAACACATCTTCTTGACATGTGCAGCAGCAGTTTAAAACTGACCTGTGGTTTTGTCTTGGATAGGCTGTCTAGTATTATGGTAGATAAGTTAGTAGCAACACGTGCACCCTCTTAGTAAGGTGTAATGTCGTCGGGTCTGTGATTTATTTGATGCTGCAGATGCATGTGGAATATACTTTTCGTTTTGTATCTGTGTGACTGATACGAGGGCCACATTCCCTCCGCACGCGCACACACACACACACACACACACACACACACACTCACACACAGAGCTGATGACTGGAGTTGCTTGCTTTTAATGTGTTGAAAGGAACTCATAACCCATATTCAACAGGACATGAAGACATCATATGGTTCGTCCCCACTAATGCTCTTTATTATATGCAGCCATCAGGTCTCCGTCAGTGCCAGGGAATGTTCCCTTTTTTAATCAACGACTGGATCATGGTGCTCCACCGCCAGCGTTACGATGCATCGCGCTGCATGTGATGATAGCGTGCGACCTCAAAATTTGCACGGGTTGATTTTTATGACGCTGTCGCACCGCCGTCCTGGCGGCCCTGTCATGTATGAAATATATCAATTATGATTACATGCAATTGCATTGTGTAATTAAATGTAATACGGTTTGGCCGGATGCTGGAATCACACACAGGGTAATCTTGTTCTCAGGTTTCTCAATGTTTTTTTGGGGGGGGAAGACAAGCGAGAAACAGATGATACAGAGACCAAAAATTGATTTCCGTTTGATCAGCATTCGACACTTTCTTGTCACTTTCAGTGACAACTTCACAGTGTTGTGCTGTGCAGACGGCCAGTGCAAATATGTTGATTGGTTCTTACCTTTTGGGTCAATGTATTGATTTATTTGTTAAGTAGTTGCGTAACAAGTGGATACAGGGTTGAAATGGCCATAGGGAGTACCGGAAGCTCTGCCCGTAGGCATTGGCGATTTTCATTTATAGACATTTATATTATTCATTCCATTCATGCTTTATAATGAATACTTGGCTATAGTATGTTCCAACATGAGTAAATAAAACAACATTTATTCTGAATTTTACCCACGGACCATCATCTGATGTTGAGTCTAGTCTCTCAGACCCAAAACTAAGTTTTTGTCCACAATTTAGGAGAGATAAACTGGCAAAACGTTGCTCAAAATAACAATTAATCGACATGTTCTTATTGAGTAGATTCTTTAAAATTACCCTTTAAAATTACAGATCTATGCCCCCCAGCTGGGAGAGCCTAAAATCCATAGCCACAACCATAGGGGCCTGGCCTGCTCGGGTACAGTAAAAGCCTGCATTGTATCTGTATGTCAGTAAGTGACATCTTTTATCTTGGATTCTTGAGCCAGCATCATTCTTGTGAGAGCAACAAAGGGTTATGTACAGTAGGCGTCTCTTGTTTTGTATCATTTGTGTTGTGTAAAAGTAGTGGTATTTGGGCTTGTTTGTTTGTTTGTGTGTGTGTGTGCTATTTGCAAGCCACGCTGGTTGTTCTGGCCTGGGCTGGTCTGGGGCAAATTCACATGAAAATGAGTGGGATCCCGACGGAATACATTGCACCATTTCTGTCTAATCTCTACTGTCTACAGCATTGCTCTTCAATATCATTAAAACACACAAAGTTCCCACTGAATGCATCTTTCCTAGTTGTTAATCAGTTGCACTATTATCCCAGACAACAGCTTGTTGTGTCCCATATCACGAGGACAATGATTGTACTCACCGTATTTAGATAGGGTATGTTGAGCAGTGACAGCACAAACCCGCCCGCTACAGGGAAGAAAGACCTAGAGAGTAGAAGTCAGACAACAATCAGAGATGAAAAAAAGAGCAGAAGACAACATGAACAGATTTGAAAAACAATAAAAGAAAGGGGGAATAACACAATAACATGACTCACTGCCACTCCCTCCTCCCCTCTAACTGAGACCTTACTGCTAGTTTTGTTGTTAGTTACAGTTAGTATTCATTGTACATGTAATGCTATTATGTCCAGCCAGTGTTCAGTGCTGTTAATTATAAATTGTAATGCGGCTCTCTTTTAGTGGACTCCACATTCATACCACAGTACAGTATGGCATAACCATACCAGTGTTTTCCAAATGTACAACGGTCTTGAAAGCACAAAGCGCAAAAGCCCCGGATCAAATGATTTTCAGATGGCGGTTCGCGCCACGGCCAAATACACATGCATCCCTGACACGAAAATGTTTGTTTGAATTTATACTTACTTGAACAGAAGTATAAAGCCATAAGTCTCCACTGCCATGCCAATGATTGGCCAGCGGAAGAGCACCAGGGCTACACCTCCTAGGAAAAAGGTAGAGCCTCGTAGCTTGTGCCTTTGGAAGAAGAAGTGGGCAGTCCTCCGCAGGCCGATGATGATTGCCAAGCCAGTCAAGAAGAGAATCTTACAGCAGGGAAAGAACAAAGCATCCACAACATTCAGCTAATTCATTGCACTCTTCTAAGGTCAAATCCACTGAGTAAATTAAACATTCAACTGTATAGAATTCAAGGGTTGAATAGCAAAAACATTATTCTGATTAGGTTAATGTATTTTGAATTGTCACAGTCCCAGGTAATGAAAACAGTTTACCGTTCACTATTAAGCTACTGTACAGACAGGGGGCTTTAAGGATTTGCAGCCCATGCCAAGAGCTATAATAGGGCCAGATAAATAATTGAAGTTGGTTTGCATCCACAATGGTGTATTTATGGAGTTAAGCTAAAGCATATGTACAGTTTCTGCACACTGGATTGCTGAATATACAAAACATGAAAAGTGTTCAGTAAGGAGCTCCACCAAAAAAGATTTAATTATTCGGTTCATGAAGGCTATGATTACAGCCACAGAAAGCAGGGTTTTATTCTACAAAGTTTTTTTGCTCTTTCTCACCCAACCTCCACATCTTAGTGAAGTGTGAAGAGTGCAAGTCTTTTCCATTATGTTGAGACCTGCACAAACGAGACTTTAATTTTGTTTGCCAAATAGAGTGCAATAGAGGATGATGATTTTGACTAAGGGCACTCAACTGAATAATTCAATTGTTGGTCAGTGGGGCCTGTTTCATTTGCAAAACATGTGTGAAACATTCACAATGTTAAAGATTATTCTTGGGTACAACAATAAATCTACATTATAGATGTATTTTGTATCACTTATGTCATGTTTAATAATAATATCTGAAATGTATATAGTACTTTCTCCGAAGGCAGAGTTACGGAAAGCAATATTGAAGAGGTGGGAGTTTAGGGCTCTTTGCTACAAAGAATGCAGCTATACACAAAGCAGCAAGTATCTTATTTGTGTCGTTTGGGCTTTATCATGTGCACAGTCATCAACGTGAAATGTTTGTTTGAGCTACTTACATTCCCGAATGCCAGCAAGACAGAGTCAAAGTACAACAGCACACCGAAAAGCAGAAAGAATAGGCCGAATCCTGTTAGACCAACTCCAATTTCTGGAACACAAACAAGTGTTACATTACCATTAGGATTAAGACAGGCGAACGACATCAGCAGTATCTTGTCAATGTTGAAGAACAACCAACAAAAACACTGACCTATAAATATCCCATTTGCTAGAACCTTCGCAGTAATTCAAGCAATGCAATGTTGATCAAATTGGAAAGTGAATTCACCCTATACTGTACGTGTGTGTCATTGGCTTCCATGCAATGCGTTCAGGTTCAAAGTCAAACATCTTTACATCTCACCTCTCACATTTACACGTCACAATGCTCCACTCAAAGTGTGCAGTTAGCCTAGTGTCTACCTGAGCAGTCACTGGGCAAAACCTCAAATACCATCAATGCAGAGGAGAAGGTGGTGCCGTGGAAAACCACTTACTTTGAAATTCTGTGACGTCAAGCATAATTCCTTATTTCTTTACTTTCCCGCCTGCCTTCTTTTGCTCACTTTTGCCTCTCCAGTAATCTGCTCCGCCACAGCCCTGCTCGTCTTTCTCCTGTGGTGTCTGGAGAACTGTTCATTTCTTTACTCAGAAATCTGCCCTTTGAGCTTGACGTTTATCGCGTAAGCATGGTGTACTAGTAATCATTAACCAGACTACAGAATGGATACAGAGATGGGTTAATAACATCACCGTCTATCAATCACTGCAGGATACCTGCAGGTATCCCCTCGGTCAAAAAAAAAAAAAAAAAAAAAACATTTTTTGACCGAGGGGGATGGATCTGAGGGGGTATTTCAAGGCAAAACACAGCTCAACACTGTTAACCGTTGCTGCTGTTTGGTAAATCTTCCCCCTCATCTCATAAAACTGAGGTACTGTATGTCCATATATCCATTAGAACTATATACAGTACTTTAGTGTTGGGTCTGTGCGGCTAAAATGTCCTCAAATGGTGGTCTGTGGCTCAAATGCTGAACAAATGGTGGGCCCAGGTATCAAAAAGGTTGAAAAACCCTGATCTGGGACATAGCAGACAGACTTTCTCAGACGCTGTCCTCCGGGCTATTGATCCAAATGCACTAGTATGCCGTGGGATGGAGCTGACCTCACACTACTGCACTGCAATACCATGCTCTCTGGAGGATTCTCCTCCAGCATTAATGTTATTCTGGATAGCCTTCAAAATATGCTTTGAGGATGAGAGAATCAACACTGCTGGGCCTGCCCTGAACAGACAGTCTTGGGAAGATCTAGAGACGCTCTCAACACGCCGCGCCACAAGCGTGCTGTTCCACCAGCACAATGTGACTGTGTCTATTAGACTATTAAGATTTTGAAAGCCTTTTTCCACACTGTGACTCAGCAGCAGCAGTAGAGAGTAGGACATCTAGCGATGGGCCTGTCCGTCTGCCTGGGAGACTGTCCGGAGGCTAATCTCACAAACTGTTGAACTGATAAGTTCCATATTTCTTCTGCTCACTGCCAGTAGGCCAAGGCCCAACATTCTTTTAAATATTAAACTTAACATCAGTGGCAGTCAAAGCAGGGCTGAAACCTTGCCCAAAATATGGATTTGTACATCATAGATAAATCATAGTGTCAAAGGTAAATTGACCTCATCGGCTGGCCACACAAGTCTGAAATCCACATTTTTAATCCATCCACTGTACCTATGTGCCTTTATTGTTGGCAAAGAATTATTAATAAATTATTCATTAATTGTATTGTTATAGTTAAGGGGATTTCACCCATTTTCAACATTTTACCATGTCATATAGCCTACCTTACAGATGTTGTGTGGAAATAAAATAAAAAAGTTCCCACCATATTGTGTTTCCTAGAAATGTAGATAAAACACAACTGAAACACAACTGGATGGTGTCATCAAGTTGTGTTTCACCATACCAATGATTTTCTTCACACCTCCAGTTCTTTCTCCCACAGGATGGGAGGACATCACCTTTTATACAGACTTGAAAACAGGGGCGGATCTAGGCATGGGCATGGGGGGCAATACCCCCCTAAATACCCAGTCTGCCCCACCAAACACGGTGGCATGCAAAACAACCCAAGATATTTCAAATTAAAGTGCCTATATTTAAAATGATTTGAAATACTACTGCTGCTACTAACTACAGCTGTGGCACCACAAACCAACACCATTTCATCATTGAAAACAGAAAACTCTCTGAGTCAGACCTTTAGCTTTTTAGTGCCTGTTGCAACTTCAACAACTGATGTTATTATTGCCTCCACCAGGCCGGAGAAGATGATGAACACAGCATACATAAAATCTTCAACACACAAAAATACAAGGCTGAGAAAAATATTCCACTCTTTTCACAATGGCTTGTTATAGCACACCAACAGGTGGACATTTGCAAAACACATTTTTGGACAAAATGCCTCAAGTCATCCAAATGCTAAAGTCATAAGAATAAATGGTACCCTTTTTACATTGCCGGGCACTTTTCTAGTTGATGCTTAATTGCCTAATAAAAGTCCTGTAAGCAAAAAACTGCCGCCTCCATACCATTTTCTCCTGCCCCCCCCCCCCGCCCTTGCTTGAGAAGCAAAAGTATTTACACAAACTGAGCAGTTTGGGCCTGACCTTGGGTCCCCACACCAGTCCTGCATTGACTGATTGCAGTGGGAAGTCTCCCTACTTATAAAGGCTAAGCCCCTCCCATGGACCATACCAATCCCTGAATTGATTCCACAGTTACCCCAGTTAATCAAAGTCCAGGGACATCACAGTGCAGATTTCACGTACACATTTAAAGTGCCACACATTACTGACCAAAATATCCACAGAATATAAACATAATTAGCACTCAGTGTCCCATGTTAAATACATGCAATGTTGGTACAGTTGGTTGGGAACCAACTGTCAATTATCCATCAACCATCCACAAACAGTCACACAATATAAGCCAAACAATATAACTATGTACCAAATAATACATTCAACCCTTAACTGCGATAAATTCACTCCCAGTAGTAGGCTGAACTGCCACAGGTATATTAACCCATTCAGGCCGGGAATCCATTTTTGGATTATACAGCATGTACAGTGGTATAATGTTGAAAATGGGTGGTATTCCCCTTTAATTGTAGCATTGCATTGTTAGCAGAGCTCTCTGGGTACCCACATTTATGTTATTGCACTTGTATGTAGGGATGGAGCTTGATAATCGATAAATCCGATAACAAGCTATGTTATCAATAAGCTTTTGGCTTATTGATGACTGAT
This sequence comes from Benthosema pterotum, assembly GCA_039105355.1. NCBI lineage: Eukaryota > Metazoa > Chordata > Actinopteri > Myctophiformes > Myctophidae > Benthosema > Benthosema pterotum. Next base: position 24,053,885 of record CM076971.1, on the reverse strand, counting down.
GTCATGTTTAAACAATCAAAACAAAGGGCGTCAAGAAATAAATGTAATCATCCATGCTGGCACAAACACGTTGGTCTAAAAATGTATTGAATATACCTGTCAACCAGTGTTGTACAGGGAAACAAAATAACACTTAAAGTGATGGTAAACAAACTAACATTGCCTAACATCTGTTCGAAAAGGCCCTATGACATTCGTATAGACTCCATATTTCTTTTATTACGAACAAGGAGAGGTTTTTGTAGGCCTTTCGGTGTGAGCTCTCTTGCACCAGAGGGACCACTCTGTGGTTGTAGTCCCATGACCGGGGTGCACACATGATTGTTCATTTTCGTTGGGTTATGATGGTCTTTCTTATTATTTGACGAGTCAAAAGCAATGTTCCTTGGTAAGTGGTTAGAGTGGTCACAGATACATTATATTTTCAGACAATGCCTATCCATCACCGTGACATCCAAAAACTCAGTGGAGTTGCATGAAACATCCCCACACTTCCACCAACCAACCAAGAATGCTTACCACAACCAACACAGGACTATTTAACAAATTTGGACAAAAGAATTTGTCCACAATTCCAAGCTGCGTTGATGCACCTAGGAGCGAACATGCACATTTTGTAGAATGTTTCTGTAATTGTGTAGACTTATTTTAAATTAACTTAAGTAATGCAGATGTGTGTGTGTGTGTGTGTTAGCAATACTTGGTGGAAGCATATTGTTCAACCATATCAGTTTATCGCCAGTTTGTAGCCTAGTATAGGTATATTAACCACTGAAATCAATGTATCCGTACCAAGTGTGCACGCACACACACACATGAATGAAAAGTTTGTAATAGAATGATCTGTCTGTCAAACTGAAGGAACTCACTCCCGTAGGGACACACCTGTAAGCGGTTGTTAAGATATTGTCCGAGTGAGTCCGCTATGGTCCTCTGCAAATAAACCTCAGAGAGCTACGATGACACCACCACCGCCTGGCCTCCTCATTTTTTACCATCTACTGCCTTTCTAAAGGCAACACCCAAGCGCAGACCTACAGCATCCTCAGGGCCCCAGGCCAGTACCACCAGAGACACAACAATGGTCTTTGTGTAGACTTGTGTAGACATTGTGTAGACTTATTTTAAATTAACTTAAGTAATGCAGATGTTTAACAATTATTCACCTGCATTTGGCGAAATTGAACCAAATAGACCCACTTGGCTTTGATTCTTACTGCGAGTTAATCACGCACTGAATAAATTAATCAAGTTAACTCATGTGTGTGTGTGTTAGCAATTGGTGGAAGCATATTGTTCAACCTTATCAGTTTATAGCCAGTTTGTAGCCTAGTATGTAATGGAGGTTGCTATTACACCTCTATGAGCCTGATTTGAAGAAGAAAATAATAACATTAATCATTTATTAACACAAATGTATTAATACTAATAATAATAATTTATTAACTAATTCCAAGCTCCAGCACATGAACTGTTGGGGGTCTTTGAAGTACAAAATACATTTTTTCCAGCTAAATTAAAGAAAATATTTTTGAATGAGCATCATTTTCTTAAGTGGATCGATAGATCTTTTAAATGGGACACAACTGTTTCTGGAACATGAACACAGCATATTTTAAGTAGAACAATACATCCTTGAAATGGAACTCAACAGTTTCTGAAGTGGAACATAACATCAACAAAAGGAAAGACTTGCAGGTGTTGTCAAAGCATCTTTCATCTAAAAATTCTCAGACCTTTCAATAAGTAGAGCAACAGGAATTCCAAATTATCTGTTTTCCTCTTCAAAATTCCCCCCGACACAACTAAATTCCATTATTTTTGTCGACATTACATCAGTCCCTTGGCCATAGTTGCACTTCAAAGCCATCCAAGAGTATCACTGGTCTCACTGATCACTTTGTGCCATAATGTATACCGATCTGGGTAACCTGGAAAACCTTTGGTTTGATGTACTGCTTTGTTTCAAGGACTTCTGTTCAAGATTTGGCCTGCTGAGCTGTACGCTGTCCAGAAGTGATTCACAGAAGGTCTCACAGGACGGATTGTAGAGATCATTACACTGATCTGTTTGATCAGGAGCAGGTTACGGCTGTAACCGCAGTGTGGGAGAGTTCAGCAGACGCAATGCTGTTGTGATTGTAAACAGAAACCAGCAGACATTACAGTAATCCGTAGGTAAATTCCTGTGCCCGTTTAAGCTGAGTTGGCATGATAGCGTAAACATCCATGCACCTAACAACATTTATTTTGCCTGGCTCAAACATTCTGTGCGTGATCAAATATTCTGTGGTATGAATCTGGGCTTGCATTTTACTAGATATTAGGCCTAGATATTACTGCTATAGTATTGCTATTTACTCCCTTGTTTTGTGAGTGTTAAGTTTCAGTATCCTGCTCTAATGGCTCCTGAGTCATCAACAGGAAACTAGGAATCAGTTTGAAAGGGCCAAAGTGTGGATTCAATTTGAAATAGAATAATAAATGAAGTAATAGCGGTGTAATGATACAGTAACTATATAAAAATATCGATTTTAATTTAAAAAGCAAAGTATATTGTTATGTAGAGAGAAAACATCATATTGTGGCCCAGGCCTGGGAAGTGAGCACCTAGGCTGCTAAGCCAGCCCGAAGGCATGCCGTGGGTTCCAGTGTACAATTAGTGTACAATAATATGCTATTGGCCTGAATATAAGACAGTGTTTTTTCCAATCGAATCCAATTGACTTGTCTTATATTTGGATTGGATATTATTTCACATTCAATGTTCTTTTTACACAAATGAGTCTTGAAAACGGGGGTTGTCTTATAACCAGGGTTGTCTCAAATTCGAGATGATACGGCAAGTAAATCCTAGTAATAGGAATCGCATACACAGGCTAGTGTGATAGAAAATGGGATATTTTCAAATCAACAAGACAAATGAGTGCCGTAGACTTTTAGTGTACGGTGTCAGACAGGATTCTGGATATTGGATAGTGGGCATCGGCTAAAAAAAACGTAGAGAAACACAAGGGGTAAAAAGGAGGAGACCAAGTACAGACCACCTGGGGAACGCAGCCAATCTTACATCAGTCCCTTGGCCATAGTTGGCCAAGGGACTAGTTGATCAGGAAAACGTTTTCTTTGATGTACTACTTAGTCTCAAGAATTGGCTTGCTGAGCTGCTGTATACAGTACACTGTCCAGAAATGATTCAAATAATGTCTCATAGGACAAAACACAATGAATAAAAAAGGAAAAGACCAAGTACAGAAGACCTGGGGAACCCTCAGTCAACAAAGTAGTGTTTTACTGTAGTTTCAACAGCTTAAATTCCAGTTAGACTGACTGTATACAACAAAACGACTAGTTTATGGGAAGCGAGTTGTGCGATTTCTTTCTAGACCATTAGAAATGGGAAACAGTGAAACTCAGCCCAGCTCTGCTTTTCCGCTTTATTGGTTCAGACATACATAACAGTTTGATATAACAAAGTCTGTAGGGTATTATCAAGGAGCCACTTGATACGATTAACCTCAGTAGTATCCGTATTTTTGGCAGTGATACTCACGATTAATTATGTGATTAAAATAACAGCAGTACTAATGTGGTCATTCCAGACAGCGAAACATATACAAAATACTGTAGGGGAATTCAGAAGAATCTAGAGAAAGACATTATTTGTATACATTCACTTTATTGCAATTTGTTTTGTTTTGTTCCCTAAAGCAAGCATACTTTTTTTTTTTTTCATTTTTGTTTAAATATTGTTTGCATAGTAGTTCAAGCAGTCTGTGTAATTTTCCCCAAATAGCAACAATTAATATTGATATTAAGGTATACTGTAATCGAAATTGGAAATACTATGTACATTGACCAATGTGCTAAATGTCTCTTTATTCCCATTAGCCATAAATGCTACATCTTTTATCAAATATTGGACACGGCTTACTTGGCTGTTTTGCATTGCTCAACGCCTCCGATGCCAATTGTTCCAAAAATACGTATATTCTGGGCCTTCAAGACAATGCTCAAAAGCAATAAATTAAAAAAATATCTCGGCAATAGTCATCTCTCCCACTAACTTGTGAAAAATGCTTAACGTTGTGGAATTAAGTGTTTAAAAATCTAACCTTTCGGCTGAGACCTCGTATTCATCATCAAATACCCATGCGTCTAAAAAAATATGTACTGCCTTTTATGACCTTAATATTCCCTTTCTCCAAAAAACAAAGAAAAGAAAAATAGAAATATTATTTTTTTGTTTCCTTTTGTCTAAGTGAGAGCCATAAACTTGCTTTCTTTGTAATATACAAATCCCTTTTTTGTTCACTTTCCACAGTTACACTTAGCACAGTAGCTTTGAACCTGTATACATACTTATCTCTTCATAGAGGTCCATCTTCTCTCGGGCCCTTTCATGGATGTGAGGGGAAAGCAGATAAAGGGAAACGGTAACATTGTTGGGGTGTCTGAGTGAGTCCAGACTGTGATTAAACCATGAAGACCTGATGACGCGATTCTACAAGAGCAGTTTTCTGAAAACCCTTAGGTTGTCAGTGCTCCAACTTTCATGTTACCTTCCCCAAAAATGACTGTATATGTATTTGGCCTGCCAACGTCTATCTCAAAATATTTTGTTCCAGGAAGCAAAGATTTGAGTTACAAATGTTTGCTTTAAAAATATATCTATATATATTGAAAGATTTGCTCAAATTTAATCAAAATAGCAGTTGACCTTAAATATCTGCTATTTTTCAATAGCTAAAGTACAGTATAAAATAATGTGGTTAATGTGGTTAATAACACTAGAGGTAATGCTCCAGGTCTTTATGGTTTAAACTAGCAACAGCGAACACATTTTCCAGAATTTGCCATAATAACCAGAATGCAAAGGAACAATCATGACGCAGTGGAGAGTGCAGAACATTCCTTTCCAAAAACATTGTGGCTGTCTGTGCCTAAGACGGCTATTCTGAATGCGGGCCACAACAGCAATAACAGCATATTTGGCTCTGAGGCGTAAACCATAAGGGATTTGTTCAATAAATTATAGAATCACAATAGATTAAAGTGGGGTTGATCTTCCCACTTGTAAAGTCTGGTAAAAAAAAAAAAAAGATTGCTACTTTGGGGTAGAGGGGAATCTACTGTAAATCGTTTGCACTGAGGTACTTTAATATGGAGGCATATCTGTAATCCTCACCTCACTGTAACAACTTAACTCATAGAGGTTTTGGAATCATGTCATTAAATGTAATTTATACATGTCAAATTCCATATCGGATCACTCTAACGGATTTTTTAAATGAAATAAATCCCACAATATTATAATATTGTGATAACAAGTTCATGATACAATATTTATCAAAATAGTTGATAAAAAAAGGAAAGAAGTAACTGAAATCCTTTGGACACAACTTCATTTCTCGTGTGTGTGTATAATAACGTGAACTATAACTGTAGTGCTGCTGAGTATAGTTTGTGAATCCCACACATCTTGTGTATGAATGTTTGAAGCTCTGTGGCACTTGAGTTTTGGTCTTTTGGAACAGAGCTGGTAGCATCGCTTGACAAAAAGCCCGATTTATGCTGCCTCACACCAAAAATAGTGAACGTACAAGATGGGCTTATAGTGAACGTACAAGATGGGCTTGAAGATACGCCACTTTTTGTGTGAACAGGTGTGCAATTCAGTATAGGTTAAAGGAGACAGAAAGCATGCCTAACGTTTGGTATTTGTCTGCCAGTTTCTTACTGAAGGAATGTTGTAAAGATCAGAGATCCATGTCCATTCAGAGATCAGAGATCCATGTCCATTTCTTTATCATGATGACTGCATCGTTACATCCCTACTAAATTGATACCACCCTTTTTTGTTGAGCAGGTATGAGGTTCAAGATTTATGGCACAGCATATTATGATGAAATGTTGGGATATGTAAAACCGTGAACATTATCTGATTCACATAACTGCTATTAAATGACTGCATCGTAAGCCATTGGCCCATCTTTACACAAACTAGTATTTTCAACTAGCACACTTTACACTTCTAAGGTCACTTCACTTTTTTTTTTGCTGACATCGTTCCACATACTATTTACCATTTATAAATGTATATCCAACATATTTTAACCTATATGTTTAGGCAATCACTGACATAAAGTCTCAAAGACTATGATTAATGCTAAACAACAATGTCTAGTTACAAGAGAGTCGGGTATTGAAAGTGGTTTCTGGTGAAGATGTGGTGCAGCGGTTGGGGGACATATTGGAGTTAGGCATCACAGTGAGTTCAAAAGGACAGTCCTCTTAGTGTGTCCCATGGAGAGAGAGGGTGCACACTTGTGTAGGACTATTGTAAAATGGCTAAGCCTTGTGTTCTGTCCATGTTAATTGTCCCCTAGCCTTGATAGGATCAAAGGCCGCCTACGATTTGACATGGTCTCTACAACAATGACCCCGAGATCAAGCTGTGGCTCCACTAAAAACAACGTCTCTTTATAGTGTCCAATATTTTTGCCACTTGCTGACTGACATGTCAAGCTCTGTAAGGTTCCTTCCTCTTCATGTCTTTCTTGCCATCGTTTCCCTTGCTTGCTTCCTTCCCTGGAGATATTTTCCTGGCGTTGCGTCACATATCAAATATCCCCTTTACACGCCACCTACAAGTCCTAAGTACCCTCAGGTCACAGACGCTCTCTGTCTTGGCATAGAACACATATCTGTTTTCCTTCAAAGATCTCTCCCTTGTGGACGCTGTCCTGAGCAGAATCATCCAGATATGTTTTGTCATGTGAAGCTGGTAAGAGTTCTGGAGAATGCCCTCGCTTCTAAGACCAGGGTAGTTCTGTAGTGTCACATATCACTTACAAGACAAAACAAGAGAGACCTTCCACTGTAGGCTGAATTCAAAGAAATACCATTCTTTTATAGTTCTGTATGTGGTTCCATTTGTAGTAGTGGACATGTGTCTTTTTGCATTTTGTTTTGGCAGAGTAGGCGAAGGGTGTTTAGGAAAATGAGTAGTATGACTTAAGTGGAAGAAGGGAGGACTTTTTCAGTCTCTTTGTCCTTTTGGGTGATGGTAATTGCCGTCCCTCTTCCAGGGAAGTCAAGGTTCCTTTGAAAACTTGCCAACTACTGTACATATCCAGTTTGCTCTCAAAGTGAATGATGAGTGATATAAAAATCTTCTGTTTCTTTGGGGTTGTCTGTAATATTGAATTGTCCAAGTAAATCATCAGAAAGAACCTCCATCGAACTTGACAGCTGCCAAGGCTTGAGCTAGAAAGCAGGGGACAGAGAACAAGGGGTCAGGGAGAGTTGAAGAGAAAGGTTCACAGTTTAGGACAGTTTCTGCTACTGAAACATTTATCTGAATCTTCTTTATGAGAGCAGAAAATTGAATAATAATTATTGTTCTGCACAGATGACATTTCCTGATATAAGACAACAGATTTCCTGAGATTTACAAACAAAACAAAGGATTTTCATCCTTTAGACGGCAGCTTTGGCATTCACAGACGATTATCTCAAACAACAGCCCCTAAAGAATGTCACATTTGACATTGCATTGTAAATGACTTTGGACACCCAGATATTCTGTTGAATCCGTTCCATTGGTATCTGCATTCAATTATGGTTCCCAGCTTTTTGGAAGCAGCATATGGCCTTAAATAATGCATGACTGGTCACTTCCTTCTTATACAGAGGCGATTTGAAAGAGTCGGAAAGTCTATCGCAGTAAAACTATTATCATTTCTTTGTTGATTTATTTAAAATTGTCTACATTTTGCTGACAAATACATTCCCAAGACAGATAGATGTCTTGGGAATGTATGTGATTTAATAAACCACTGCAGAAGTGCTGGTGGTGGATCAATTCCACCACAGCACCTCTGCACTGATTTATTAAAAAAAAAAAAAAGCCATTGTGACTAAAGAAGAATAATTTCGTTCAAGGTCCAGTATGCCTGATTTACAGTATCTGGTCCTTTTAGCCTTAAATTGATTCATATTTATTCTATTAATACAAACATGGCTCATGCAAAATCAAAAGACAGAGAGAAACATGCAGGCAGGGGAAGGACTTCAGAGGACTAAACAGGGTAAAAACCAGTGGTTCCAAATTTCAGTGCAAATAGTAAGTAATAGTGGACATACTGCTGCTCATGGCATAGGCTAAGTAAGGGATAACTTTCGATGAACTGGTGATTTGTTTCCTAACAACTGACCTGTTGTAAATCACCAGTTTGCTTAATACATGGCTTGTGCACACAAGGTCTGTTGATGAGCGAAGCAGTCCATTGTTGTGACGCATCTTACTGCTCACATGACCAGAACGCTGGCTTCCGATTGGAGCATTCATTCAAGCCATCCCATCAGATTTTGGAACAAATTCTATTGGATTTCCAATACGAATCCAATAGGATTCCAATAGAATCCTATAGGATTTTCCCCCAAAATCCTATAGGAATCCTACTGGATTCCTATTGGAAATCCAATAGGATTTGTTCCAAAATCTGATAGGACTTTTCTATTGGAATCCCATAGGATTTTTTTGACTAGGGATGTAATAGATGATTTGAACCTTTGGGATAAATAGAAATACTTGCACCGAAATGTAGTTGGCATTGCACACAGTAAAAAATGGACCAACATTTGTACATTTCAAGAGTTATCTCTAGGGTAGAAACAAAGGTAATAATAGGCGGCAAACGCAACATGTGTTTGTGTGAAAGGGAGAGAGAGAGACTCACCTTCACGGAACTCACACCTTCATGATGTGGGCAGAGTCAGGGAAGTCAGCAGAGGAAGGGGGAGGGGCCAGGCCGGTGGGGGAAGTGGGGGGGCTGGGTGGGGCGCACTGGGCTGCAGTAGAATGTGAGGGTGGGAGGGTGGGGTGCAGATGAGGAGAAATGACAAAAAAATAAAAAATATCAACAAAACGTTACAATGAAAGAATGTGAGAGCAGTGACAGAGCAGCAACGTAAATGGAGAGGTAGACGTGAGCTTGGACACCTTTTACAGGGAAGAAGGGCAGCCGAACATGGCATGTAGACAAAATGTGGGCCCCTGTGCACTGTAAGTGGAATGAAAACGATAGGGAACTACCCGAAAATAACTATGTTTTTAAAACTGCATTTTAAAGCTAATATAGGCAACTTTAGTGTGTACAAAATCTGTATTTGCAAACAGATTTAAATCCAACTCCACCTCACCTCCACTCTATTGGCTCATTATGAAACAGCTGGAGACAGCTGTGCTGTGATTGGCTAAATCGCTGCCTCACCCCCCACAACAAACCCCCTCCCACCCACACACTAGAACCGTCTTGTCATGAGCCCCAACCTCAATTATTTGTTGACAACAATAAAGTTCTGTACCGTCTGCAGGTCAAAATTTAGATTTTTGGCAAAAAAAGGTGCCTATAATACCTTCAAAGCTGCATCAATGTGCTGCCTATGTGCTAACTCAAGTTTAAATGCAGGTCACCTGCACTACACTGAAATGTTTACCACAGAGCTAACAGAGCCTGCCTGCTCTTTTGGTTTGTTTTCTCTTCTGCTCTAGTTGTTGTCCTGTTTGCACTGGGGTATACATATTTCATTCAGACAAAAATAGCCCAGTTTTAAAGATACAGGCGCAGGCTTGTTAGAAAACTTAGGATGTTAAAAAAATAATAAGAGCAAATCATCTGTGGCCTGGAATTATATCCATAAGAGATGACTATAGTGGTTATGTAACACCTCAAGAAGGAGTGAAATATGGTTGCTTAAACCAAGCAGAAGAACGACTATGATTTAGTTTCTCCATGACTCCATCATTCCACTGCTGTGCGCGCATGCGTTTCGTGTCAGATCAGGCGGTCTGAAGTGTATTTTAATTGTGTTTATTTGACTTGCTGTCATTTCAGCCCGATGTGTTGCTCCATCATCAGACCACCACAGCTCTCCAGGGGCGAGATCTCCAAAATACTTCTGGTAAATATTACACTTATACCCTACGTGTGGCATTATATTGCCCCTACTGGTAGAAATCTCTGTGGAGTGCGAAATGTAGTACGCTGATATTTCTCAACGCTTCATAGTTTATTTTCTGTTGGTTTTTAGTTTTAGTTCTAGTGCATTCATTGCCTTTTGATTGCTGTTTGTGAGTCAGACCTACTTGCTATCTTGTTATATAATCTAGTATAGGGCCTGACTCTCTAGTCAGTAAATTGCATATAGCCTGTGTAGAATGGTCAAGGATAGAAAAATATCTTAGACACAGACAGAATATAGAGAATATGTAATGTATAGGGCTGGGTTTGCTGACCGGTCATAATAACCTTCAAACTAGGGCATTAACGACTTGAGTTTTTTCCAAGCTGACTTGTCAGACAGTGAAGTCGAAGTTGCATCGACTTATCGGTTCATGGCGTGGGCGGGGGTGGGGGGTCCGTAGTGGGGGCCTCCCCTAGTGGCGGGGATCAAATGGTGCCACTATGATGCGCAGTGCTCATACAAAAGACACCGCTAGGCTACGCATATATGACAAGGTGCTTAATATGAAAACAACAAATATATTGCCACGCACAACACCCCAGGCCAATAACCAAAATTACAGCTGAGTAGACACGCATCGCACACAGAGAAAGAAAAAAGGGAAAACAAAGGTAAATGTTTAATTCCCCTTCCTTACTCCTTTCCCTCGGAGGAAGGAAAAAAATACAACTTTTCGACTCAGGCTTTTGGGAGTCAACTCGTGTTATGCAAATCGATGCATTGATTTTTCGGTTATTGTCCTACATCAAACCCACTAGCTGGATAGCAACAGACTGTATGCATGATATTAGTTTTTAAATCTAGTGTATTTCTGGGACTACTTTATGTGTCTTAGGTCCTGGGCAGCTGCATTGTTTACCCTTGATTGATGTGTATCAGGATTCAGTTTGGCTTTGACCAGTAAAGCGCCATAAAACAGAGCTCTGTTCTCCAATGTTTTATTGCATTATTAGTTGTGTTTATAGGCCACATACACCATGTAAAAAAACAATGCCCTCTAATTATCCTACAGCGATTTATCACGGTCTATTTGACAGTTATTTGGAATTCAATGTAGTCTTTTATGAATTATTAAAACATTACTTTTTAGAGCAGAAACCTGGACATGGCGGCCGTGTTGGTTAGGTGGTGCTGGCGCTAATAAGGTTGACAACTACTGTTACATCATTCATATATACAGATGTTTGGTCCTGACCTGAATGTTTAACAGCTGAAATAAGCTGACTGGAACTATAGTTAGGTCATTTTTTATCAGATATTTGACCAATCATGGAACTAAATCGCTCCCAAGAAATTTATTCACAAATGTGCTTTTAATGGTGTCTAATGACTTGTAGTAAAATGTTGAAATTTGAATCTTATGGGAAACCCATAAAAACAGGTCAAAGTCAGGTTAGTAGTCGCTAAGCTACATTGTACTGTATGTAGCTTAGTGACTGTATGAAGGCAAAACATGTCAAATTTCATCATGCTTTATGTAGCATGTGATATGTCTAACTACGTTGTAGATGGTTTCCATGATGCTGAATCCATTCCCAACATTAGTTTTGCAAAAGAAACACATGAAAAGCATGAAATTTGGCATGTTTTGCCTTCTATAGGTTAGTGAATGGTACCCTGACTATAACCTATTTTTTGATGAGGTTTCCCACAGGAGTTGAATTTCAACATGTTTACTACATGTTATTAGACACCATCAGAAACACATTGTTGAAGAAATTTCCTGGTAGTTCCTACTAGTAGTTCCCTGATTTTCATGACTTGAGAATTGAGTAGCATAGTTTGTTTAATGTAGGTATATAAAATGTATATGCCTTCAATAAATGTGTGTAATAGCACGCACACACAATTCAGAGCATGCAGTTTTAGTAGAGGTATCCCACAGAGAAGAATTGCAGTGTTGTAGTGGAATGTAACTAGCGACAGTAATGGAACTCATTCATCAACTGAAAACCAAGGTCACCGAGAATCCAAGTGCCGATTCAAAGAGAGCTGTAAGTGTGTCTGTGCGCGCGTGCGAGTGTGTTTTATGGACATCGTCTCCAGCGCAATTCTTTGTGGATGCATAATGGCTGGTAACTCGCATCGGACAAAGTGGAAGGCATACCACAACGCTAACTGTGGATCTGTGCATGGAATGTCTTGGTTCATTTATTTCTTTAAATCTCTCAATTAATTTGCTGATAACTTAAACACTTAAAACATTTCTTCACACACACACACAGACCCCAAGTTAGCATGTGGGCTTTGAATGAATTATGCAAGCTATACAAGGTAAAGTCCTCAGCATTATTTGTGCACTCTTCTGAGTTACATATACCACACACTAAGGACTAAACTGTGTACACGTGGCGACAAAAAAAAAAAAAACACAATATGATGTTCTGAGGTAGCTGTTGTTTTGAGGCAAAGACAAAATGGAAGGCGGGGGGTGTGGGGGTGATGAGGGTGTAGTTTGAATGCCAGAGCATCAGCGGCATGGCCGCGGCCCTGCCGCTCTGGCACGGGGGAGCGTTGCAGAAGGTTTGGGCTTGGTGGAGGAGGAGGAGGATTTGGGAGTGGCGTGGAGGGGGACATCCTCACCGGAGAGCAGGCGACTGCGGCGCGAGGCCTCGGCGGCCAGCGCGCACGAGATCTCAATGCGCTTCTCCTGCTCCTGGAGCTGCTGCTCACAGTTCACCTGGACACCGCCGCCGCTGCCCTCCGACGGGCCGTCCAGCAGCGGAACCACGTTCTGTAAACTGGGGAGGGGAGTAGAGGAGAGGAGAGGAATAACAGTTGAAATCGGTGGTTTTCAAATCAAGGTCCATTATTTGTTCAACATTTGAGCCACAGACCACAATTTTGATGAGCGATAGCCTCAATATTTTATTATGATTGGTTTAAGATTGGTTGCCCATTCCATGTGTACACACACCCAAACACACACACACTCCCCCCCCTCTCTCCCTCTCTCTCTCTCTCTCTGTGGAATAGTTGTGAGCGACATACTTTGATTTGGCAATGAGGGTCTTGATCCTCTCTACTTTCTTCTGCTTCTCCTTCTGCTCCTCTGGGCTCAGAGGAGTGTGATCCACGTCCACATCAAGGTAGCGCTCAGGAATCAATACCTTGTCTGGAGCCATCAGCTGGAAAACATATAGAAAACACAGCATGGTGAGCACACAAGGCAATCACATGAGACAACACACAAGCCTTCGTGCTCACGCACACACTCATGCACAGATATTTGACTGTGAGATTTGAAAAAAAAGAAACTATGTTTCCTGACAGAAGACCTTAGGCCAGATTAAATCATGAAAACATGAAACTGGTGTCTGGTTTAGACTGCGGTAAGTTACACCGTTCCACTAGCTCCCTAGTCCCTACAGACGAAATCATTGCCGTGAGGAAAGACATCAAAGTGCTTTGTTGGAATACCATGTTGTATAGCCATTGTTAACAGCTGTTAAAAGGTGTTGCTGCTATGATATGACAACACAACTCCCCTCCAGGATCCTATCATAGACAGCCACGCAGACAAAGTTTAACATTCATATTTGGTTTGTTTGATTTGTTATTAATTTGTTCACCTTAAATCGGTTCAGTGGTCTAATTCATTGCGCCGAGACGAAAATGCAAACGCGTCAAACTAAAAAAATGCAAACATTGCATGTGTTGAAGGATATAAAAGTGCTTTGGGTGGCTGTTAGCAGCTGTTGCTGCTATGAGACCTGGATGCACCTTCAGGGACCACTAAAGGTCTTATTTTTAATAGCCTAAAAGTTTTAACGAGGACAGTATGATAGATTAACCTCCCCTGATAAATGATCCTCACTGGAACAAAACTTGCTTTGAGATGGGTATCTGCAGCCAAATACATGTCACGGTTCTTGACATGAAAACACTTTTTTCCCCCTAGAATGCCTCACCTCTTTGTTGATGTCCACAGCGTAGTTCTCCGGCTCGATCTGCAACCGCCGAAGCCGCGCGATCTCTTGCCTGGGAGACTCCACCCCCTCGCCGCGTACCGCCGCCTCCAGGTCCTTGATGTCCACCTCATGAGCCGTGAGACGCCTCCGTACCTGGACACACACACACACCAACATGTGGATATGTCGCTCGGACATGCAGACGGACATCCACTGCTCCCGTGCTTGCGGTTAGAGTTAGACCTCACACACAAATACACACACACGCGCACACGCACACGTACCGCACGCAAACAATTTATTCTGTGATTGTATTGGACCGTCCACGGTACCCTGTTGATATGGTTTTACAAACACGTCTAGTCCAGTCATAACCACCATGGTTATGACTGGCTAGTATTACGTTGATGCTATGAGATACAGACAGAGTAGGCAAAAATGTGGCATTGTTATCATGAACATTAGTGAGAACCGATTATATAAAGATAGATTACTAAAAGCGGTGGATCTTTTGATTGGGCCTTTTGCTTTCAGCTTTCAAGAAGAAATCAATAAATCATTAGTACCTGAGGGTCCATAGACACATGAAAATTGGAAAAAGTACAAAGCTCTGGCATCCCATTTTTAAATATGATTAAGTTAGTCTAGCACAGGGGTGCAAACAGGTAGATTGCGATCTACCAGTAGATCACAAAGGTTTTTGATCACATCTCAGCTCAAACCCACAATGCAATCATTTGTTTTCAAGAGTGTTAACGCACAGTAACAGTCAGTTGCATTACAAAGTTATACAAAAGAAAACACCAATTCCATGTTGTCACCTATCTCCCAAACCAGCTGTTTGTCTTATAAACAACATCAGTGCCACTATTCCAAAGCTACTTTGTAAACATTTTTTAAAGTATTTTCAGCAGTTGGATCATAATTTTGTTACGATGGTCATTTTGAAAGTAGCTCTCTGCGGGTCAATTCTAATAATAGTATTTTGTGGTCTACTTTGTCAAACGCAGCACTGACACCTACTGTTGTAACACTAGGAGTGAAATTCTGCCAACAATGAATGCCATTAAAGATTTTAGACGTAGGTAAGCACTATTTTTAATTAAAATAAGCGTTAAAATTGCTCTACCATTTCAAAATAAGTGTATGCATAGTTCCATAGATAATTGTCATTGCTATGAAGCGTATCTTCAATAACAGGGGGTTTCCCGGTCTCTCCAGCCCTTGTGAGTGAAACAGAAAATACATTTTCAGGTTCATATCTAGTCAAGGGAGAGAGAGCCTCATACAGCACTCACAGGATAAACAAGTTAATTTGAAAGTGATGACACGAAGTAATGAGCAGACACAACTGGCACTATAAAACTATAAAACTGATGGATGGGTGCTCTCTCCTGACTGGCTGGAATTGGCAACCGACCTGAAAATGTGTTAATAGTTTATAACAGACCTGGGAGGACCTGTGTTACTGAACAAACATTCTATGATTCACAGTGATTACTATCAGAATATAAGCCTTGGACTTTGAATAAATAAAAAAGTTTTAACCTAAAAAATGTCACCCTACCTCTAACAGGAGCTGTCTCAGTGCTGTGATGTGGCTGAAATCCTGGTTGGAAGATACCAGAGCCATTGTTTAGTCCTAACACAGCTTTGTAAAGCGTCTTACTTAAAAAAAAACGGGTTAGATACGGGCCAATAATGGTTCATTATTGATCTAGAATAGGTTTACTATTCTTTTATTATTTTTGTGAGTGTTTTGATGACTGCATGCAGTTCGTAGGGCCTGTGGGAAGCAGCCTGAGAAAAGAGACGTGTTGACAATATGTAGAAGATCTGAGCCCATGCAATTTGGAACATTTTAGAAGAAAAAAAAAAAGCCTGTTGGCAGAAAATCAAGGCAGCAGGAGGAGGATTTCAGATGTGGTGTAATGTCTTCCAAGTTTTCACAGCTTGTTTTCGGCTCGTTTCAGAGGGGATTATATCGCCGTGTTTATGTGTATGTCTCGCATTGTTTCAAAGACATACATTGCATAATTACAATTTCTCCGGCAGGGAATTGTTGCCTGTTGAACTGTTTGTTGAGTTAGGGATTGGAACCAACGTACCGGGGAATCAGTGATGTTGCCTTTTGTTTCCTCATGCTATTACTTGTATGTCCGTGTGGGTGTGTGTGCGTGCATGCGTGTGTTAACTCCCAACAGCATGAAGAAGCCAAAGGTTAATTTCCACATGAGGATAATGTGAAACAAAGCGTTCTAAAAGACGCTGCAACAAACGTACCACTTTGTAATTGGTGGACAGGTTCAGACTGCGTCTCTTGTCCCTCACAGAGCTGCTCTGGTTCCGGCGGATGCGCTCGTTCTGCTCCTCTACACTCATCTTTGACTTGACCTCTGCAGGGAAGACCGCACTCTTTGGGCGCTCCTGGGGGGGAAACAAACACACCAGAAATATTCAAAATACATCTTTTTATATCATCAAATTTCCCAAACAAGGTACTGGGGGCTCCTTGTGTATGTGTGCATCTGTGTGTACCCATCTGAAAAAAAAAAAAAAAAAAAATCTTCTTTAATAAAATGTTTAACAATATTTCCAAATATTTCACTTTATTCTCAATGCGATTTTACATTACAGATGCTCACAATGTGGCGGTTGTAGATCAACTACTGTATGTTCGTTTGTGCTTGATATCATATACATGGCCACTTGTTTTTCTTGCAAATCTGGCAACAAATCGAAAGATAACAGGAACTTATGCACACAAAAATGAAAGATTTATTGGTTGCAGGATATACAGTAAATGATATGTTTTTCAGTGGTGCAACACTCTAAGGCATGGCTTTGTTCCTATGCATATGTGTACACAACGTATGCCTGTACACCAACAAGGGGCATTGTTTATATTAATTGTTTTACATTTAAGTAAAACATTTGAAATTAATTTTTAATTTCTCAAGATGTATTTTTGTTTTAAATTAAAAATCAAATAGTAAACAAAAAAACTAAAAAAAAAAAAAAAAATGATATACTATGTATACTCCTGCCCACAAAAAATGTGTCTGTGAACCAGGTGAGTACCCAGAACTAATGCCTGGGAAACACTGATCTAAAATGTGTGCACCTGGCTGGGAGTAAAAACAAAACAAGCAAAAGAGGCTATGTGTCCTGTATTACACAGGTGAGTCAATGCAAAGGCCTGCAGACCAGATCGGGCTCTTGCACAAACTGTCTGGGCAAATTGATTGCCCCCCTGAGGCTTTGGTTACATTGGTTTTACAGGTCTCTCTAAAAACAATAAATAAATCAACTAATCTGACAGCTGCAGTTGATTCAGAACATTTGCCGCTCGAGTCCGAAAGTAAGACCAAAAAAAGGGTTAATGCTATATATTACTCCAGATGCCTGATATTTAACCACTTGAACTGTAGCGTTGCAAATTCAGGGCATGTCATAAGGGTAATGAACCTTCAGAGAAAAACAGCTCATCTACAAGGTGCATGGTGAGTTGTGTTATGTGATGGCCGGTAGAACCGGTATTTTTTTCTGTCAAAGAGATTTAGCGCAGAGGCGCCCAGGGGATGGACCCTGGGCGCGATCCCGGTCAACGGAAAGTGGTGGTGGTTGAACCTGGCCCACTGTCTGTCAAAGAGCTGAATATGACTTAATTTGTCAATTTGTGGAAAAGGCTTTTATCCCTGCCTTGATCTCCTTGCTCCTTTCACTTAAAAGTGAAACAACTGAGTACTTTTCCACCCCTGCTGGGAATGGTGGACGGTACGGATAGTACTGGCATGGTTTCACTTCACTCAAAACCTGGAATGGCGAGGCGAAAGCAATTTTCAAGGATCACTTTGATCCTGCGGTGAGCCAGTTCATCCCCAGCCGTTAGGGCCCATCACTAAAAAAACATGGCAATGTGATGGATGCTATGAAAGCCTCAAACTGATGGATTTTTGGGTGATGAATACCGCTGCATTTGACCGGTTCACCTGTTCTGGTGTTGACGTTAACTACCGGAATAGACGCCCGCGTGGACTGGCTTGCATTATATCTGAGCATAAGCGTGCCATCTGCAGTGGTAACTTGGACCAATGCCATGCAGATCTTCGGGTCTGAATCCGAGATCACAGACTACTGATGTTTTGACTGATGTTTTGTATAAAAAAGAAAGTATGTGTGGTTGTTGGTTAAACAATTTGGGAACCACAGACTTTAGAGCAATGGTTGCCAAACTTTTTAGCCTGTGACCTAGAGAAAATTAGTGAAAATAGCAGATCTACAAGCTCGCAGCACATTGCTTTGCGCTGGGTTGTGAGCTTGTAGATTGGCTATTTTCAGTCGTCGGGTGAAATATCGTTTAACCATAAAAAGGGACATAACATATTGTATGAGGTATTATTTCGTTTGTCTGATATCCAGGAACGCTCAATTGTGTAATAGCAGTTTCAGAAGGGCAGCTGAATTCCATTTTGGGGTATAATTTGATTATGCAAAAATGCAATGCAAATAATCCATTGTTGTCTAAACTCCAAAATCATTCACTTTTAACGCACAATTGTGATGTTTCTACCACGGATGGACATCATGATATCATGATCATGATATAACAGCAGACACGCTGAATACTTACTATATACTATACTTATTGTAGTTACAGCATACCGGATAAAGACACATAGCCTGCCTCTCTGAAACAGGTGTAGCGTGAGGCCTGAACACGGACATGGATAATACAGAGGCAATGCCCTCCCCCAGAGAAGGATGGAGGGTGCTAATCAGTTTTACGACCCTTTGGAATGCAGGATAGGAACTCAAGAAAATGGACACTTCAGTATTCACTTTCTGTGCCCCTACTTCATGAACAATACCACACAGATGAAACTGTGCGCATTTTACATGTCTGGAGCACAAATACAGTATATATATATTTGTATGCTATCTTATGAACCTTAACTATACACTGTACATAGCATGTTGAATTGATATGTAAATAATTTCTTCTCCTAATATTTGCCTGAGCTCTGCATGGCTAATATATGGTGTTTAGTATCTAAATGTTCCCAGAATCGATTTGTTTGCAAATCCATGATCAGATGTTTTGCAATTAGTCACTAAGGGAAGTTAGAGAAAAGTAGAGACATAGCAGGAGGAAAAAGGAGGGGCTGCTGAACCCCCCCTACACACAGACATGGACCCCATGGCCAATGGCCAGTGAACTGGAAGGGAGGAGTCAAACTCCCCCACTGAGTGAGGACAGTGAACAGACCAGATGTGCTCTCTCTCTTGGTTTGGTGGACGAACAGGCAAGACGTCCTGTTCTGTCCTCTCCCTCTGCTCTTCTGAATCGGGTTTGACTAGATGTCCCCGTTTCGTCCTCGGTTCTGTTTGGTCGGACTGTGGGGTCAGACGAATGTCCCCCACATAGAGCACTACTGACTTTGTTTGAGGATAAGACACTGAGTCTCCTCATCGCTCATCAGTCCGGGTTTGACTGCATGTCCCCACACCAAAGAACTTCTGAGCAGACCTCAACGCCTCAACCAGCCAACCCTCAGAGACTCAGAACGGTGCTCCTCTCAACGCCACAGCGAAGACAAGACACCCATCGCCTACACGACATCCTTCAAGGAGCCAACTCCAATCCAAGCCGGCGTCACCAAGGACGCAGAGCTGACACTGACCGGGTATAAACTGCCTGGAGGCCTGCACCTCTAACTGTCCACTCTCCTTCCCAAGATGGCCGCCGCCAGCTACTACAACTACTCCTGACTATCACCACAGGCCTGCTAATGGCTGCCACCACATGGCTGTCTCCTCCTCCTACACACAGGCAAGCATATCACGTTACATGTGGAATGGCAACCCCCAGGTTAGCAGGCAGAGTAGAGAAGTTGTAGATCTGCTGTTTCTCAAACCTTTTATTGCTTTTATTTTCAAGTGTCTCTTTTCTTTGTCTGCACCATTACCTGACAATACACACGACCTTGCTATGATCGACATTTAATCCTGCCGTCCATTTTAGGATGTTTTATACCAATTTATTTTACATTTAATAAATTGATTATTTTTATTAAGAAGTTGTTGTGTTTTCTATCTCATGGTTTACAAATTGTACAGATGGGGTATTTATTGCTAGTCTGTCCAAGAACTCATGTTACATTAACAGTGACGTGAGCAATATAATCTCATTATGTTTCAATATTAATATTTTCATAATTTCGTAAATACGGAAAATTAATATTGAAATATTATGTCCTGTTCATAAACACTACATAATTGGCGCCCAACGTGGGGCAGACTCTTATTCCAGCTGTACATACTGTGAACAATGAGATATTGAAATCATACATATCATTTTTTTTTAATATAATAATAATAAGGCTAATAATAATAATACGGGTAATAATAGAAATAATAACCACCATGACAACGCTAATAATATAGGCCTAATACGGCTGTTATTTATTTTATTTTATTATTATTTGTATTATTTTTCCCAGTGATTTAAGTTGATCAATATCTGGTTAGTGGTAGAAGAGTGAAATCTAAAATACCAGTAAAACCGGAATAAAATCGGTCGTTTTTAAAGCAAGCACTATAATAATAACAATAATATAAACTAATTCTCCCGAAGAGGCATGGTGTAGTAACTGTTGAGAATTTATTTAGCTGCTAGATATGAGAGCTACCTAGGATAACATCCGTCTCATAATCTGAAGGGTGTGAGTTTCATCATGACTAGAACTGTCAAAGATCCTTAAATTGACACATTAGATCCATATCTGTGTTGAATTAAGTTGATCTGACATTAGTGCATGTGTGCCCCTCTCCCACAAATGTGAGTTTTTATCCCACTTCCTCTAGAGTATATTAGCTATTGGTCTATGACTAATGAAGTATACCTACGCCAATAGACATCACTGCAAATCTGTTGGTGAATACAAGTAAAACTGTGAAAACCCTGGTTTATAGATAGATGTAAACCCTTTATGTTTTCCAGTGGCAGTATGGTGTAACATAGTATTATTTTATTTTTATTTTATTTGTGAGTACATGTATGACATCATTGCTGGCTGGAAGTTACCTTGGCCTGGCAAAATGTTTAACAAGTTAATGATCTGATCTTGGTAGGGTAGGAAAGGCAGTTGTGTGTGAAATTGACACAGGAACCATTTGAGATTCTGCCAGAGAGCGCAGACAAACGGTCTCCATTTTGTCTTTGTTGCTGCATGCAACATACACGCAACACCCCTTTATCAATCATTTGAGAAAAGGGGGGTTTTGAACCACAGCCTTAGCAGTGTTGGCTCAATCTGGCTCCATGAAGAGTTGAGCCACACCAGTCCTGACCTCCCACTCCTTCCTTATCACCCACATCAGGGCAGAAAGGGGGGTTTGGGCCTGCCTCTTGTGTGTCAGCAGACACATAAACCAGATCAACATTTGTTGAATCCATACCAGTAGTCTGGCATTGCTTTTTAGCAACTATTTGTCCATACTGTAACACCTAGTTATCACTGTTGTCACGAATACATTAACTTTACACAAGTTAGAAGTTTTGTGTCGACTGGCAACTGTCAACCGTGTTAGTCATCATCTATCATTCCAAAAGAGGTTGAGTAGTGCAATCTTGGTTCCAGACCAGGAAACAGGCAAAGGGCTTATCAATAGCCGGCTAATGCCAGTCCCATTTCTGGGTTGTAGAACGACCCCCACCCCTTCACCTCTTTCATCACCCTGCATCTAGGTGAATGGCAAGGGGGGGTCTGAGCATTAGTTGGCCTGCTGCTCTTGTGTGCCAGTTCTTCCTTCTTACACAGCCAGCCTAGGGCTCACTGTGTAGGCTGCAAAAGTAAAGCGAACTGCCCTCCTTGCATTTCCAAATTTGAATTTCGCTTCAGTGGCAAATGTACCTCTTGTTAACCCTGCTAGCTAGTGCATGCATTCAAGTAAATTAAAGTATGGTCAAAATTTAGATTTTAATTGTTGAGCAATCTATTTTAGAATTAGTGTCATTTAAAAAAAAAAAAAAAAAAAAAAAAAAACTTGACTGACTACCAAAAGTTAACAAGTGGTACACTGTAGGTGTTTGATCCGCCCTGTGAGATAAATTACATTTTTGGAACAAGATTAATAGACAACACTTTGGCAGCCCATTTTACAACTTTGCAGATTTTAGAGATCTGTTGTTAGAGAACTTTTCTAAAATAAGAAGATTTTAGCAACACTGCCAATATGTCTGAGAAGGCACTCAGCTACCTGGATTTATTCAATCAGCTGTTGGTGTTATTCGTGGTTTCCTCGTGTTTGGTTCTCATTGATGTCGCAGGGATCAGGAAATTCCTGTATAATATGGCCTATGCCATAACACATGCTGTAGAAGCTTGGCTAGAACGTTTTGACCCAGACCTGCAGAGTTCTTGGAATGTTGGTTGTGATATGGATGCGTGCCCACAGTTTGTCCCATTGCCGACAGGGAAAGATGACACTGGCAGGTTACAGGGGGGTGTTTTGAAGCAGGAGGCTGGAGTAAAACAACCATGGGGTGATCTGGCTGAATTCTGTAAGCTTCAGGGCTCCATAATCCAGTTGCAGGACAGGGTTGCATCCCTGGAAAAGCATAAATTTACCAGCATGGATGACACTCTACTGAAATGCTTTCAGAACCTTCTAGCAGAGGTCAGAGGTCAACCACCAGCATGCACTGGTGAACTTTGCTGTGGGTCCAGCCTAATCCAGGCTGAACTAGCTGACCAAGCCAAAGCAATCTCGGCAATGAATTCTCATGTTGACAGACTGAGTGTAGAAGTCAATCAGTTACAACACACTATAACTATTAGAGACAACCTTATCACAACACTGCAGGGTAAATTAACCAAGCACGAGTTTGAGGAAATGGAATTGGGTGGTCATCAGGGGTTGCTGGACCATGTTTCCTTTCCAAAAACCTACATCCCTGCCACTGACCCTTTAGAACCAAAGCAACTGCATGTACACCCAAGTGATCAGGCTATGACCCTGCCAATAGATAGAGTGGTAGCACGAGCAGACATAACTGCGTGCACACGACCAGTCCCACCATGTTCTAGCCCACCTTCAGCACCCAGTCAGTTTGAGTTTGACTCACACAAAATGACGCATGAACCCCAAAGGTTCCTTGCTAAAACGCTGGACGATGACGACCTAATGATACTTGCAGAACACATTGACCGTTTTAACCCACCAGTTTCGGGCAGTGCAGACACTCATGCTTATCTAGATAGTATAGAGGACTGCCTACGCTCTCATGAGCCTGTCACTGTAGAAACAAAAGTCAGACTTATTCATCTAACCTCAAACCGTGAGGTGTTTTCCTGTCTCACACGACAGCCGGCACAATTTCTGCAAGATTGGGGTTCGGTTCGACAGGTCATTATTGATGAGTTCAGTGACGACTGTGGTGTTCAACCTGGTCTCGTCTCGGCCATGGGCGTTAAACAGCTCTATGGTGAAGGTGTTGACGTGTTCTATAGACGTCTAATGAAAGCGTTTTTCGGCTATAAGAATACTCCAAACATGGAGGAGGATGTCATGTTCAAACAGCTGTTTGTTAACAACCTATTGCCATCTGTCACCAGGCGTTTCCCTCTCGATGTCAGACTCAGTAGTAACATGGCAACATGCCCTAAAAGCATACGGGAGCTACGGAGTCTGGCACGGGAAGCATTTGCTAGAGACCGTGATGACCCGCCCTTATCGTTCGCTGAACGAAGCCATAAGAGCCCAGAAGTCAGTCACGAAGTTAGGGAATCACGCCGGCAAAGAAAAGCACGGCTCTATGCAGCGAGACAGAAGTCAGGGCCGAGTGATAATGACTGGCGGGCATCGATGCATGACTGAATCAACAACACAGTGGCATCCTCTTGTGTGGATTTTTCAGATTTAACCCCCTGTGGTGGCTGGTGGGTCAATTGAAAAATCCAAAGGGGGGAGTACGGATTTATACACCTTATACACTGGTTGTTGTTGTTGTGTTTACTTTTTCGTTTTAGTTTTTCTTTTAGTCTACCGGTTTTGTTTTGTCCAAACCTAAAATAATAGTATCAACCGTCAAATGTAGTCCCTATAGGATAATTAACATGATCTGCATGCCTTGATCATCTTAATTACCATTTGGTGAATTAACAGCATGATAGTTCTACCCAAATTATGTCTGCGGCAAATATTTTGTCGTAGCTACACTCAAACATTTTGCAGTAAACGGTCACCATTTCAGTTGACAAGGGGAGATGTTTGCTATAACAAATACTTTACTGTAGCTCGAGTAATCACATATCTGCCAGTACAACTATATAGAAATGATGATTTCCTTCAGCATGTATATAGAAATTATGCCGTCTGCTACATGTACAGAAGTCTACTATCATGCCTACAAAAATCAGAACAACTACTGTATATAGAAATGATGCCTTTTGCTCCATGCAAAAGTCTACTCTCATGCCTACATTTTTTATTATTATTATTATTATTATTATTATAGCCAGACTCAACCAAATATCTAAGCTTTCCACTCAAGTAAAAAAAAAAAAATAATAATAATAATAATAATAATAATAGGTTTGACATCTCTTGTAGCATTATGTATATATTGTACATGTGTGTATATATTTATAAGCATATTATTTTTCTTGCTTCCCCTGTACTAATATGCCATCATCCTAATTTGCTGATAACTATAGGAGTTTTAAAACAATCTTGGCAGTTTTAAAACATCTGTTGTTGTTGTTGTTTTTTTTCTTAAAATGTTATTTTCCTCTTTTTGTTTTCCTTGTGTGTTGAGTTTGTACATATATTAGGTCATCATATATTATTATTATATATATATTCGTTTCCATCATATTGAGAACAGTAAATATATACAACTTGCAGCAGTTTAAGTGCATGTCTAAGGATTCCTTTCCTTTTGTGCTCTGTGTTTTATTCCCTTTTTCTTTCTTGTTTAAACATGTTTTATGGTTGTTCGAAATTTCCCAGAAACAGTTTAGAAGGAAAGGGAGTTGCCATTTTTACATGTGATGTTTATGCTGTGTGTGCCATGTCCATGCTCTCACTTTGTACTTTGTGCCCTCAAGGATCATAGACTCAACGTTTCGTTTCTTCACGACCTTGAGGCCAAGGGGGGATATGTAGCGTGAGGCCTGAACACGGACATGGATAATACAGAGGCAATGCCCTCCCCCAGAGAAGGATGGAGGGTGCTAATCAGTTTTACGACCCTTTGGAATGCAGGATAGGAACTCAAGAAAATGGACACTTCAGTATTCACTTTCTGTGCCCCTACTTCATGAACAATACCACACAGATGAAACTGTGCGCATTTTACATGTCTGGAGCACAAATACAGTATATATATATTTGTATGCTATCTTATGAACCTTAACTATACACTGTACATAGCATGTTGAATTGATATGTAAATAATTTCTTCTCCTAATATTTGCCTGAGCTCTGCATGGCTAATATATGGTGTTTAGTATCTAAATGTTCCCAGAATCGATTTGTTTGCAAATCCATGATCAGATGTTTTGCAATTAGTCACTAAGGGAAGTTAGAGAAAAGTAGAGACATAGCAGGAGGAAAAAGGAGGGGCTGCTGAACCCCCCCTACACACAGACATGGACCCCATGGCCAATGGCCAGTGAACTGGAAGGGAGGAGTCAAACTCCCCCACACAGAGAAAAAACAATGGTCAAAAACAACCTAACTTCGGTCAAATTTCAACCAAACGTAGAGGTTGAATAAGGACCAACTGGGTCTTTGGTCAATCTGACCGAATAATGCGTGTTATTATATTTGACCGAATGCATTTGGTTACATTAATAACCCAATTATGAGGGTCAACATAACCTAAGTACCAGTTGATTTGACCGAACATATTAGCTTGCATTAATAACCTAATTTTGAGGGTCAAGATTACCCAACTGCCAGTTGAATTGATACAGAATATTCAGTTAACCCATTTGTTTTATTAAAGGGAAATTCCACCCATTTAAAGGGGAACTTCGCCACTTTTCAACACTCTTTGTGTGGTGTTGGTCATTAGCATACATGCTAATGGCCTCCTGATTAATAACATTGGGATTCTGTGGCTCCAGCGCCGTGCTTCCCAAGTTGTCAGATTCTGACCCAGTGACGTCATTGGGTCAGAACGTCCCACTGACTTAAACTACAGCGAGTATGTGGACGGGTAAGGTTACCGTACCGGTCTGAGTAACGGTCTGAGTGCCGGTCTGAAGGAAAAGTCGTTGCAGTGTTGTGTTTACAGTGTTGGATGCATTCCTCGGCATTAGTATCCTATCTGTTCCTGTAAAAAGTATAAATAATTTCATTTTTCGTCATTTTGTCCGAGAAATTCTACAATACCCACAGTGCACCGCGGCATCAACCAAAGTCTGTGACCTAACAAATTGGTTACCGTACCGGTCTGAGTAACGGTCTGAGTGCCGGTCTGAAGGAAAAGTCGTTGCAGTGTTGTGTTTACAGTGTTGGATGCATTCCTCGGCATTAGTATCCTATCTGTTCCTGTAAAAAGTATAAATAATTTCATTTTTCGTCATTTTGTCCGAGAAATTCTACAATACCCACAGTGCACCGCGGCATCAACCAAAGTCTGTGACCTAACAAATTGGTTACCGTACCGGTCTGAGTAACGGTCTGAGTGCCGGTCTGAAGGAAAAGTCGTTGCAGTGTTGTGTTTACAGTGTTGGATGCATTCCTCGGCATTAGTATCCTATCTGTTCCTGTAAAAAGTATAAATAATTTCATTTTTCGTCATTTTGTCCGAGAAATTCTACAATACCCACAGTGCACCGCGGCATCAACCAAAGTCTGTGACCTAACAAATTGGTTATTCTCATTA
Source organism: Benthosema pterotum (assembly GCA_039105355.1). NCBI lineage: Eukaryota > Metazoa > Chordata > Actinopteri > Myctophiformes > Myctophidae > Benthosema > Benthosema pterotum. Next base: position 24,027,041 of record CM076971.1, on the reverse strand, counting down.
AAACAACCCAAAACCAATAACCAAATAAAACAACCCATGAATTCGGTCAAAATAAAATCCCTGCAACCCAGGAAAAGGTTATGGCTTCAAGAAATAACCCAGGAAAGTGACCTAACACCATTGACTGAAGTGTTTAGTTGCAATTTTGACCGATTAGTTTTTTGTGTGCACTGAGTGAGGACAGTGAACAGACCAGATGTGCTCTCTCTCTTGGTTTGGTGGACGAACAGGCAAGACGTCCTGTTCTGTCCTCTCCCTCTGCTCTTCTGAATCGGGTTTGACTAGATGTCCCCGTTTCGTCCTCGGTTCTGTTTGGTCGGACTGTGGGGTCAGACGAATGTCCCCCACATAGAGCACTACTGACTTTGTTTGAGGATAAGACACTGAGTCTCCTCATCGCTCATCAGTCCGGGTTTGACTGCATGTCCCCACACCAAAGAACTTCTGAGCAGACCTCAACGCCTCAACCAGCCAACCCTCAGAGACTCAGAACGGTGCTCCTCTCAACGCCACAGCGAAGACAAGACACCCATCGCCTACACGACATCCTTCAAGGAGCCAACTCCAATCCAAGCCGGCGTCACCAAGGACGCAGAGCTGACACTGACCGGGTATAAACTGCCTGGAGGCCTGCACCTCTAACTGTCCACTCTCCTTCCCAAGATGGCCGCCGCCAGCTACTACAACTACTCCTGACTATCACCACAGGCCTGCTAATGGCTGCCACCACATGGCTGTCTCCTCCTCCTACACACAGGCAAGCATATCACGTTACATGTGGAATGGCAACCCCCAGGTTAGCAGGCAGAGTAGAGAAGTTGTAGATCTGCTGTTTCTCAAACCTTTTATTGCTTTTATTTTCAAGTGTCTCTTTTCTTTGTCTGCACCATTACCTGACAATACACACGACCTTGCTATGATCGACATTTAATCCTGCCGTCCATTTTAGGATGTTTTATACCAATTTATTTTACATTTAATAAATTGATTATTTTTATTAAGAAGTTGTTGTGTTTTCTATCTCATGGTTTACAAATTGTACAGATGGGGTATTTATTGCTAGTCTGTCCAAGAACTCATGTTACATTAACAGTGACGTGAGCAATATAATCTCATTATGTTTCAATATTAATATTTTCAAAATTTCGTAAATACGGAAAATTAATATTGAAATATTATGTCCTGTTCATAAACACTAAACAGGCTTCTTAAAATTCTGAGTTAAATATCATCGAACCATGAGTGATACATCTATTTATGGCCTCTATCGTGTGACGTGTCACAATAGAGGCACTCTTCAAGGATGTACCCCAACACACAACACAACTCACGAAAACATAATAAACAAGTACAGTCAACAAGGACCACACGACTAGACTTGTGTGACTTGTGAAGTTGACATACGTCATAACACACACACTGTGCCGGTTTGTGAACAGTCTTGTTTTGGCCTTGGTTTGGGAGACACTGTGAGTGCCTTTGATGGTCATGGAAAAATGAACAATCTAACAAGGCTAAAATCTGGGTAAAACCCATGGCTAGGCTTGGGATGCTTCAACAGAGTTCTTTTGAACACCTGCAGCAGTTCACTTGTAGCTGGAACCTGTCTGGGACCACCTCCTGTGACGTGAACCAGATCTGCTACCAGATCAAATGTTCTGTGCCAGAAGAATGGAGGCTGATTAAATTCAACTCCCACCATGTAAAGAATGTCTATGTCTCCATGCCCAATGTAACAAATCCAGACTCTTAATATGGAGATACTCCCTGCAGGGTTACCATCTGCACCAGATCCCATACAGAGTGGATGGACAACTGATGGTGGACACTTAGCAAATCGTTGGATGCGCACAGCCCCTGTACCAGATGTAGTTGAGGGTTTTTTGCCTGTAAATGTGCACAAGTACACCACAAGCTTTCTAACCACATCCTGTCTCAGCAAAGGGTTGAGCTGTACAGACCTATCGGGTGTCGAATATGATGTCGCTGGTGGAGTTCTCAACGGGTATGAAAATTGAGGCTCGGCCCTAACTGGACCCTAACTGATCTGAGGCCCAAAGCCCGGCCCGATCCGATCAATTAGCATAGATTTAAGGCTAAACCCAGCCCTAAAATGTCGGGTCGAATTTGAGCACTCTACACAGAGTGAAGTTAATCACCATATTCATAATAGATAAATACAGAGACAGAACAGAACTATTCTTTTTATCATAATAAAATAATTGAATATATATTGTTTTTCATGGGGCCCTAGGCCCAACCAGGCCCTATTGATCTGCATACATTTTGGCCAGAGCCTGACCCTAAAATGTCAGGTCGGGTCTGGTCGGGTTCGGGCAGAGTTTTAGAACTCTAGTTGCCGGTGGGGCAAAAACAGTTCTTGAGTTACGTGCATTGCTAACCGTACACACTTATTTATTCAGTTAGATAATGCATTTCTGGGGGACTGTACATTCCTGACATCAGGCCTTTGGGTTCAACCTACCCGGGAAATGCCGTTGGGCACCTTGCCGTTGCGGCGCGTGACCCCGTCGAAGGTGCTGTCTGGTTCATCGGTGGGCGACTTGGTCCTTGGGGGAACGATGCCAACTGTACGCGGGGAACAACACACAACACAAGACACAACAGTTCAGACGGGGGGAAAGAACATTAGGTCTACACCTCTGTGAATTCTATAAAACATATCATCCCCCAAGTAATTTGATTTGATGTGATATGTGTTATAATTGTGTTATAATTACGGACCACATAATTATATGCACGGTGGGTGTAATCACAAGCACTGTGAGGTTGGTTATTCTTATTTACAATAAAAAACAACATATTTTGTTTGACGGATGAGCTTTTCACAGGTCCCCTTCCGTAGGCTTACTCAAAAGCATTCAAATACATTTAATATATTTAATAGAATAATCAATTAATAATCCTATTTTATATTTTTCCTATAATTTTGGGTTAGACCTCTAATTTGACCAAAAAGTTAGATAAAGAAATATAGCACACCGTTGTGTATAAAAGTTGTTAATTGATTCATTGATATACAAATGTAAGAAAAAAGTATATAAGAGATAGCCTGGAGCCATCCTCCCTTGCAGTTGCATCATTCAATTTCTGAATGTCGGCAACTGAGTCTGGCCAGTGCCTGCTTGACTCGAATTTGCCCGACACTGCGTAGCGCCGTTGTTTCTGATTGGATGTTGTTCCAAGACTGAACCTGTTGTTTTTTTTTTTCAGAGACCAATCAGAAACCTCGACAGTATTTTGACCTTCATAAGCCACGCCCACTTGTGGAGATCCAGATGGAGTTGCGAAGTTGAATTTGAACTTCAACATAGCAACAGAGGCTGGTTCCAGGCCATATAAAAGACGCGTCTTAATTACCGGTATTTGACTAATCGAAAAAAATAACATAACGTATATTTCAGATGCCGTACCCTTATTCATGTTGGACAGTCTTTCTTGTTCCTGGTCCTGCACTTCGTTGGCGTTTGGCCGTTCTCCGTACTTGTGCTGCAACACAGAGAACCCGCTGTCATCCGGTCCAATTCAAACACTCTCACAGGAAGTGAAGATCCTGAACGCTGTGCACTATACTGCCACTGGAACCCACAACGCGTCGCAGTGGTTCTCAAAACGTTTTCATTTCGAGGACCCCCATCACTTTTTGAGCATGTGAACGAAAACAAACGTGCGCTCTCAAGAGTTATGGCCCTGTGAGGGGTCCGTGTGAAAACCCTGACTTTATAGGGTCCCCCCGGACCCCACTTTATAAGAAAAACTGCATTATATAACGTGGACACAAATGATAAAATCAGCAAGTGTCTTTTATTTCTACAGGCCTTCAGAAAGAATAGGCTATCGATCTATTGCTGTCCGTCCAGGCTTTCGCCAGTGTGTCATCGCATTGATGATGTCTGGTTGGCCCCCAACAATTGTTCTTTGCGAAGGAATTTATGGAGAAATAACAGGACTGTCCGATCTTTCAACGCAGACTTTCACTTGATCGCCAGATGTCAGATGTCATTGTTTTAAAACAATGGCATTGCTGAGATAACAAATTATATAATCATTTTGTTATAATTTCATCTAAATCGACTGAGGGGATAACACATTGGACAATGGAAGCAATAGATAATTAGATCAGTAGTTTTGCACACATGATGGCGGTGTTCATCCCAGATTTCCATTTCCAGTTGCACGGCAGCGCATGATGCTGCATGAGGATGCAATAGTACTGCAACTACATGCATCTACTTTATACATGCGCCTAGTTGTAACCGCTTGGTTGCGAGATGTTTCATGGTGACCTATTGGTGTGGTTTACAGTTACACACTGTAAGGTTCACTTTAGAATGCCCACTCCCACCTCAAGGGACCCTGAGAGGGTCCCCAACGTTGAGAACCACTGCGTTGAATAATGTTGATAGAAATTATTAAGCTTATGTTAACCACATGAACCCAATAGTTTAACATTTGACCAAAAATAACAGCTTGCAAGCCTGGAAAAAATCTTGCAGATCTTAATTTTATCGATTAAGACATGTGATATGTGGCTGGAAGAGGAGAGAGCAAGAAAAAGGAGGTTATCAAGTATACACCCCTGGGGGACACCCCGGCCTGGTCAATGAAGAAATATAGGGTTTGAGAGTGGTTAAAATAAACTATAATGCCATAACTAACAGCATATCTATTGTTGACTAAAGCAGAGTCATATAGTCTACACAATGACAGATATACACAGATGCTACACAGATGCACATACACAGAACACAGTGGAAAAAACATATCACTGTGGGGGAAATTCCACACCTCTGGTCGTATTGTCCGCTGAAAAGAGCGCTACTGTACAGTAATGCACGCTAAGCTACTGTATAGACCCAGTGAATTTGCATTCAAAAGCGCACAAAAGAATTTCACAGAGGGCCATATTGTGAGTGATGATTTTGCACAGCTATCCAGCTGGTGACTGCCGGGTAGACAACAAATTGACTCAGACATACTGTCTCTCGAGATTATGATCAGGAAATGAAGGTGCTTTAATAGCTAGCATTAGAAATAGATTTGACTATTACATTTGCAAATGAAAGTCAAGGTCTTTAACCACTTCCACTTTTTTTTCGTTTGATACTGTGTATTGTACAAGCTCACAACACCCATTGTGGTTAGGTGATGGAGCCCATCACTGTTGGCCCCTCTGAAACTATGGGAACGCAAAAACACACACACAGATGGCGACGAGAGACACCGTACTTGTAGGTGACGACAGGACAGAATGGAGTTATGACGGGTGGATTATGGAGGATCTGTTTTAACTTTTAGACACTATTGTAATGGCTCAGGGAGGTGGGAGGTAGGCGGGCGGGCGGGGTTTGAGGATGGGGTTGTTTCAAAACAAAACGGGAGGGAGACTTGAAGGGGGTTTCACCCCTCGATCCCGCCTCAAAGATAATACCTGTCCGTCGTGAGACTCTTCGTCAAGGTAACCGTCACCAAAGCCCAAGCTGCGTAGCCAGGCGGCACTGTCAAAGGGCGGGGGAGGGACGGAGGGGGGGAAGGTCGGGGAGGATTCCAGAGGGTAATAGGATTTGGGAAGCGGGGGGCGCGGCGGGCCAATTTCCTAAAGTCATTGGGGAGGGGAGGGAGGGAGCAAAGGGAGGGAGGAAAGGAGGGAAAGAGAGAAGGACAAGGAGGAGGGCAGGAGGTGGAAGGAGGAGGAGGAAGAGAGAGCGCTGTGCGTCAGGAGGAGTGACAACAAGCCAGGCAAGAGTGCAGAGCAGAGGAGTCATGGCGGGGACGGTTCTGTTTTTGTTGTTGCTGTTGTTGTTGTGGAATGGTGGGCCGACTGACCTACCCGGGATGGGGAAAGGTCATTGGCAACCTTTAATGAGATGCGTGGTTCTGATAGGCTGCTTGAGGACCATGTTTGCTGATAACGGTCTTTAATACGACCCGCTAGCACCAGTTATTCATTCAATTCATCTACGACACCATCAACAACCAATTGTTACCCGGTTACTTTTAGTCACAGTCATGTCAAAAATGAATCTGAAACATTATCAGGCTGATTAGGCCTAGAGCACAGAGCCTTTTATGGTGTTTCTGGACAACAGTGTGTCTCACAGACACGATGGCTGGGCCCTCAGACTTAGAGCCGTCTGTTGAGAAGGCAAGGCAAACAAGAAGGTCAACTTAATGAGCGATCTTTAAGTACAGCGCGTGCCTTCCTGCAGCAGAAGAGGAACCTCGTTTGCTGCTCCATAACGCTCACAATCTAGAGGTTAATGCAATTGATGGTCCTGTGCTGTCACACTTCATGAGCAACAAGCACGCAGCAGGCATGCAGGGGCAGCAACAACAGGACTCTAAAGACCAAAATGAGACTTATATGAGGTCCTAAACCGCTTAATTGAGTTAGGAAGCCGATGGTTAACGGCAGAATGTCCCCTTTTCCTACATGTTCCGAAAAGTGCATGAGGGGGAACTTAACTAAGCCCCAGCCGCAGCCTATCATATAGGTCTCCCCTTCCTGAATCAATTGCCATAAAGCTTTAATTGAATCAGGCCCAGAGCACATGGATGGACTGTATGTATGCTTGCTCTGTTCAGAAAGATAGATGTTGGAGATAGGTGGCGTTTCTTTGTTTTGAATATTTTTTAATGATGAAGAAGGGGGAAAAAAAGATAGAAATCCCCCAGAGGCAGCAAGGATCATGTGGTGACCCCGGAGTGGTCCAAGAAAAGGTCACTTACAAGGCAGATCAGAATCTCTCGGGAGAGTCTCGACGTCTGATTAACCTTTCTTTAAATTGAACCGATGGCCAGCTAAATTAGTTGCGCAATGTCTCCACGCGAGCAGACCAAAAGGACGCCAAGATACACTTTCTGCATGCAGGACATATTTGTGTTACTTAACTCACTTAAAAAGAAAATGTGTTTGTGACACGGCGGTTGGCTGTCTCTGGAGGACTTTTTTGAAAAAATAACATACCGATATTAATTGATTTACCAACGTCTGACATGCCGGCGCTCAAGGGTCAAGTGCAAATGGATGGCCATTCATTACGTTGTTATACAAGGTCATGACGGTTCTAAAAATGGCTCTGCATCGTTCTACCTGAGGCCATGCAGGGCGGTGGCACCGGGTAGTCCACAAACTGGACGTTGGGGTAAGAGAGAGGCCGGATCCGTGCGCACGCGCGTGACACGCGCTCCTGCGACGGGAACTGGCGTTGACACTCTGTAGTGGCTGCCCGGACATGGTGTGCGTTTACCGGTGTTGTTGTTGGGTAGAGGTGTGGGAAATCGTTAAAAAACGATGGGCTACTAGCTTCGTAAGTGTCTTGGAACAGTCGGTGCTGCGCTTTGGGGACAGAAGAAGATGAATGGCTATTATCGCGAGGCGGGTGGTGGTAACCCCGGCTGCCTTGGTGGCAAACCGAGGCGGGAGGAGGCGCATGGCGGGGGTCCGGGTAGACGTCTTTTCGGTAGCCGACCATGGCTTGCCGCGCGGACGCGTTTGAGGTCGCTCGGCAGAGCGGCTGACCAGCACTGTGGGTTTGAAATCCGTATGAATCCTGATGATGTGATTGGAAGCCCGGGGGTCGGCCACTCTGCCGCGTGGCCCTGCTTTGTTTGACCGGATTTAAACACGAGTCGAATGTCGGGCTGTTATTATGGTCGTCCTCCTCCTCCACAGGCTCCAGTTTCAATAAGGAATCTCGGAGGAGTTGGAAGGTGGGTACTTGAAAGGTATTTGTGGGCCAGGTAAAGCTATGAGGGTCTAGCGGGCACGCCTGGTGGTCTTTAGTTTCGTGAGTGTGGGACATGGTATCCTGATCCGCACGGGGGCATGGGTCAGGCTCCCGGTAGCTGCTTGGTCTCTGCCTAAGTCTGACCCGGTCGGGTTTGGGGCTCGTTTCGAATCCGGTCCACGACCATGATTTGGGACGAGCTCTAGGGGTGGGCCTTCTACGGGACTCTGCGCTGGTGGTGCTAAGGTCAGCGAGGGGAGTGGTGCTACTGGCGGAGCACGGTTGGAGGCTGGGGTCGAACCCCGGCTGGGTGCAGGAGTGGCCCGTGCTTACCTCGGGGCCCGGCTGCTTGGTGGGGGAAGGCTGCGTAGCAGGCATTGGGGAGTAGGGGCTGAGCGGGCTGGTGAGGCTTACTGAGCTCAGGGGACTGGCTGGACTATTGGTGCTAAAGGAGCCCGGTGCACCGCTGGCCACTGCAACAGACACAGAGAGGAAGACTTTAGATAGTACATGTGTAATTACAACATTTTGACATTTTCAGAAAGACAAAGTACCTCACTTCTATTAGGTTGTCACCGTTATAGTTGTCATAGCATAGCTGTTAAGTAAGCAGTTGCCATAGTTGTTAGTTATAGCTTAGTTGTTGTATGTTGTAGTACAGTGGTTTTCAACCAGTGGTCCGGGGACCGGCTGTGTCCCTGATAGAGTTCCAGGTAGTCCACAGGTAAATGAGGGAAAGTTGGTTAACCAGATGTAACACTTTAAGAGCGATTTTTCAAATCCAGCGCAAAATATCTTTAGTTTCGAGGTCTGTGGGGCTAAAATGGTGGTCCGTGACTCAAATTCTGAACTAGAAATACCGCAATTGTGGTTGCCGCAGTCACTGGTTTCGGCCCCTTGCACTAATTTTGACAGTCAGTTATGATGTCGACTTTTCAATTCTCCCCTGTGATCATGTGCGATTTGGAGGGGATTTATACACCCCAAAACATGTTTTTTTTTTGCAATGGTTATGTTTTGCGCTTTTGTGTCACCCTCTATGGATGAAAATGGAAATAATTTTGGCTCCCTTTTGGGGATGTTTGGACATTTGGTGATTGATTTGTTGCACTTTTTTGTAAAATAGGCCCCTCACGGCTCACACTAACTTTGGAAGCTAATTACGGCCAAACGATACAGATAATCAAAATTCTGTCTGGTCAATTTTATCAGAAAAAATAAATTTACGGTTTACGGTTCAAGAGTTATGGGCCAAAACGTAAAGTGGGCTGTTATAGCACCACCATGAAGCCGACCGATGAAATTTTAAATTTAATTATTTTTTAAAAATATTCCCCACCTGCTCCCCAAGTTTTGTAACCATAGCCCTAATGGTCTCAGAGGGAAAAAATCGTTGAACTTGAGTTTTGGTGCTTTCCCATTTATTTCAATGGGGAAAAATATTCCACAAATGTATTAATATAAAATTAACTACCGGTATAAGACATATCTCTGAGGAAAATACAAGCACATGATTCTGATTTTTTTCTGGTCAGTTTGATATATGGCTCAAGTGTGTACAGTCAAAACTGTCGGAGGAGTAGGGTGCCAAACCTTGGTTACCTAGAGGAAATAAAAAAGTGTTACAATTACAATACTCTGGTTGCCCTTTCAGGGAACCACACTAATAAATAGTGGGCCCTGATATCAAAAAGTTCAAAACCACTGTTGTAGTATGTATTATGTTATAGTTGTTACAGCTATACTGTAGTTGTAGTATAACATATTTGTAGTATGTATAGTATGTCCTAGTTCTGTCAGTTTCTGTTTAGTTTTTTTTTCTAATACTTGCCAATTTATTATATTTTTAGTTTATTATAGCTTAGCTTAATGAGCTTATAGCTGAGCTTAATGAGCTTATAGCTGAGCTTCACTGTACAATTAGGTTGTACAGGTAGATAGCACTTGCTGGTCTTTGTCTATTGTTTATCATCTTCTTGTGTACTTCTTGGCACAAAAATAAAAAACCTTGAACCCATGAACCCTTGAACAAAAAGCAAAACAGTACAAGTGAATAGGAAACTGTATAATCAAATCATTATATACACTTCCACAAGAAAGAGAAAGGGAAAAAGAAAACCAAACAAACAAACAAAGAGGGGGGTTGAAAGAAAGGTGAAAAAGAACATATAAATATCTATATATATACACCGTATACTACACACATGTACATTTATAAAAATACTGAGTTGTTATAAGGCTAGTCGATCGGATCCGCCATTAAACTGTCAGTGACTGTACAATCAATCAGAAAAATTAGGGAGTTCGAGCTCATTATGATGTCTAAAGAAAAGGTCCCACATTTTACTGAACTTTTTTCAGGGAGCAACCCAGCTAGCATCTGATTCTTTCCAATTTAAGATGATTACCACATTTTAACATCTTTATTTGTATTCAAAGTTAACACGAAAATCTTGAACACAAACAGCAGCAGATGTGCAAACTTGGAAAACCCCCTGCAACAAAGTGCTAGGATAAAGATCATGGGTAGTTCAAGAAGCATGGCCTTCTCCATATATGGCGACTGGCAATTACTGCATAGATACTGAACAGAATCTCTGCCAGTGCCTTAGCACTGGGCTTGGGAAGGCCTATAATCCGCAGGCCCCTCACCACTGATTTATGGACATTACCAAGGCTTCCGAATATAAACACGAGTAGTTTACATTTGTAAGCAAGCTGTCATTGACATTGGTACTTAAGCACCTTGGTAAGGAATGCTTCTTCCAGAATGTGGTCAAATGTACAGGCCACTTCCAAGCAACCACCCACCCAGACCCACACACACACACCAAATTGATGTTTACATTCGGACTAATATAGCTTCACTGCCCCAAAGAAGAATAAGAGTGGTGCATCATTTCTCGAAAGGTATCATGTGTGCACGCACGTGTGTGTGTGTGTGTGTGTGTGTGTGCGCACATGAGCGCGTACCTCTGTGCTTGGCTGTGTCAGTGCCTCTGGATGAATTACTCTTGTGCAATCCCTCCAGCACATCTTGGACCCGCCAGAATTCCTTCTGGATGTGCCTGTGCACTAACTCACTCTGTAGCACGCCAGGGAGAGAGAGAGAGAGAGAGAGAGAGAGAGAGAGAGAGAGAGAGAGAGAGGGAGAGGATGTTGTGTAAGGGCAGAAGACAGTGTTAAGGTTAAATATAGCTCATACTTCACTCAGTAAACATCTAAAAAAAATAAGAAAAAAATGGAGTAATCACTAACCACTAACCAGGACCTACAGTAGCCATACATTACTACAGAGATTGTAAAATGTAACCGTGTAATGGGGTCAGGCTTAATATGCCCTGACACGCCTAACAATTGTGCATGGTGATTGATGAGTGGGACCCCCCGCCCTCCGCAAGACTCTGAAGCTTAATGGAAACGAGGCGAGGCGAGGACGGCGTCTACATTAGTTTTGGACAACATCATCACCTGGTAGGAATTGTGACATACATTGACACTCTTTCCTCTCTTTCTTAACCGCTGCCAAAGTTGCAAGGAGCTTTTTGGCAACCGTCGGACTGCTGAGCTTTCCCCCCAGAAAACCCCCACAGATCCACACTACACAGTAAGTGCATTTTGGCAACGGAGCCCCCATGTCACCCCCCCGTGTATACATTTGCAGACAAGTCTCTCGACAAACGTGCTTTGTATTGACTGTAGCGTAGCGTGTATGAGTGTGTGCTGAGCGCGCGGCCTGGAGGAGCAACAGGAGCAGATGATTCACTGCCCTCCTAACACATGGGGGAGAGCAACTTGGGCGGTCCTCCCTTTGCTTCATCCCTTATCTTTGAAATGAATGCTTTATAGAGGCTTCCCCACCCACTCTGTTGTGCATGGACTATACATACTGCACTGCTGGGACCCCTTTTTTATGGGGTTGGGAGTAAATATCGACATTTATTTGGTTTCCTACCATTGTCTTTTCGGTTCTTATTTCAAAAGATTAAAGGGCTTTACAGGGCTTTACAGACGGGGAGTTTGAAACGGACCCATTATCGCTGCGATTCCACTGTGCCACTCAGTGCCAACGGAGGGGAATTGCGTAGCGAGGAAAAGAAAAGGTCACTGGATTGTGGTCTAAAATCAAACGTCGGTGTGTGCACGAAACGAGCACACGCGCAACAAACAACACTGGACACTGTGCGATAACGCCCAGCGTCACACGCCCGCTTTACCGCACAGCGGTAAGCACAAAATGTCGGTCCCGTTGAAAATGAACTAGAAGGCACAATTTATTACTACCCGTCTGTAAAGACCCGAAAACATTTCAAGGAAAAAATAAACTACTCCCTAATTCATTCAGTATATTCATAATGTGCCGCTTTTGTTGGAAGAGTATTGCAAATTCCACCGGTACCTTCACTAGAGAATTTATACAGATAACAAGTAAGGTGTGCAAGCAGCGTGTTTTACTTGCGCGGGAAGCAAGTGCCATGCCCAAATATAGAGTCTGCCAGTAGTGGAGTTCTGGGTCAGCCATTCCCAAATATGTGTGGGACGCACAGAAACAGTCGCAAACACAGCCTGTACAGTACACTATAGTACTCCTGACCTGTACAGTACACTATAGTACACCTAAAATAAAACCAAATGGACCCTTACAGGTCCATTTGAAATCAACATTTTGCCAGTTATCTCCTAAATTGTGGACCAAAACTTGAAAGTCCTTCGTTTTGGGTCAGACAGGCTGAACTCAACATCAATTGGTGGTCCTCCATGGCTAAAATACAGAAATAAATAATGGGCCCTGGTATGAAAAAGGTTGAGGTCTGTCTTAGTTTAATTCTTACAACAGTGCTGCTGTGACAACTGAATTGCCTATAATACATCTGGATACAGTCTGTATCTGCGCTGTGTGGCCTCTGATGAGAGGCCATTGGTTGTACCTGTCCTCCTGCGTTAAGTTGCTCCCAGAGGTCTCCGTGGATGGCGTTGGCCTCGTCCTCCAGCGCTTCGAACTCCATGCGAGATGTGGTCAGAGCCTGTGGAGGGGGAGGTGGAAATGTTCCAGCTAAAGGTTGCTATTGCCAACGGTGGTATACCACAACTATGATGTGAAAACACAACAGCACGCTGCGTTCATTATTTGAGGCATTTCGTGCAAAACAGAGCGCTGCCCAATAAAGACAGAATAAAAACGTCCGACAGACCTGTTTCTTTTCATGACTAAGGGTTGCTGTTTACAGATGTTTGGACAAAATTGGATTATTATGGGGGGGGGGGGGGGGTATTTTTGCCAAAATCGACCTCCTGGTAGTGCTATATAACAGGCCGATCTGAAATATTCGGGGGGAAAGAGGGTTCTGCTCTGGCATTCTGCAGGGCTGCGTGTGTGTGAGAAAGTGTGTGTATGCGGAGTTCCATTGTTATCAGCCCAACGGGGCAGAAAATTAGCTGATCACGGACCAAAGACGGACAGAATGGATGGTGCAAAACATGAAGGTGAACTGTATTAAATGAATTATAGTCTTTCAGCTTTGCCAAAGGCAGCACCATTCTGGCAAATAAACTATACGATGACCTAAAACTGAACTCCAGCAGCTGTAACTGGAGTTTAAAAAAATGAGAGAGTGTTGTATAGTATTTAGGACATGCAGACTTAAACAGGCTCTTACGCTGGAGGCCTGAGAGAGCTCTCCTCTGATGTTGATCAGCTGATTCTGTAACGTCTCTTTCTTCAGCTGGAGCTTGTCCATAGCCAGAGGCTGATTGTGGTACAGCTCCATCTCCTGATGGGTGGCCACCAGCGCCCCCTCTAGGCTGTCCTGATAACAACACAACAACAACAACAATGCTAGGTTGAGCAGGTGGAGGAGGTCCATTACAATACATAGCCCTGGTCCAGTGCTTACAGCCAGTCTCTCACTGACGCCCTGTCGTTGGCCCATCTGCAGCTCTGAAGACAGCATAGGATAGAAGCTACTGCAGTCAAATGATCCATATATAAGGCGCACTGGCACTGTTGTTTTTTGAGAAAATTCAAGGCTGTTATGTGTGCCTTATAGGAAAGGCACACATAACAGCCTTAGTCACTTCTACAACTATGGCATTTCCAGGTTGTGGCTGTGCCAATGCACTTACCGGCAGTGTTTTGGATGGTAACTACGTACTTACTACTAATATATTACTGTAAAAGTAACTAGTTACTTTGTAACATAGAATACATTACATATTACTTTATAGTTTTTGTTTTGTTACGTGTTGGCTTGGAATATTTTATTGTAAAAGGTTGAAATATCGCAGAGATCGCTGCGTCACTTTATAGAATTTCTGGCTGATTGGTGACTTCTTAATATAATTATTCAAAACAGTCCTAAAAGTAGTTGACTAAACAGATAGTGTTGTTAATAGTGTACTTCCCTTTTTTCGTGGGTGAAGGGTGCAAAAGAAATATAAAATTAATGTATTATTATTACTTGATTCCAAGTAATAAGTAATGTGATATTATTAATCTTCTAAGGAGTAATAAGTAACATATTACTCTCATATAACTCTACAACTCTTGTGAAGTTGTGGACGCATTACGGTGTTGTACTGTGTCTACCTTGTCCATTCTGAGCCTGTGGACCACCGCCTCCTGGTCCTTCACAATCCTGTTCTGCTCACAGAGTCTGCCCAGGATCTTCTACAGGGTGGGGTTTGGGTGGTATAAGAGACATGTGGAAGAGAAAGCAAAATCTGAGACAGAGGCAGTCATGTTCATTGCTCAAGTGATGAGCCATTAAACCAACGGGAGATGGAAATAAATCAGGAGCTTAAGCCGCGTAAGAGATGTGTGCAGGTCTGCACGGGCGTGTAAGTGTGTCTTGAGTGGCTGTCATGATAAACTGATTAGAATGTATACACATCGTGGAGAAAAAAACATTTCTGAATTATTAATTTGTCACACCGAAGAATAACACGGTGGGAGGATAGGGGTGTAATGATACATTTTAACAGCATATATATACCGGTATATCATGATACACTGTTGACGATACGATATATGGATGAGATTGGTTCATTAACCCTTTCAGGCCGGGAATCCATTTTTGGATTCTGTACAGTATGCACAGTATTCAAAGATTCAATTTTGTTTGATGCTGCGATAGAAATATTAACTAAGTAAAAACAGTGATTAGCATACAGATGGAAAAATACGAGCACTCACGTCCACAAACTTGGAACAAAAAAGGACGTTTCAGCAAAAATCTTGCTGAAGGAGGTGAACTTTAAATAATTGACAATCCTAAACGGAAGAAGAGTGCTGGTGTTTTTTTCCTTTGAACTGTATCCTACTTGGACCGTGCAACCGTTTATACATTTTTTCGACTGGACTACTTCATTGAGGGCTTGCTTCTTTCTCCTTTTTGCCAGCATATAGATGGACCATGTGTTCGAACACACAATGTGTTTTTCTTCTGAAAAGTACATTGCACAGATGCTTAGTATTGTTAACAATTTGTTACCGATTCGATCCGGATTCTTTACATTTCAAATTGATAATAACACAAAGTAAAACAATACGATACAATATTTTCTGTTGGAATAACGATAATATCGATCAAAATCGATATTTCGATACAGTTGCTACATCGTTACAAACCTATAGGAGGATATAAGGCATGTTGTGTGTGTGCGTGCGCGTAGGCGTGTGCGCGCTGCACTTACGCTGGTCTCGATCTCGTTGAGCTTGAGAGTGGGATGGAGCTCCCGGTTGTAGACGTCGTGAAAGGGAGGCACCTGTGAAAATAAGAGCCATAAACACAGTCATGCGATATACGAGCCCGCCGCTTCCACCCCGGGAGAAAACTAAACGCATTCACAATATTATTAATATTAAGAAGTCGTTCGTTATTCTGAGACATGTTTGTGGAAACACATCTGTTCGCCCGTCAACCCAACAAAGCCGCCTGCCAGTGGAGCCATGACTTATGACCGCAGCACTGCTGATGACTGTCAGAAATCACTTTGCCGGCCGGGGGTTTGTTTTTGTTACCATGAATAATACAAGTTGGCGGTGTCCATAATCATTAATAATTCATGTGCGGAGCGCTTGAACGGACCAACTATGTCCAGTAACAACATAAACAATTGTGTAACCGCAACGGAATTACTATAGATTTGTATTGCGACACTCAAGGAGGGCTTTGCATGCATGCCTCAGAATGAGGAACCGTGTTTGATGCTGCATTTCAAAGGAAAATGCCAGTGTGGTTTTCAGTGTATACAGCTGGTGATTAAAAAAAAAAGAGGAAACAAACAAGAATAGTTGCATAGTCTACAAACACAAAGGAAACCTCTTTTTTCTTTTCCCTTTCTTCTTTTTTCATTACAGATTTGGCATGCAAGCCACATCAGAATACCTTCCTTAAAGTTATAGTAAGTGATTTCACTTAATTCAAATATTTTTTCTTTTCTTTTTTCTTTTTTGGCTAATCCTCCCTACTATAGAGGGTGGTGACCATATGAGGATTTCCTCCCTGTGTCTAGTGAGCCCCAGCTAGGGGGGGGGGGGGGGGGGGGGGGGGGAATAGTTTCAGTTTGAGCTTTGGGAGAAAAACCTTTCGTCCAATCAGGACGAGAGGGGCCTTCCACCAATCAGGTTTGCACTTCCCCCCCAAGATGTGCATGTGCACATCTTGTTACAGTTTTCCTTTTTTCTTTCTTTTTTTTCAAATCACGCAAATCACTTAAAGCTCTGTTTCAAAACACACATTATCAAACACATGTAATATCTTATTTATAACATAGAGTGACTTCAGATGATAAAATAAATGATGGAAACCACTACCGTATTACAGTATATGTTCATGGAAACGATCATAAGAGCGCTTTAAGATGAAATCCTTACAGATGAATGTTGAACTACTAGTGAATGATGCTGAACGTGTGGTTTGGAATGGAACTCGGACCGAGTCGACACAGTGCGGCGTGGGCACTTGCTTCCTATGGCCCTAAGGCCACAGCGCCGCACAGGGCTCAAACACAGGGCTCAAACTCGCATCTGTCGGCACACCTAGCCTCGATCATTTTCCCACCGCCAACACCAGTTCTCCCACGGGGCCCAGTTCTCTTCAAAAGCCCCAATGACAAGCCTTATCTCTAAAACATGCCGTGAAGAGACTTGGGCAGATCCCCTGGACTGTGTGGCGTTATGCTGCAGGCAGGCTCACCGTGAAATGTCGGTCGGACAGCAAAAAATAATGAGTCGTCACTTATCAGAGTCTTCAAATGGACACATAGAACTTGCGGTTCTTGACGGATCGTGTTCTTGGGTGTCTACATTACAGCTCACACGACGAAGTGACAATGTGACGATGATGTGAGCAAAAAGTGAGCAGGTGTGGAGAAGCCACACACAAGCCACCCGTCGCACCGTGCACAGCCTGCTACACAGAGAGACTGTTCGACAGCCAAACACTGGCAGCCAATGTACTGTACATCTGCTGGAATTGTCTTTCAATGCAGTAACATTGTGTACTGCTCATGAACCCTAACTTTCAGGCAATTTTCTTGTTCCATATTGGATTGGATTCATTTTTCCCATAGATATTTTAAAAGTAATATAAATTATTTTAAGCCTAATATCAATAAAGCTACACAGTATCCTGATGATTCATGACCATAACACATTTGGTCAAGAATAAAATGTTTTATGGTCATGATGGTCATCCAGGACCCTGGATGGCTTGATCCTAGGCCATCCAGGGTCCCAGTGGATTTATATTATTATTATAAATCCACCATATTTATATTATAAATATTTGTGGAAATATCTATGAGAAAAATGAAAGGAATGAAAGGAACCTAACTTTTTCTAATATAAGGAAAACATGCAGATGTACTGTAATGATTCTCTTTCTCTATTCTTTGTTGCTCTTTTTTGCACTCTGTAGTATTCTATCCTTTTGTCTGCTGTGTTTTTGATATTTGGAGTTATATTATGTATATTTGTTGCCGCATTGCCTGAATGGAGCGAAACAAAGAAAGAGTTTTTTGTACACAAGCTGTAAACAATAAAGCAAAACTTGAACAGGGTCCAACGAACCAGGAACTAGCCCCGGGATAGAAAGGTGCTGCTTTACTTACTACCATACCGTAGGTTAACTATAACTATAACTATAACTATAACTATAACTATCAGCAGGCAAGCATCAGCGTGGCACACCCACCCATAATTAATGGCTGCCATGAAGAAGAAAAGATTCACACTTCCTTAAGTCATGAATTGCTATTTTAGCCAACACTAAGACAAAAAAGTGAGAAATAAATGTCGTGGGTGGCCATCACCGGATGCTAACCGCAAGGTTGCATGGTTTCTGCCGCCATTGGTGTGTGAATTAGTAAATGGGATCTACTATCTATGTAAAGCACCTTGGATAAAGGTGCTATATAAATGCACCATTTACCATTTTGTAGGTAAACATTTCAACACAACCTCAGCAGCAATTTAGATACACACACTGATTAGTTTCATGGCAGCTATTAAAACAAATTGAAACAAATACAAAAAAAATTGGGAGCTGAA
Organism: Benthosema pterotum; assembly: GCA_039105355.1. NCBI lineage: Eukaryota > Metazoa > Chordata > Actinopteri > Myctophiformes > Myctophidae > Benthosema > Benthosema pterotum. The sequence goes on along the minus strand of CM076971.1, from coordinate 24,008,738 downwards.
TATCCAAAAATGTGACATCAAGACGTGAGTGAAACTTGTCTTTACAGTTGTTGGTGCAGTGGTCAGTAGACTGTTGGTGATAGGAGGTGATGGTGCAGTATATTTATATATAAATAGCCAGTAGCCTTAAAGGAGAATTCCACCCAATTTCTAAATTTTCCTGAGAGCATACAAATGTGAACCAAATGGACCCTACCGGGTCGATTTGGTTCCATTTGTACACAGTCTGAAAGAAAAATCATTAATATGGTGAAACACAAGTTGATGATGTCATCAAGTTGTGTTTCATCATGCTAATGATTGTTTTTTTCAGAGCTCCATTTCTAGAAAACATAGAATGGGAGAATGTTTTTATCATGTCCACACAATATCTCTAAGGTATATGAATGACATAGTAAAATGTTGAAAATGGGTGCAATTTCCCTTTAAGCATTAAGCACCCCAACACCAACCAGGACAGAGGATGTGAGGGCAACGAGTAACGACGGACAAGCATAGCACTATAATGCGGAAGCAAGTATAATGGAGAACGTGTAACTCACAGCTCTCTATTATACTTGAATGTGACTCCTTGGTTTGGCGTGACATTTAAACGTCTACAGAGTGTCTATATATATATATATATAACATCCACATGCCAGAGAAAAGGCCTGGAGGAGCAGAGAGAGAGGCAGGCTTGGCTGGACCTAGACTGAACTACTGTATATATTATTATTAGAGGAGCTGTCGGTTGTGAGAATGTGGGTTTAAAAAACAGATTAGTGAGTTTGATGGATTCACATCCTCCCCCCCAATTTTTTCCCCCTAGGATTAACATTTGTTTTTTCCCAAATTTAAACAGCAGGACAAACCAATATCTGACTTTTAGGAAAACTAGTATGAACCCTTCAATTTAGGTCAGCAACTCACTGAGGACCTCTAGTGGCTCATGATAAATACTGCATGCTTTGTTAATAAAAAAATAAATAAAATAAAAAAACTAATCCAGCATGGAATCATTTTGAGACTGAAAATAGTCTTGAGAAGGGTATAATTGGTCTATAATTACACTGCAAGACCTAAATACTGTAGCTTATAGATGGGTGTAAAACTGTACACCACTGTATCTGTTCCAATTATAACTGGAAGGATTTGGGTATTGGATATTCACATTATGTATATCTCAATCTTTATCTAGACTGCAGTAAAATACCACCATATCTTACATCTTCTTTAATGTTGCACTGCCAAGTAGCCTAATTCATCTATTATTATCCATGTATAATAATCCTGATATGGCTGGATGAAGCCTGCCTCTCCATGGCACTCTCTCTCTCCTCTCTTACTTGTGCGAATAGCTTTGCTCTTGAGGAGGAGCGCTCCACCAATCGGGTGACAACGCCAATAAGGTGGCTTCCCTGGTACACCTGAAGTATGAACGCATGGTAATCACCACACTGGTCAGCTCAATATAGGACTACATGTTACAGCACTATAGCACGATATAGAAGGACTTGAAGCAACACTGCAAGGTTTGTTGTTGTTGTTGCTGCTGTTTTCTGGTTTCAGCACAAGAAACCACAAAGACAGGATAAGGTGAAGAGAGAAAAAGAGAGAGAGAGAGACAGAGAGAGATGGGGGGGTGGAGGCGGTGAATGAATGAGGGAAGGATGGGGCCCAGGGGCGAGCAAAGGACGACGCCAACAATGAAATACAGTATGCCACGGAGAAAGTAGGAAACAAGACGAAACCAAAACCAATCCTAACGAAAGCTAAAACCACATTTCATGGTGGGTTGGAGGTAAACAAATGAACAGGAGTGAAACGTGACTGGCAGTGGAATAAAGGAATGGGAGGGCGGCATGGAATCACAGATGTTGACATTTACAACAACATACAGTACCATATTTACAATATAAATGATTGCTGCTAACTATATCATGTGTTTTGCATTTGCGCACGCGTGCGCGTGTGTGTGTGTGTGTGTGTGTGTGTGTGTGTGTGTGTGTGTGTGTGTGTGTGTGTGTGCGCGCACATGTGTATGCGTGAGCATGTTGTATGTGCATTGTGCATGTGTGTTTTTTCCACATCTGTTGCTCTCCATAATGTGCTAGTAATTTAGTTTTCGCTTTCCATTATTTAATCATTTTCTCCACAAAATTTATAATATGCATATAAACATCACTTCCAAGCCATACTCAGAGCCTTAGAAATAGACAGAGTTGCCTTGGGGCCTCCTCGACAGAGACTTCTATGAATACTGTGACACCTGGAAGCTGATAAATGTATAGAGTCTATGGGTTAGCGTGAGTACAACAACTATGTGACCAAATGATTTTCTGCCCTCTCAATATCACAACTCATGTCTATTTCTAAGGCTCTGGTCAAACTGTTGGTGTGGGCATATCGACAACCATGTGGAGTCAGCCACCATGCCACCTCTCTCCACCTAACAGTGAGGAGTTTCATAGGAGGATGTTAAAACGATATTTCACTTTAAAAAAAACTTTGATTTTATTGTCTACTCAGGCTCATGTGAACACACCAGACAGTTTATAAGTTCTTCCATTCAGTATTTAAATATCTGATGTTCATTGTAGCTGCCCCACCGCCTTCCTATAAAAAAATCATTATAACTTGAAACTCCATTTTAACCAACTCATTTACTGTTTTCTTATTTTTAAAATATTGTTTATTTGTTTGGCCAACCAGGGTGAGGCATAGCCCAAATATGGAGGCTGTTACATTTTCCAAAACAATATTTTAAAAATGAATGAAAACAGTAAATTAAATTTCTAACGTATTATGATGACAATATCAGTCACCAGAAAAAAGATTGGGTGTTTTGAATGAACAAGTAATGGATAAAATGGAGTTACTGTATATTGGGTGGTATAGGAAAGAGATGGGACAGCTAAAAGGAACATCAAATATCTAAATACTGAATGGAGTAACTTATGAGCTGCCTGGGGTATTTACATGAGAGTAGGTTATAAAATGACCAAGGTTTTTTTTAAAGGTGAAATACCCCTTTAAAGATATTTCATCTTGATGACATCTTGATGATGTCATCAAGATGTGTTTCACCATATTAATGATTTTCTTCAGAACTCCATTTCTAGGAAACACAGAATGGGGGAACGTTTTTATCATGTCCACCCAACCCCTCTAAGGTATATTAATGACATATTAGAATGTTAAAAACATTAACTGAAGGAACATGCTCAGGGTATGAGCACACCTTCGGTGCACCAAACGTGCCGTCCGGGCGTCTCCTCCTGGTTTATGAACGTTTAAAAAACAGGAAGAGACATCTGGTTTTGGTGGCATATTGACGCTACTTAGTGCATATAGACCTGTTCTCTCCAAGTTCTGCTGCCATGAACCTAGACTCCTAGAAACCTAGAGGCACGCTGCATACTGGCAGTCAACCTTTTTGACAGTCTGGTTTGTTGTGTGTGTGTGTGTGTGTGTGTGTGTGTGTGTGTGTGTGTGTGTGTGTGTGTGTGTGTGTGTGTGTGTGTGTGTGTGTGTGTGTGTGTGTACGCGCGCATGTCCAACAATCCGATGATCCGCCTACCTGTTGATCTAGGTACTCCAGGTTGCGCTGGAGCTGAAGATCTAACATGTCCTCCTGAGACCAGCATGCAGCCGCAACACACAGATAAGACACACAAAACATGTAGGCCCCCGTTGTGTACGCATGGCAGAAGTCATCCGTTACACACACACACACACACACACACACACACACACACACACACACACACACACACACACACACACACACACACACACACACACACACACACACACACACACACAGGCACGCACGCACGCACACGCAGTGTTATTATGAGAAGAGCGGTGAGGAAGGGAGAGAGAGAGAGAGGAAGAACAAATACACAGTGAGAGGAATTCAAAGACAAGGTGGAATAAAGAAGGAGGAGCAAGAAAACAGCGAGGCAAAAAAGCTACAACACAGTATGAGCTGCTCCCACCATGTGGACGACGTGTGTGTGCCTGTACGTGTGTGCGTCTGTGCATGTGTTTGTGCACTTTATGTTGCAGATGTTGGCATGTTGGGGGACAACAAGTGGCACATACCATTTTGCTGTGTATGGAGGGGGATGCAGGGTAGTATAGTCCTTGGCTTAGGGAACGCCTATCTCCAGGGTAGTCATACTGATGGAGGGAAGAGAGGGGGGAAACGGACGGAGGGAAGGAAAGATCGGAAGGAAAGGCCGGAAGGATAGAAGGGAGGGAGAGGTTATGAGTGAAAGAGGGTGAATATGGTTACAGTTGTTATGCACTGTAAAAGACATTATCGTTTATCCCAGACAACGTTAATGAAATTATGTTATATGTTAAACCAACTGATGAGCATGCATTCAGTATAGTCAGACACACGTTACGCGCACACTCACACACACATGCACACACACACACACACACACACACACACGCACACACACCTTGGGGGAGCTGATGGACCTCCTCATGCCGTACATGGAAGGGTCAGCGTAGATCACGTCCTCCCTCATCCTCCCCGGGAAGCGCATGGAGGGCGAGCGGGCCGGCGAGACGAAGCTGTGTGGCCCCGGCGAGTAGGGACCCCCCGACGACGAGGAGGGGGAACGCGGCACGGACCTGGAGCGAGGCTGGATGGACAGGCGCCGCATGGAGGCCTGCATGCATGGATGGGCCCAGGGAATGAAGCATAAAGGCAAAGCATGACTAACAGTTTGACGGTAATTTGTAGTTGTAGTGTTTTCATTATAACCCTATATGTTGCTGGTGTTCTACAAATAGCTGACTGGTTGAGGAAATCACAGTTTGAGGCTTTAGTTTAAGAGGATGCATTTGCACAGATCTCACTATGCACAAAGCCTCCAGTGGCGATGTCCACACAGCATAGGCTATATTGCAACTGTCATATTTACTATATACTGGACATTTTTTATGAAAATGATATTTGTGCAACTCGCCCATACGCCCATACTGGACTTGATCATCACAGGACATGCAACATTTACAACATATTCATACTAAAATGACAAAGACAAAGAGAAATCAGGAGAAATTTCACTTTGCTATCAATTATTCTTCATCCCAGCAACAAACTCTCGTGAGATTTGGAGTCAGGAAGTTTCTTTGTAGTCTGCAATTTGACAGGGGGCTCTGAGAAAACCATGCCTACGTAGACCAATGGCCTATAGTGGCGCCAATGCGAGGTAGCATATCTTTGTAAATAGAGAATCTTTGCTATTATCTCTGAATCTACGGTGCTGTCCATGGTTTTGATCAGAACACCAATGTCCTGTACTCATTTCTGATGTGTATACCTCCCGGTTTTGGGGGGAAATGGAAGACGGGGCTTTTCAGAGTGAAATCTGGCCATTTTCTTGGCATGTTAGAGACGCAATTCACCAAAAAAGTATTAAAACTACCAAGGACAACACAAAAGCTTGTGGATCGGCTATTTTCGGTGTGTAACATGTGTGACTGAAATCAGATTCATGCCTGGGCCATGTCCACGCCGGGGCCACCGCCGTAGTACTGCTGCTGGTGGGGGGGCCCCCAGGGGTCCCTGGGCATCGGGGGCCCATAGTGTGGCGGCGGTGGGCCGTCCCTCAGCGAGCGCCGCCGGTCGTAGCCTCCTCCCCCTACGGCCGACACGGAGCAGATGCTGTCGGGGCGTACGCCGGGCGGGTAGAGCGGGTACTCGTCCACATACTGCGGCCCGCCCGGGTGGTAGGCGCCGTAGAAGTCGGCCGAGACGCCACGGTTGACAGTGTAGTAGCGGGACGGGCTGGAAGAGACGCGGGAGGAACGAAGGTGAGGAATGGGTTGGTCAGGGCCCAGGTACTGTATATTTCTACTTGGCAAAAAGAGTTTTCAACAAATAATAAACCATCTACCTGTTCATGTCCTCGTGGGTGGGGATGACCCTGCGCTGGTTGACCCACTGTTGGAGCTGTGTCATGGAGCTCTTCCTCTGTGCCAGCCTCTCCGGAGCCGTCCGGGGCACGAAGCCCCTCCTCAGCACCACGTTCTCTGGCGGCTGGTCCCTGGCCGGCTCCCGCGGCGGCGGTCCGCCACCCCCGTCCGGGTGTACTCCTGGAGGCGGGCGGCCGTTACTGTGTCCCCTGGGAGGAGGAGAAGGAGGGTTGGCAAATGGTAAATGGTGCATTTATATAGATTGTGCATCGCATTCACCCATTCACACACACATTCATACACTCATGGCAGAAGAAACCATTCAAGGTACAACCAGCACATGGGGAACAATTAGGGGTTCAGTGTCTTGCTCAAGGACACTTCGACAGTGACTCTGCAGGAGCCCAGGTTCAACCTTGCAGTTACCATCCGGTGACTCTACCCCTGAGCCACTGCCGCCCCTGGCATAATGATTACATCACCGTCGAGGCGCAGTTGCTTGAGATCATCACAACTGTTTTGTCATAATCAGCATGACCGTGTCAATGTTAATAAAAGTATGTTTAAAAATGTGTAGATTAGATATATGCTAAGTATAAATAATACAACGTATGTACTGTAGCTTGAGTTGTAAGATTGAGGGGTTTCATGCAGCGACCTTAAGGGTACATTAAGTGCATACTGTATACACGAGGGTTTCATATGCTGCATTACTATGTGGGTGTATTCAGTATGTGCAAGAACAAGACCATTCATTCACTGGTGTGGCAGTCAGCTGATCAGTTGGGCAACATATTTAAGCTCACTAGAAGACTGCTTCTTCCTGCCTTCCTTCTGCATATGGTGTCACAGCACCACCTGTGGGCTCTGTTATTCTGTTCCCCATGGGGGGTTATTATTGTAATGATGGTGTTTAATTGTGCCGAGCAGGGAGAAAAATGTAACAGAGCTGAAAGCCAAGATAAAACATGTACAGTTGTATTCACATTCTACAATAATAAATAAAAAGAGTGAGCCCCACCTGGGTGGGGGAGGATTGTTGGTGTGGTGGTGCGGCGGGGGGCCGTAGGGGCCCCAGCCGTTGGGCTGCTGCTGAGGGGCGTGGTGGGGGCCGCCGCCGACGTGGGACGCAGCGGGGCTCGGACCGACCCGGTCTCTGTCGCTTCCTCCTCCTCCTCCTACTCCACCTCCTCTCCTCTCCTCGCTCATCCTCCTGCCTTCCTGGTTGTTGGCGTTAGCGTTGGCGAGGTGGTCGTGGTCGTCCTCGATGGGCGTGGAGGGAGAGGGCGTCTCTGCGCTGTCCACGCCGTTGACCAGCTGCTGGTCGCCGCTGCCGTCGGGAGCGTCGTCGTCCTGGTGGCTGCGTGTCGTCGTCGTCTGTGTGGGCTGCTGTGGTGGGTGTGTGCTGCTGTCGGGCGCTTTGGTTACCATGGTATGGTTATTGGCTTCGGCGGGGGTTGTGGGGGCGGCGTTTGTCTCACAGTTTGTCCTGCAGAAGGAAGGTACAATACAGTATGTTCAAGATGGACTTGAGTGAAAGTACAAAAATATATCCAGCGCAAGCGATAGTTCATGGAGACACGGAGGGCAGAAGGTTTATTTTATTATTCTCCTTATTCTCAGTCAGTGCAGAATGTCCCATTTCCATTTTTTCCAATGTAACCGACAACAAAGACTTGCACAACTGTAAATCTCTGAAGTGATTGCGTAGGCAGGTGAACTTATGGTATATTCCAAGTAAATGCACAAATTTGCACAGAGGGGCCTGGCCTGCACTCCACCTGCAAATGAACTTTTATTATGGCAATGCTTCGGAAAAAGACCTTCTTCAAGCACCTCAGAGATGCTTGAAGGTTAATATATAATAATAATAATCACAATCTAGCAGCTATTAACTAGGATTAGGGTTGTGGCAGGGGGGTTGAAGTAAATAGGGGGGTTGAAGTAATAGTTGAAGTAATAGTCCCCCAACATAATTATGGCCTGTGACCCACCATGGATGGGCAGTGGGTAGAAGTGGGTGTGGGTGCGTGCATCCACAGAGGGCTGGCGTGGCCCTAGCAGCCAGAGTGATCCCAAAGATGAAATTGAGATTGAGGCCTTATATCAATTTTAAATGCCTTAGAGTGGCTTGAGCACCAAGCATTTATTTTATAGGGCAAGTCATCAATCAATGCATCATCAGTCCAGTACCTCTGTACATAGAACTGTGCGGCGCCGCTCATCACATGGATCCACTCCTCCTGGTCCTGGTGGCTCTCCGCTCCAAAGAAGTAGGTCCTGGTCCCCGCGTGCTCCGCCTGCATGCAGAACACAATGGCACCCTTAGAATCCCCTTCCTCCTCCTCCCCCTCCTCCCCAGACCACACCTGTAGAGAGACACACACGCACGCGCACGCACACGCACACACACACACACAAGGGAGAAAGAGAGACAGAGAGAGACATCATTAGATATTGGACGGTAGACAGTGTCATCATCATCATCAGCAGCAGCAGCATCAGCAGCAGCAGCAGCAGCAGCATCACCATCAAGATGTAGGGCTGTCACGATTACACATTTAAGTTGACCAATAAGTTGACAATTCATTGTCAAACTAATAATTGCGATTAACAATTTCATTGTGTTTTTGGCACGGAACGCTGGAATATAATTCTGAACAATAGCTGGTATAGCAGCTAGTTTTACTTTATGAACATATTGCAATTTTAACAATTATGGCGGTTATGTCAAAATATTTGCAATTATCTCAAATGATTGCAATTTGATGATTATGTAATAATTGTGACAGGCCAATCAAGATGCCCTCCGACATGTTAAATAAAGCGTTAATGGTTTTCCTTGTTAAATGGAAATTCCACTCATTTCCAAGATTGTAGTATCATGACTATACTGCACATCATACTGTATGTCATTAATATGCCTTAGATGTGTCGGATAATAATAAAACAAGTTCCCATTCTCAATAAAAATGGGTGGAATTCCCCTTTAAGCAGACACTGGCCATAGATAGGGCTTAACCACTCAAGCCCTATTGTATTTCAAATAATTGGATTTAGTTTTTATTTCCTTCTAATATGTCATTCCCACAATGGGGTGTGATTTAATTTATAAATATGTTGCATGCCGGTGTCGCATGGCAAAAATCTGCCGATCTACAAGCTCAAATTGTGAGATGTTGTGACTTGTGAGCTTGTAGATATGACCAGTTTCGGCACACAACACCGGCATGTCACCATGCAAAAGTCTGCCCAACCCACATGCATGCCCAATAAACACAGTGAACCTGCGTGCACGTTTATGTTATAACATCAAATCACATGCAAAAAAAACAAACAATACAGAACAAAGTAGAGATGAAAAGCACAAATACAGTACATGTATACGAATAACACGTGCGTCTGTGTGTACAATACATCACCTTCCAAGGGAACGGCACCACATAATATGACATGCAATTATTGTTAAAGAAAGAGAGAAGACAGGGGAATGAAATGTGAACACTACCTTACATGATACCACAGGCACAGCAGAGGACAACTATGGCCCCCCGGGGGTCCTCGTGGGGATGGATTGAGGGGGAAGGAACAGAAGGATAGCACATTAGGAGGTGTCACAGGTCACTGAGAGTGGTGACGGGGCCAGGAGGGGCTTGGGGTTACAGGGTGAATGTCTGTGGGTGATGCTGCCTACTCTACTCTACTGTACTCTACAGCAGGCGTTTTCAAACTTTTTGACACCAGGGACCACTGTTTATTCAGCATTTGAGCCACGGACCACCATTTGATTACATTTTCACCCCAAAGACCTAGAACTAAATAATTATTTTGGTTTTGTCCACAATTCCTGGCTTGATTTTGCAAACAAAACAGTTTAGACTTCTTAATTAAGTGGTGCTGATTCAGATGATGAATATTTTAACTCTTGAGAGTGTAAACATGAAACCAAATGGACCCGCAAGGGTCCATTTGGTTTCATTTTTACATTCTCAAGAGTTACATCTGGTACATAAGCTTTCCATCATTTAGCCTGGGGACCACCTGGAACCCTCTCAAGGACCACTGGTGGTCCCCGGACCATCTGTTGAAAACCCCTGCTCTACAGCACTGGTTCCCAAACCTTTCTGGTCGAGACCCAACACATATATACAAGCACACCAACAGTTGTGAGCTTGTAAATTGGGGTTTCTAATTTATGGGATTTCTATGAATTCCTTCAATAAAGGGATCCACAAAAATCTGTCCGCAACCCACAAATGGGTCTCGACCCAGTGTTTGGGGCTGTACTGTACCATGCCATACCGACAGTCGTTCTCAACAGTTTCTGGCCACTTGCATTTTCAAAGCACGTTTTTAATTATTATTTTTTTTTTAGGATCAATCAATGGTGTTCTGGAATTAGAGGGTCCCAGTGCTGGGCCCTGGCCCACAGGTTGAGAACTGCTGCTGTAAGGTTACTATAATCCAGCTAAAACTACCCAAATAATGAAAACTAGAATTGGGAGAAGAAAGGAAAATAACTAGTCGACTGAAACAAAAACAAAATCTAGGGTATGCAAAAGAAGTCCGTATAACAAACTGGAACTGTATTTTATTGACAAGACCAACTGAAAGTAACTATGTTTAGTCATTGTCAATTTTGCATACAAATATAATATATATCTTCCAATTATTATGCCCTTTTGAATCTCACCCCATGATGAATACAAAACACTGACGCTAATGTTTTCATGGAGGGAAACACTGTTTGCTGTACATGAGATTAAACATTGTCATGTGTACAATACATTGAAGTTGTGAGGACAATCATTCAAAAATGCTACTGAGCACTGAAGCATCAAGCATCAACATTGAGGACAGACGTTGTATTAGTGGTAATGTGCAAATACGCCACACGGGGGCAGCACAGACAAAGACGTGTACTTTAAGATGGCATTCATAACAACACAAACTCAACTATCACACCATGGGCTATATGACACAACACATGTATCCCTTACTGATGTACTACTTGTGATTGTCAAAATAACAATGATCCTGTAAAATGCCACTTGAAAGATTTTACATAATACAGATATTGGATTACACAGGGAACAGAAGGGAAATTCGCACCGGAAAATTTGAAACATGCTGATGAAAAAGACTTCATACTCAGTTCTTCCAAAACCTGCGTACAAAGGTCCATATTAGAACCAATTTTGAGGTACTTCTGTATGGTTATCTTGTTATTATTTACCTGATCCACTGTAAAACAACTATAAAACATTCCTATTGCAGGGATATTTCTAAGTAACCTGTGATGAAGTGTTTGGTCTCCACAGTACCACAGTGGGAAAATGCTCTGTATGACAACATACACAGTCATAATTCTATATCAATGTCAGCTATCGTCTGATAATAAACAGATCGAAGCAGTGATTGACTCACATAGGCGTATGTGTTGATTCAAGGTGGCTTGTGTGTTTTACGTCCCCATAAAGCTAACGCAAACAAATAAAACGTTCCCTTCCTGAAATCACACCACCACACCAGACATCAAGTCTGCGATGTTTGACACTTAACCTCATGTGGGGAACTGTGTGTTTTAACCAGTTAAACCCTGTTCTGGGGTAACATTCACCAAAATATATTATATTTAAGAGTTAAGATTACTGCATTATGAGCTTGCCACAACAACCCAGTATAGTTAAAGGTATAGTAAGTGATTTTGGGTGATTTTTAAAACCCTGTAACAAGAGGTGCACATGCACACACTGGACGAAAGGCTTTTCTCCTAAAGCCCCAAACTGAAACTAGGGTTTTATGACCCCAGGGGCTCACTGGGGACAGGGAGGAACTCCTTATAATGGTCACCACATCTATAGTAGGGAGCATTAGCTAAAAAAGAAGAAGAAATAAATGACAGTATTTGAATTAAGTGAAATCACTTACGAAACCTCTAACCACATATAGGTGAGTTAAATAGGTGCAATTATTATTGATATACTGTACATTCCGAGATTAATAATGAATGAATAATACATTAGCCCGAGGGGAACATTGGCTTAAAATAGCCAAAGAATATGAAAATGAATATGATAATTAATGTAGATTTCCCAAAAAGTTAAATTGTGTGTGCGTATGTGCGTGCATGCTGTTGTGGCTCACTGCGGTGCATTAGCAGTCTGTAAGCACACAGTGCAAGTCTCCATCTCCAGGAAGAAAGGAAATGTGGAGCGATGGCCAACAACCGGCCCTGAAACAATCAAACAGCAAAACCGCATCGCTCTAAAGTCACTCTAGCCTGCAGTCAGTGGACCATGAGCAGCCAGAGAATGGCTGGAGCTTAAAGGAGAATTCCACACCAAAAGGCTTTTATAACTTTATTTGCAGTTTGTTTATTTACAAAATGTGGTGCAGTTGTTATTTCGTGAAAACACTCCTTGGCTGTTTTCCCTATCCCAAAATGAGCTTAGCTCAAACTCACCTATTTACATTACTCCAAAATATATTTTTTTTCTCTCTTTCTTGTCTCTCCACCATGTGTGTTGACACTCACACTTTTACTTTCGGTTCAGCAGTGGTTCAGGCATAAACAGTGTGCCATGCCCCCACCTCTTGAGACAGCTGAATCACTGCTGAACCAAGAGTGAAAGTGTGAGTGTCAACACACTGATATGGTGGAGAGACAATATATAGCAAAAAAAAGTGTGTTTTCACAAACTTTAACAACTGGACCACTTTTTGAACAATAAATCAACTGCAAATAAAGTTAAGAAAGCCTTTTGGTGTGGAATTCTCCTTTAACACTATAGAATCACCACCGCCGCTCCATAAATCAACCTGGAAACATAACTAACAATAATGAACACACCAAAGGAGTTACAGTAGTGGTTTGAGGCATTCATCTCCCCACTCCTCCTGTCTTCTGTTTCAATATTTGTGCTTTTAAAACATGGAAGTGCAGCATTTAACATTACATAACCCTGATATCACTGCATAACAGCAGTGCAATAAATCATACATAATTACAAAAGTTACAATGTTACTCTTTTTTACAGAATCTCTCTCTCTCACCCATACACACAGGTTGCGCAGCACACATGCACACACGCATGCACAACACATATAAGTAAAATAATATAGTGGGGGAGGTAATATTGCAGCATATGACATTATACACATGTCCACATTGTTCACATCATCTCTCTCTCTCTTTCTCTCTCCCTCTCTATCAGGGCTGTACTGTAACTGCATGCATGCACTATCTGCATTCACCCGTGATAATGCAAGTGCACGGATGCACGTGCACGCGCATGTGTTGCTCAGCTGTGATGTGAACTTCCCTGCAGTGTGTGTACCCTATTTGTCCTTTGCCTACTAATTATAGTCCAGCAATGAGGACATTCAACAGTGACCAGTGAGTGACCGTTGATGATAAGGAGTATGAGAGTATATTTGAAGTACTCAATACTGTCTGTCTTCATTGTACCAGAAAGGCTGTTCTCACATGCACTACATGCACTATATCCGAGTAGTCAAAAATGACACTATATGCTGTCCCTTCCTTTTTAAAAAAAAATGAGCTATCTGTAAATAGACAACGTCTAAAACAGGCTTATATATGTTTCTTTTAGTAATAAATTAAATCTACAAAGCACATAAAATATTTGAGTAAATGTAGTGTACTTCGATGCCTTACACTACACCGCTGCTGGTGACAATAGCCATTCCAGAGTCCACACAACCCATTTCTGCAGGGATATGTGAGGACTGTGAATCAGTATGCGCGTTCCTGTGCATGTGTATGTGTGTGGGTCCAGTGACCTCTCGCTTCCTTGTTTCTCCTCCTTTCATGTCCTCTAGTCTCCTAGTGAAACCTGCACAGCTATAAAGCATCCTTTCATTACAACTGCATCCCTCACCTCACTTTCATCCCATCAATTCATCCCTGCATCGTGCTAAATGATAAGCTCACAAAGGGTTAAGACCGACATAAGGATATGTCAGTGTGTACATGTGTATGTGCACATGTGCGTGTGTTCCCCCGTGCGGAGAAGAGGGCACACGTCGCCATAAGGGAAGTGACGCCAGCCCACGCTACAAACCGAGTCACTTCCTTCCACCGTGGAGCGTGTTGCGTGTTTAGGCTCCGCCTCCAGCCCCACACCCCCACCACACACACACACACAACCCCACGGTGATAGTGAAATGATGCAATTGGCTGAAATGCCGCGTAGTAACCGCGTCTAGTAACCTAGCAACAGGGGCAAACTGCCGCCGCCGCTGCTGCTGCACGGACTGGAGTGGGGGATGATCTGTGTGACAGGGAACGATCCCCCCCCCCCCCTCGTAAGCATCTCTTCCTCCTCCTCTGCTCTGTCCCCGTCTTCATCCCTTTATCATTCATCCATCCATCCCTCCATCTACATGCTGTCTTCATCCCTCCATCATTCATCCATCCATCCATCCCTCCATCTACATGGCTGTGTTGTGTGGTGGTTCTCATTGAAGAGAGTTCCAGGGAGGTCCACAATCAAACGTTGAACCTGAACTTCCACCCTGTGTTTTACTTTGACTATTAAAAACATTGCCAACCGTAATGGCCGAAGGAAGAGGGGGATGGATGGATCTGAAATTCCCTGTGCTGCTTCTTCCCCCCCTCCTTCCCTCTCATCTGTCTTTCGTGCTTCATCCATATCCTTCCACGTCATGTCCGTCATGATTCACCATGCCTGTGTGTCTCTGTGTCCTCTCTCTGTGTATCTCTTCAACTCATTTCCCACATACAGTAAGCTGCCACTTTAGAACTCAAAGTGAACTTCAATTATTAACAAGTATAACTGGCTCCAAAACTATGGAATGTACTTCCCATTACAATCAGAACCACTGACTCACTCCCTATCTTCCACTGCAGTCTGTAAACACACCTCTTCAGACTCCATAACTCAACCCATGGATTAGTATTACATACCAATCCATAGTAGTATCCATAGTAGTAGTAGTTAGATAGCACAACATTAGAGACTTATGTGATGTCTAATGTATTATCATGTTTTAGTGCTTACATTGTAAATTGTAAAGTGCATTGTAAATCCTGCTTAAATAAATTGTAAATTC
This sequence comes from Benthosema pterotum, assembly GCA_039105355.1. NCBI lineage: Eukaryota > Metazoa > Chordata > Actinopteri > Myctophiformes > Myctophidae > Benthosema > Benthosema pterotum. Next base: position 23,993,720 of record CM076971.1, on the reverse strand, counting down.
AGCTAATTAAGTTGTATATTCAACTAATCTGTAATTGCAACTAATCTGTATGCATATGATGTACAGTACAGTACTGCAATGTTTTTACTTAATGTAAGACACTTTGGATTAAGAGCGTCTGCTAAATGCCTAAATTGTAAATTGTTTGCATTGGTATATTCTGAAAAGTTTGAGGTTTTCATCTGACACAGACAATACACTCGACTGAAACTAATGTAGATATATTTCAATATACAATGTTGGTATACAGAGGGATGAATAGTTTGGGGCCTATAAATACATGTCTGATCATGACCCTCCACTATCTCATATGGGTCAGGTGATGCTTCCTGTCCTCAGAATCTGAAATGAATGTGGAACACAAACATGACGATGTGATTTGCTGATGACCCCACAGCTATGACTATACTTTAAGTACATACCGATGATAAAAAAGTGAAAGGCGCAAAGTGAAAACACCAAAAGTGGTTGGCAGGAATGAATATGACTAGTGGTTTTATAATGTGCTTCTGTTGCACTCTTAATGTCTCAATGCCTATAATGTTTTTATTATTACAGGCTTGTTGTTGAAATGCACTAAACAAATAAACTGGCCTTGTCTGGCACCGCAGAATCCTGTAAGTGCGCACTAATGGAAGCTGTAAGCAAAGCAATGCAGACCTTTTCTTCAGCATTAAAATGTAAAACACGTCTCCCACATCCCTCATCTGTCTCCTTCTTCCTTCACTGGTCTCTTTCTCTCTCTTAATCCTGGGTCCAATGTCTTCTAACTCCTGACAGTTTTCTGGAAAAAAATATCATCCTGGTTCCCCAGAGTGATCTGTATGATACTGATGTGTTAATAACTTGTATCGTCTCTCCCCACTTTCCCGTCTCTCTCATCCATCTCCTAGATCAGCTGTTTTGGTTGTGCGACACGGGCATAGGACTAAGTATAAATCAAAGGCTTTCCTCTCCGTTCCCCAAACCATCATCTCTTTTTACTCTCAGCTCTTTCCCTCCCTTTGAGAAATGTCAGCAAATATTCTCTCTCCATTAGCTCTGTGTGAATAGTTCACTGGACCCTGAGGGTTACTGTTAAAGTAAAAATGCCCTCATGTCCTGGCCTGTTCTTTGGCCGGAGTTGCATGTGTGTGTGTGTGTGTGTGTGCGTGTGTGTGTGTGTGTGTGTGTGTGTGTGTGTGTGTTGTGTGTGTGTGTGTGTGTGCGTGCGTGCGTGCGTGCGTGTGTGTGAGAGAGAGAGAGAGAGAGAGAGAGAGAGGGAAAGAGAGTATAGTACATTGCATTCGTCTATGCCACGTCCGTTTGTTCCACAGCTGTACCTGCCTGTGAGTGTTTATCTAGTATGAGGCAATACAGTATGTGCGCGTGTGTGTGTGTGTGTGTGTGTGTGTGTGTGTGTGTGTGTGTGTGTGTGTGTGTGTGTGTGTGTGTGTGTGTGTGTGTGAGAGCACAGGTGCGTGTGTGTGTGTGTGTAAACAGTGGCAGAGTGTCCCTGGACAGTCAAACATGCCCCCAGGTCCTCTGGCATCATGTCCCTTTGTGTCTATCACCTAATCTGTCTGTCATGCGGACATGGAAGCTTATTTGGATTTGAGTAAATGGCCCTGCCTTCCCTCTGACTGTGAGTAGGTGATAAAGTATAGACCACAATTGTGGTGTGTGTGTGTGTGTGGGGGGGGGGGGGGGGGGGGGGGGTGCACTGGCCATTCATGGTGCATCTTTCTCAAAACATGAAGAAGATTGCATGTTTGTGTCTTGGGCACACACACATGCACCCACTCACTCTCCCTCACTATGGATTTCATAGTCAGATCAATATAAATCTATGCCTGATTGGTTAAACATCATTGCCAAAGACAAGACATAATCTATGTGGGAAAAATCAACTATGCTCTATAACAACAGCAGCACAAAGGTTCAAGTTCCAAGATAATATAGGTAATGTATACAGTAGATCAACAAGCTGTTGGAGCCCATTTCCATCAATAAGGGGTTGTACTGTGTATACCATGACCAGGGTTGGATGAAATATATTGAAACCCAAACTCAACTGACTTTATTGTTTTCATGTACTGTATAGGCAAACTGATTGATCAACTAAATTGAACAGTTTGTGAAGCACCCTATTATAAGCTACAATATTATACAATGGTTTTCAATGGTGAAAAGTGTGGTTTAATGACACGTGAGACTATGAAATGATGACAGTTAGAAGTTGCACAAATGAGACTGTAGAATTTATGCACCCAAAATGCAAATGTTGCATAGCAACCGTGTTAATCCAGGCAGTGAGGACCATGGGACCAGTCTTCTTCCTACGGAAATTATTATTTTGTAATGAAATCATTATCAAAGGGTTTAATTGGAACATGCTTCATTGCCTGTGCCGCTTGTGGTGCCAGATTATTATAAGAGCAATAACTCTTGCATGTCATAATTGTAATGTATCCCAGCCATGGTCTACAGTCCGTATCGCATTGATTATAAACTATACAGTTCGTTCGGTTCCTTCAGAGCTCATTTAATCTATTGACACCTAAAATGTCTTCTAAATCATGAACGCTTTGTGAAAATTCAATGTTTCTATGACCCAGTGGTTCTCAAACCAACTGGCCCCCATCTGAAAATATGTTGCTCTCTATGGGTCCCAATGCAATTAACAACATTTTTTTGTGAAAATGGTGAAATGTCCCTTTAACGGAAACTGATATTCTTCTGACGTAACTGTATCTTAGGGCAAAGGATTCACACATTTACATAGAACCCCTTGCTCTGGGTAAGGCATCTAACATCTTATACTCTCACACATGGCATACTACCATTACCCTGCACCCGTTCGTTTCCTAAGCTATCATCACACACCAGCGGATTTATTTTGCTTCCTAACATTACTGTTATCTTTATGAGGATGTCTGGTCCTCATAGGTGGAACGTCAACACAGCCACGGCCCACGTATCAGTGTTCACTCCCAGGCGTCTGGGAAGGACAAACCAAAAGCAAAACACTGCATGAGGCCTTGCCTTGGTACCCTCTCTCTCCAAGGACACCACGGGACAGACGGGAGGGAGGAGTGGAGAGTGAATGGAGCGGTGGAAAGCGGAGGACGAGGAGCATGAATGACAGTGGAAAAGAGATTATTGTTGGAAGCAGGAGAGGAGTATAATGCAGTCGTTTTCATCCTTTTTCTTACCAGAGCCCACTATTTACTCAGAATTTGAGCCACACGGACCACCATTTGATGACATTTTAGCCACACAGACCCCAAAACTAAAGATTTATTTTGCTTTTGTCCACAATTCCAGGATTCCGGAGAAAACAAATCAGGCAAATTTGTTTTCTCCGGCATGGGCTCATGAAGGTTTTAACTCTTGAGAGTGTAAACATGAAACCAAATGGACTCTTGCGGGTCCATTTGATTTCATGTTTACGCTCTCAAAGAGTTACATCTGGTTAACCAACTTTCCATCATTTAACCTGGCGACCATCTGGAATCCTCTCAGGGACCACTGGTGGTCCCCGGACCACCTGTTGAAAACCTCTGGTATAATGTCCTCCATAGATAAATGTGCATTCGCCTTTAATATGTACAATAGTATATACACTGGAGAAGATTTCACTTCTCGCACACACACGCGGTGTGCGTGCATGTTTTACGTGTGTGCACACAAGGGAAATTACATCCAGCTATGTATATTTTAACCTATTTAACACAAAGCCAATACCCCTACAGGACATGTAGCCAATAAAAGTATTTAGAATGCAGTTCCAGTCAATACATGGGCTATTGGAATGCATGCTGTGAATTGCTCACAGGTGCCGAATTCAGCACATTTCATCAGTTAATTGGAAACGGTTATCAAAATGCTTTTTTTGTTTCATTCTCGTCACTCTTGACGCTCTTGTGCCGTTTCTCAGGGTCTGACACTTTTCAGCATTGCTTATTCCTTGTGGCGGAACGATTTGGAATAATTTATGATTATATTTGCGGCACTAAGAGCGTGAGCTAGATTTAAAATAAATCAAAAGCAGGTCAGTCCCTCTGTGTTGGTCTCTCTCTCTCTCTCTCTCTCCTCTCATGACTTAAAGAGACAGCTATGAAGCAGATTCACAGCAGTACGGGAAAAACCTCAGTGGGCTGCGAGGAAAATATGATGTGGGAATTTCTCATGCCTAAGCGACACCCCTATTGCTGCACTTGGTGCGACCCGTGTCATTCAGCCTGGCAGCAAGGTGGTGTGTTCCCCCAGGGGGAGGAGGGGGGGTCGGCGGTCTCACACACAGCTGGAAATACCACCGGTATTAGCAGGTATAGCAGGGATGGAAAAAAGGTATTCACATGTGTTACATTTGTACTTAAGTCTTACTCCGCCAGCATTTGTTTATTTGTGTAGGTAGCTACTGGCAGAGATTTTCATGTAAAAATCATATTTCATGTTTTGATCTATGTTTCCGGCCGGACATTTTAGATCGTTGCACAGGATGTTACTTCCAGTCCGTTTCTTATTTGGGTCCCTCACCTGGCAGGAGGAGGCTACTGTAGCGCTGCTCACGGCTGCTAGCATCAGGATCGTATTAAACAATAGCGCTACTAATCAAAGATTGCCATAGATCTTTGGCAATGGTAGTGGTCATAACTCTATTTGATAAGTGTAGATTTACTACGGCAATAGCAGAAAAACGGGAAAACTCAAATCAATACTGCAACACAGAGCTACTTTTCTGCATGCAAAAGTGCAGTAATCACAATTTACTTGACTAAAAGTACTATGGTATGTAAATCTACTCCCCAAAGTTATGTACTGTATAATGTACCCAAAGTTATGCATAATGATTAACATTATGCATAATGTTTTTCAATGAATTGGAAATTGAAATATTTTCAAATGGCGGTGGGTAATGTATATTTTGTAATAAAACACAATAAGTAACTACAGTTTTCAAAATAATAGCAGTTGAGTCAAAGTATACAACATTTGCCTCTGGGATCTAGTGGAGTAGAAGTAAAAGTATTGAAATATGAAATTTACAGTAGAGTACTAGAAGTAAATGTATTTTATAGTTACTCTCCACCACTGATTGGATGCAGCTCTGACATGGAGAATACTCCAGCATGGAGCCACATCCAATAAACACGCATGATGTAAAAACGCCATGCAAATTTCCACACACACTTGCGGTCCTGAGGAAGCGAGCGAAGACAGATATATACACGTCGTGCCAGAAGCGAACAAGGGATGTGCCAACGCAATACACGTCTGTCCTATACACACCATAGCCAGACAACTATTCCACAATCTCCAAAGCTATAGAGCAGGGGTTTTCAACCTTTTGACACCAGGGACCACCATTTATTCAGCATTTGAGCCACAGACCACCATTTGATGACATTTTAGCCCCAAAGACCTAAAACTAAAGAATTGTTTTGTTTTTTGTTCACAATTCCAGGCTGGATTTTGCAAACAAAACAGTGTAGACTTCGTAAATAGTGCTTCAGATGATGGGATATTTAAACTCTTGAGAGTGTGAAAATGAAACCAAATGGACCCGCAAGGGTCCATTTGCTCGCTTCCTCAGGACCTGGTGGTCCGTAAAGGCATTCCATGTGGTCCCTGAACATGCATTTTGTAATATAGCAAAGTAAGCAAAGTGACGGTTTTGTATTTTCTTCCATGGAACAGCACACTAAAGCTTTGTGTAATGTTCCATGGATGTGCGTCAATGTTGCTTCGTTACTAAGAAGTCTGATGCAGGTTAAGAAATTCTACAGAAAAGGGGCTTTGATTGTCTGATTGTCTTAGAGTGTTTGAAGTATCAGGTCATAAATCTTAAGTCAAAACTTGGAGGTGTGCCAAAGCTGTTTGGCCAATCCAAACAGCTTTAGCACACCTCCGAGTTTTGACTTAAGTCATAAGAGCTCATACTCAATCAAAATATGGCCCTTAGTATCTCAAGAAAGCTTGCCGCACTGAGTCATTCTCTGGAAATCATGTGCCCATAATACTAATGTTATTATGTGTCTTCTCTATCAGTACTGTATATCACTAGACATGAGTTTTAATGGAAGTAGAATTATCAAAAATGGAATAAGCATAACCTTGGAGGTCGTCAGGTTCAATTTACAATTTACAATGTTGGCATTTATCAGACGCTCTTGATCCAGAGCGACTTACAATGGTAAAAAGTTTACAATTTAATCAGGATTTACAATACATTTTACAATATACAATGAAGCGCTAAACATTCTAATACATTAGGCAACCTATATAAGACATTGCAGCAAGTACTGTGGGTTGGTGTGTAATACTAGTGCTATGGGCCAAGATGGAGTCTGAAGAGGTGTGTGTGATAAGTCTTTGGTTCTGATTGCAGTGGGAAGTGCATTCCATAGTTTTGGAGCCAGGAGGGAGAAAAGCTTGGGGCGTGTGGAGCGCTGTCCAGGCGTTTGTAGCGGGGCTACTGCCAGCTTCCCAGTGTTGGCTGATCGGAGTGCACGGGAGGGTTTGTAGTGTTTTATGAGTTCATTCTTAGTCATGTTGGTGGTCCCCAGGTTGATTCCTATTCAGGGTGGTGGTCCCTGTTTCACAATCAGTTGAAAACCCTTGGCTCAGAGGATTTCTATTGATATTACGATAAATTTGCGTGACTGTAAAGTCCACCGCTTTATCGCTTATTCACGATAAGAGCTTCCGTGGCTCCACACATGGGAAGTAATTTGACAATTGAGAGAGAGAGGCAACACGAGACTAAAACAATAGCGTACTGTACTGTCTGCATCCAAAGAGCTTCATGCACACACCCTCAGTTGCTGTGACAAAAGTGTCTGCGTCCTGTACATGCTACCATGTATTATACCTATAAGCTCTTGTTTAGTATATGGAAGATCAGGTGGCAGGTGGAACCGGTTGGGTTTACCTCTGGGCACAGTGGGGAGGGGGGGACTGAATAGGGAGACGGACAGGAAATAGCAACACAAAAACAAAGCGAAAGAGAAAAAAAAAACTCCCAAAGAAAACAAGACGTTGCCTTTCCACAGCCATTTGATAACCAATGCAACACGACCGCGGTGCTGTCATAGAGCTAGGTGGCACCCTTCCCTGCATGTGCACGCATGCGCACACGCACACACACACACGCACACGCACACACACACACACACACACACACACACACACACACACACACACACACACACACACACACACACACACACACACACACACACACACGTACACCTACACACATACACCAACAGACACCGGTGCAGGTGCGCACATCTTCACACAGACACATACACAATGACACCTGTAGCTGAAACCCGACCCTATGCCTGTTGAATCACACACACAGAAACGCATGCACACGCTCGCATACACGCACACATGCATGTTAATGGCCGTGTTTAATAATTTACTATGACCCAGGAGGATTGGGGGGGGGGCAGTTTTGCTAGGTCGCAAAGTACCACTTACGGCCCTACACACACACAGTCAAATCCTCTGTGTTGGTTTTAACTGTACGCAGCCAGTGTGTACAAATCTGGTTACATGATTTTGTACAAGCTCAGAGCTGCAACGAATGGATATATAACGACAGGCACCGAGGAGAGTGACTGGCTGTGTAGAACAGCCCTTTCAACAGAGCCAGCAGCTCATTGACATCCAAGTGCGGTAAATATCCTCTCCTGGCTGGCTAGACGACCACACCTCCAGCTTAACACACGAGAAGAAGACTCTAGGGTTGCAGCCAGGCGTGGTCAGGTTTCTACTGCTCACCCCATAAGACGTACGGTATCTGCCCTAACTCACAATGCCCTCACTCCTAATACCTCAGTGTTTATGTGCTTTAAGGGAGTATTAAGTGAGATGTGCACATGCACACGCTCTACCGTGGGGGGGGGGGGGGGGGGTTGGGGGGTCACCAGCAAATACACCAAGGTCGACCCCCACTCAGTCTTGATTGGTTGAAGGCCCCTGTCGTCCTGATTGGACAAAGGTCTTTTCTCCCAAAGCCCAAACTAAAACTAGGGTTTTATGACCCCAGGGGCTCACTGGGTACAGGGAGGAACTCCTTATATGCCCACCACACACTATTGTATGGAGGATTAACAATAAAGAAGAAAAAACTAACAATATTTGCATTAAGTGCAATCACTTACTATACCTTTAGTGTTTTCTGAATGTCTACCTACTATACTTTTTGCACTATATGGTAGAGTCGACTTTGAAAGAGATCGTAGACTTGGTTTAAAACTAAGCTGAATGGGTGCATAATAATCTCATCTGGCTTCATACACGAGCGCATTTCAGCAAAAAAATGCAATTGAACTAGAAACAGCTTTGATGCCTCAGCTCTTCCCAGAGACTTAATGGATCAGTTCCACCACGTATCTTCATACAATAGGTCCGCTACATATACCATGTTTTCTTCTACTTTGTGTCTCAAAGGAGGGCTGTGGGCAGTTCAGAGACCTGTCTTCCAGTGACATCATCTTTTGACGGAATTTTTTAAAACAATATTTTCTCTCTCTCCTGTGAGACACAGACCGAGTAGAAAAAAATGGTTGTATTCAACCATGTACATTAGTGAGGCCCATATGAAGATACGTCAAACAATTGCAAAGTGGTACTTTAAAGATAGAAAAAAAAAAGAATAGAAAGCCATCAAAAGCCATTCAGTTCACTCTCAATCCCACTCTTCTGGCACTCTTCTTCGGCCCTGATTACCGGACGTCCTCCAAAGAAGGAGCCAGACAAAGCGGACTCTATACCTGCCTTCCTCCCCCCTGCACTGCCATTGGTCAGTTTTTGAACCGACGCACTCATGTCATAAAGAAAGGAGAAGCCGTTGGACAGGAATCTCCAGCCGGCCGGGCGGGCAGGCGGCCCTGCGGAGCAGAGCATGCTGGAGCATGGAGAGAACAGGAGACACACACACACACACACACACACACACACACACACACACACACACACATACACACACCAAATTGTCCCAAAATGCCCCACCTCTGTAAAGTGCCGGGAGGCACTGCGGTGTCTCGTGCAGTTAAGACACACAGCAGCGCATGAGCTCCGGAAAAAAAACACACACACACAAAAAAAAAACACATTCAGCATGTCAACAAAAACACGAGAAAGAAAGCCCTGTGTTATCCCTGTGTTATCTTAGCAGCCCCGCATTAGCCTTGAGAGAGGAAATAGTGGTCAACCGCAGTCGCACGCCATCAGCGTTTATGTCCCCTTATGGCTTGGCCATCTGTGCGTACAACACACACTCAGCAATAACCCACAGTCCTTAAGTCCAGACACAGAAAATGAGCACCACAAAGTCTTGCCAAGACTCGAAAGGTGTAGTTTAATATGCCACGATATTATAGCAAAACGATTGATTTTCAATTATTCCAAACACGAATGCTGTGAATGTGAATCTAGACGTTCCAGCACTATAAACTAGCCTCTCCTGCAGCCTCGGACAATAGCCCGTTTGATGACTCATTGTGAGTGCTGCCAACACTCCCTGCATAGCAAACATCGCATAAGACCGAGATAAAGCAGGTTTATCCCTTTCATAAAATGTCATCAAGGAAATATACTGTTATAAATTAATAAAACATGACCTCCTAGTGAGGGCATGCTTATTATGCAATTGTGTAAGGAAATAGAAAGTGTACAATAATAAATAAATGGAATACAAATAAATGGAACACAGAGGGAGTTGCCTGGGAAGTTCAAATCATGTTCAGTATCTACGTATGCTGTATGCTGTATACAATAGTTTGTTTTATATCTAAGATTGTTTGGTGCCAGTTATTAAGGTCAGGAACACAACAAATAGCTGGAGTACAGGATTGGAAACCTCAGAATGTGCTGTTTCCTGCCATCAAGATTCACATTTGTGTTTGGAATTCTATGGTATTGTTTGGGGTAAAGGTCAGGTGTTTTACAACTATCAAAGTCCAGGCCTAACAGCACAAAATATTACACCAGTTTTGAGATTAAAATAGTAAAATAGTCACTTTGCGCCGTGATAGGACTTAGGATTGATCTAGTTTCTCATTGCTGAGCCCATGTTGTATAACTTTCTATTACATACAGCACCTGCTTTTTGTAATATTTGGTTTCTGTATGTTTTATATCCTTTTTTGTATTATATCTTTGTAACCTACCTTGTGTTAACATCATTATATACTGTATGTATGTAAAATCATTGCTATAATTGTACATCAAAAAAGAGACGATGCACTCAATCGGATTCCCCTGAAAAAATCTACCGACAGCCACAAACTCACAATGCACCGTGGCACAATACACAAGTGAGCCTGTGGATCTGTAACTAAGCCTAAATCGTGAACTACTGCAGGTTTATTTTTTCAAATAAGGCATTTCCCAGTCCTATATGTTGTGTGAGTGAGTTCTGAGAACCCGCTGCCATTCACAGCTATAATAATAACAATAGAGCGGTTGGTGGGCTGTGGTTTAGTCAAACTAACATACATGGTACGGAAACCTTCCCCCTACTGCTACCCCACTTCTTGTGGTTATACTGACGATTTCTCCCTTAACCACCAAGAAAACAAAAGAAAGCTACAAAACCTCATTAATTTGATATTTCCCCCCTCTCAAGTAGGCCACCAGTGCACGTGTATAGGATGGATAAAGCATTATCCCAAAAATGGGATAAACGCCCACGTTTTGTTTTTTTTTTTGTTTTTTTTTTTGATAATTTGAGGATCAGCGGAAGATGATCCGGATCTTCTCTGACGCTATGTTGGATGCCGGTAATGTTGGTGAATGCAGGGAAGACAAAGACGTTTCTCTGGATCTGTCATGTTTCATAACTATTATGCTATATCGCCATGACAACTGGAATTTCCCCCCACTGGGGATATGAAGAAAAGGTATCTAAGGTTATACCGTTGTTGTACTGTGTACACTTGTTGTGAGATCTCAGATGCTATAGGATACGCATGCAATCTAAATGCCTGGAAGGTAAACATCCACTCAGGTCACTGAAACGGGATCCAATGAGACGTATGTTAATGTGTTCATGCTTCGCTCACGTCCGACGTTCTCCCTCGCTCGATCTCTACTTGTGTTGTAGTCAAGACCACCTAAATCCATACCAAGACAAGACAAAGACCTAGGGGGGTCGAGACCAAAACGAGACGGACTTGATCAAGACAAGACTGGCAGGAGTCGAGAACAAGACCAAGAGCTAGAGGGGTCGAGGCCGAGGCCAAGACGTAGAGAAAGCCAAAAAGCCAATTTTTGATTGTTCTGTAGTAATAGTACAACAAACACATTACGGTTTGCGGGCTGCTAGCGATATGTGTGTCATCCAGTGCTGCGTTCGGTAAAAGACATCTTTCTTTATGAATGGTCCCCACAATAGATTGAGGGTGAGACCAAGACAAGACCACAAGACAAATGAAGTGCAGAGTGGTGAGTCCGAGACGAGACCAAAACAATTGAGGGCAAGACAAAAACAAGGCCGAGACAACAAAAAAATTGCCTTGAGACTGGCCTCGAGATGAGCTAATGTCTTGAGAACTACAACACTCTACACCTGTGAAAAGAACCCACTTTGCACAGATTGTGCTAGGAGCAACTTTTACACGCGCACACACAGCTGTCATAACAGGCCCTGGAAGAGAGAAATGCTGTCAACATCGTGACATATAATAAGCACTTTGATGCCCTCTCCTCCACACTGTGGTTGAATCGGCTTGCATCTGCCTTCATTAATAAATAATGCCACACGTGCGCTCCGCCGGGCAAATGGCAGGTGTCCGAGTTCACCAATGCAACACGCCGTGAGCTTAAATGTCGGCTATTTTCGCCTGTGTGCCACCGCCGCAACGGCAAAGTACAAATCGGGCCTCAGAATGGCCCCGAATCGTGTTGCTGCTTTTGAGGAAAGGCAGCGCTTTCCTCTCCCACCCACTCGCTCGCTGTGCAACATAATCAGGCCTGTGGGCTCTTAAATACAAAAACATAATTTATGTGAGTGCTACAGATTTCCAAAACGGAACAGTGCTATGAATACTCCAACTGAAACGGGGCACCGAAATTCAAGGAATCCAACTACTGCTATGTTGTAGCACTACTTGCACGGAGGAATCGAGCCGTTCGTTGTGGCCCCGACTGCATGAGCGCCTCGTTTCCCATGCAGTGATAATGGAAGATGAGATGAGCGCGTCTCCCGTACTGGGAGGATGGTTATATTATCTGGGATGGTTTCTGCTGAGTAAAGCTTTATGTAAGTTGGAACATCAGCCTCGTTCGCTCCACATGGCCCGCTCCCTGCATCCCTGTGGCAGCTCCACGGGAGATATACACAGTGACAGCTCTCTCTCTATCTCTCTCTTTCTCTCTCCCTCCCTCTCTCCCTCCTTCTTGCACAACACAACCTCTCTGTACCCTCTCTCTCTCTCTCTCTCTCTCTCTCTCTCTCTCTCTCTCTCTCTTATGTGCCAACCTCTGGCCCTACACCCCGTCCCAGTCTGAGCACAATCAGTATGTTTGTCTCTGAGGCTTCCAATATCCCCTTCGTTCTCGGAACATCTAGTTCAAATTGATCTGTGTTGCTAGGCGCGTGTGACTGTACATTTCTGTGGTGCAAAGTCCAGCGCAAGTGTGTGCGTGTGTGCGTGCGTGCGTGCGTGTGTGTACGCAATAGGCACGGTCTAAGTAAATATGGGCGATGTGGTTTTGACATCTCGCCAGGTCCCTCCGCTTATTACATTTCATCCCTGACCGTACACTGGCCCCATTGTCAAACAAAATGTCAACACTTGCAGGCAAAGAACACACAATCACACATATCACCTGTCAACTATCACCTCACCTTTCCCCGCAACCCGCTGACTGCTGTATACGCAGCCACATATCAGGACACACAGCCAATAGCCCTCCTTACACACACATTTCAATTTCTTCATTTGAGTCCACATTTATACTTGTAAACCACATTATCAACTTAGGGCCCGGATATGTTTCAGTTGCTTTTGATGTACGCACTTGAACAATCATGGCTCAGTGTTCAAACAAGCACTACTATAAATGTACAGGGAACATGCAACACATGCACATGAACATTGGTTATGTTACACCAGAAGAAAAGAAAGTCATGGGTACAAAAAGCACCTTCTCCTCCAAATCGACCGACTGCCAATAATGATAAAGATTGAACAGTATGTTGCAAGCTGCTTTGCTTTATAAAATCCCCAAAATCATCAGGCCTCTGACCACTAGTCAGTGGCCCATGCTGCCAAATATAAAGACAATTGAGCTGACATGTATAGCCCAGTTTGGCTGGTACTAATGGTTGGTATTTAACTTGTTTAGTAAGGAAAGCTTCCCATAAACTTGAGTCAAACACACACACGCACGCACACACACACGCACGCATGCACGCACGCACGCACGCACGCACACACACACACACACACACACACACACACACACACACACACACACACACACACACACACACACACTCTATTACAGGCTAAGCACAAGGGGGTTCCACCGCACCTCACAGACTATTTTCGGCTGGTCCAGTGCATCTCATGCAGGAACAGGACTAGTATAAGGTAGAAGGAAGGCACTGGGTCAGACTGGGATAGTTATAGCCTTTATTTGACAGGCTCTGAATAAAAACTAGAAGTATCGATGTATCTCTTAAAGGCTTAATGATAATAACTGTAACTGCACAGTGAGATATCATGTCGTTTGAGGAAATATCATATGCAAATGATCGCTACTTAATCGTTTATATCAGTACATGTTGTGTGTTGGATTGTATTTAGCAAGAGAAGAGACACTTTCTCTTCTCTTGCTAAATACAATTATTATTTTTACATTCAATATCACTGTACTGTGATAACTGTCATGCATCCTCTCATCTCAAGGTGTGGGTTTATGGTCAAATACAGTATAATGTCCTTGTATTTTCCAGAGAATCACTGTACTATTCACAC
>CM076971.1:23969735-23972235 GCA_039105355.1 Benthosema pterotum | reverse complement strand
AAAGGGAGAATTATAATGTTTCTGTGGAGCAGTGGCGGCCCGTCCATAGAGGGCGCAGGTGCGCCGCACCACCGTCCACTTGGCTGAATAAAAATGATAAATGAAGTCTGTCCTCACAAACTATAATTTATCTAAAATGAGCAAGCCACCAATGTAAATATGACATAATAGTACCACTAACTATAGACTAACAATTATAATGGCAAATATAAACCCAAGAAATATCACATTTTGATTAAAAATGTTCTACGATGTGTAACGTTCCTGATTGGTTAGTGCATGTCACATGTTGGGGCGCTTCTCTCTGTAGCCCATTCACTCGCATGTTATACATGTCGATTGCCGCGCCGTGCTCCACAGCTTACCACTCAATGCACAGGCATTTAGACGGCCTTGGTGCGCTGTTTTTCAGCGCTCACAACTGCAGTTAATACAATAGGCCATTCGGGGGTAGCACTCTGCATGTTTACACTCACAACACAGACAATATAGACAGTCACAGCGAACTGCACCACGAGTGATTAGAACAAAACACAGTAGCTTAATATTGTAACTTCATGATGGAACAAGACAACTCACTAGAGAAAGTCACCAGAGAAAACTGTATTAGAGAAGAACAGAGCAGACTCAGGATCTAAAGAGGACAGAGCCTATTATAAGGTAATTTTAAAAGAGCAGGCTAACTGCATTAGTCACTTAGGCTAATGGTAATGCTAAGGTATTAAACCAACTTTTGTTGTCGTTTCTAATGCAGTGGATCATGGTCAAGACTACAGCAATATTTTATTATTAATCTAATATTGAGTAGAAAAAAAGAGCACACACACACACACACACACACACACACACACACACACACACACACACTCAGGCTTTCATTTCGCAGCGCAGATGTACTGTAAGCCTGGGGACCGAGGCTAGGGCTGGACTGGGACAGAAAATTTGGTCATTTTCACGCAAAGTAAAGTAAAAATACCTCAAAAGTACTTCAGTACTGGTAGACTTCCTACCACTGAAAATAGAGGTGTTAGAAAAAGGCACATGTGAGGTATTGTCACAGGAGCATTAAATATGAAAAAGCTTCTCGGAAGTTTCCAGTCTGCAAATCCTGCTGGGATTGTAAACTATTGAGTGTTCTGTAGCTATTCTTATCATAGCGTGGCGTTTCTCCTACCATGTGTGTCCCTGTTTGCATGCCTGGTGTTTATTGCCTGGAACCTGGAGGCTTTTAAATGGGGCTATTCTAGGCTAGCGTCCCACTACTGGGCAACCAGAGAGCGGAAAAATAAAAGAATAAATCCGACTAATGCATGGGCATCTAAATGGGATGCCTGTATCGTATGTTAACCACATGAACCCTTGTTTTTTTTCTCTTTTGCTGAGTAAATAATGCATTTCATGCCATGAAATGTGTGATACAAATGACGTTTTTATTACTATTATTATTATTACTATTAATGTCCCTATTCTGGCAATGTCATTGTGGGTTAACATTCAGCCTATACTGGAGATAATTTGTGACCAATTCTAATTGAGGTTGAGTCATTGAGGAAGACTAACCGTTCAGGAGTCAGACTCTTCATATACTAGAGCATGTCTAAAATAAATATCAGAGCTGAATTACAATGTATTTCATTGTAGATATGAAATAAATGCATGTAGATATACAGTAGGTGTAATGTTAAGAGTCCACATAAGTGAACCTTTCAAGCGAGTTTTTAAGCTATATCTCAAAGACTGGTGGATCAAACTGAAGAACCAATACGTCAAATTGTAGCTATGATATCCTGCTATCCTGCTGGGACATTTGGTGAGGGTAGTACCTCTACAAGTTCACCACATTGCATTGTGAGCTTGTGTTTTTATGTTTTGGCAAATAGATTTGGTAGGGGAGGGGGGCTTTCAGTAGGGACAAAGTATGAGGCCCTGGGGGACCATTTTGGTATAAGGGGTTAAAGATGTATGATAAAGGGGGAGGAGTTAGGGGAGGCGCTGCTAATGTGATATCACTATATTACAGTTTTTTCCATTAGCACGTTTGGCTGGAAAGGTTTCAGCCCCCAGGAAGAAACCCTAAACAGGTACAAAGGGAAGACATCATTGCACATAAAAAACACACCAAGGGGTCTAATTAAGTACTGTCATCAGACGAAAGACATAGGCATGTACAGTATGCAAACCGATTTCTTTCACAATCAAACGAATAGTTATTTGTTGTTGCACGCAGAATGAAACATTTTGGTAGCAGATAAGAATTTCTTAACAATGTTTATATTATTACTATTTTAAGAGGAGCATGTTAGCATACGTTATCTGACAAAGACAAGACATGGTTACTAGTCTTCAGAGCAATAAATGGTGCCATAAACATGGGTGTCGCCCATAGTGTGCAGTTATTTACTCTTTTGTTGCCATGCATGGCACGTGTATTTGCATGGGTTTACTTTGAATAGCGCATGTACTATACAAACAAAGTCTGACTTTGAATACACACATACAC
>CM076971.1:23802235-23964735 GCA_039105355.1 Benthosema pterotum | reverse complement strand
ACTCGGACTCAAACACTTAAGCTTAGTGGTGTTAAAATTGGTGAAAACTAAAACTGGTGGGTGAGTGAGTGGCCAAGATTTGCCCTTTTGGAATCCAGCTATTAGTGTGCCTCAGTCCCTGCCCCCTCACCTGTTATGGAAGTAAATTCCCCTCTCTTTTTCCGTAGCATTAAAAAAGTATTTACTTAAATACATTTCAAGCATTAAGAATATTTTGAACCAAAAAAATAATTACAAATAAGAATAACAACAAAAAAGTGTTGTCACCTGCCGTTTTATCCATCTTTCTAATTATTTGTTAGGCTTGTTTGGTTGTCATGATTTGTCACAAGCCGAGTTGGCTTTGTCTGCGGCGTTAACGTCTTTATATAAATACTTCTTGAGAAGTCTGAGTATGAGGAAAATGAACATGGAAGTTACTTCCGGAACAGGTGTTGAGGGCAACACCTGTGGAATTGGGCACTGTAACCCTATTGTATTACCCTTTACAGGTGGATTGTTCCTTTAACTTCAGGGGGATTGTGCCTTTAACAGGGTTGGCGGGCTGAGCGCGCCAGTGAAGAGCATTATGGGATGGTGTTTTGGTATTCGTTCTGCTCTGGGGTATAGGGAAGACTCTACCATAATAGCTCTGAAGTTTGTTGTTGACACAGACAGTTAGGAAGTTAGAACCCTGGCTGATCATGAGTATGGTTTTGAATGATCTTTTTGTTATTAAATCACCAGTTCTGCAAAACGGAGACCTTTTTATTCATGGCACGGTAAGATTGCTCCGGAGAGTACAGACTTATAGCACTCTAAAGACACGTAACAATGTGCTATATGCACACAATGATGCTTCCAACTTCCAAGCCGCTTCCCTGCTTCCTTTACAGGTGTTACCGATGGTACTAATTAAGGCTCTGTTACATTTAGTGTGCAGTGGTTTCTAAAACTTTTAAATATCAAGGAATTCCATAATTCTGAGTATGTACATTGTTAGAACCCACTGCAAGGGAACGTTGAGACTCACTGGTGTAGCAGAGGGTTTCTAGTGAGCCAACATGAACAATAGCAGCACCCTGTTCCATTCTGGTCTGTTTAATTGTTTGAGAATGGAACAGAGCCTGCATTAGTATCACCTGCATTAATAGCCTGCATTAATAACACGGTAACCCATGTGAAGGAAGTAGTGAAGGGGCCCCAAGTTCTTCCCACAATGGTGTGTGTGCCTAGAGTGCTCTGATTCTGAGAACAAAAAAAAAAAACAAATGCCCTTTTACCCCTCTGTAAAAATACCCTATCCAGAATACAGATTCAGCATTTACTTATGGTGCCCATGATGTACCCCAAGGAAGCATCTAAGACTATGTCCTTTTCCATTTCATGCTGAAAGAATTGCTCCCTGTGCAGAAATCCATGCCATAATTTGCACCTCCAGTGAATACAGTAGTTGAGTGTGAAGTTCCACACTGAAAACAAGATTTTCAAGCTCACAGCAGATTGTGCTGCTGTTATAGAAGACATTCCACTCCACCAAAAATAACCTTTTAGAATTTTCAGCCCCCTCAAATGCCCCCTGCCCCGCCCTGCACAGCCCTGCCAGCTAGTCTAGTCCAGATCAATCATGTTCAGTTCACCCTAGTCCAGTTAACATGTTTGTCTAGATCGGATCAGCCTGGCCCTAGCCTAGTTCAGTCCAGTGAAATCAGATCAGATCCAGTCTTACAAGTATAGCCTGTCTCCAGTAGTAGTATAACGTACTCAGATTAATTGCAGTCCATTCCAGTCCCAGATTGTCCAATCCAGTCACCCTCTGTAGCCCAAATCCAATTAAAACCAGACCAGTCTCTAATCCTTTCCCAATCGAATACACTCCAATCTATCTCAAGGCTGTTGTTTCATGTAGGGTATTGATTGAACAAACGTAGCATGTTGAGCAATGAGGCCACAGTCTGGCCACTGTGGATAAAAACACTGTTCATTAGTGGGTAGACAAATGCCAACAACCAAATATACTGACAATTTTGTCAAACACATTAAAAGGAATGTTAGGAGGAACTATATTGGAGAAGAGATCCAGTAGAACTAAAAGCCAAGTCATTTTTGGTTGCATGCTGAAAATAGCATGCATAGATCTCCAAGCTCCAAGCGAAACAGAATGAGAGTCCCTGGTCTTTGTGGCCATGAGTGAATTCAGTGAGTATTTCCAGTTTCCAATACTTTTACTTACAGTATACTTCAAATATTGTACTTGTAACTCCCTGCATCACTGCAAAACTGTGATTAGGCTACTTTCCTCTCTTCTAACTCCCCCTCCCTCCCTCCTGCCCAGTGTATTGTCCTCCAGTCTGTTTCTCTTGCTTCCAACAGCCATTTGTCTTCCTCTCTGTCCATGTGTCAACATGATAAATCTCCCCTCTAAATGAGAACATTTCACGCACTACATGTGTCTGTGGGCCAGCTATAGAGGTGATGCTGTCAGGCAGCAACCTTCTGTCTCCAAATCTTGTCCCCTTGTGTCCTCCAGGTCTTTATGCCCAATACTTCCTCGTACAAGAGTGTCGAGCAAGACTCTTAAAGGGGAATTCCAATCCAAAACACCCCCTTCCACTTAACTGACCCCTGTTGCCATAGTAACCTACCTGGTAGAGTGCATTTTCACTGTAGTTGTCCATGTAGCCCAAACGGGACCCCTGCCCTCTGCACACCTCCACAGGTTCCAATGTTAACTAATGATCCCACTCGTACTTTGCCACAGAAGGAGTTAACATCTGTTGCTATTTTTTCCCCACGGACCGTCCTCAAATGATCTCCAGAAAGCTATGGATGCAGTATTACTACTGTCATTGTTTTTTTAGCCTCTGTATACTTTGTCTAGACGTTCACCCTGTGCGGATGATCCACATGCTCACAATGTGTCACGTTGGGACTCACTGTGAGCTTGTAGAGCGGCTATTTTCACTATATCCAAAGATTTTCGCTTCGTTTCCCGAAAAAGTAACGTGCTTGGCTTTCAGCTGAATTGTTCTTGGTATAGCTATTGTTCTCCTAGTACTCCTATCCAATGACCATGAGTATTTATTTACTGCATTTATAACTTTGGAAAGTTATTGCAAATAGAATCTAGTGGACAAACACATTCTGACATCATATGGGATTTGGGTTGTGTATAAGGAGTGGTATTATTAATAAACACACTGCTAGTATATTCATTCCTTATCGCTGTCTGTCTCTCACTATCTCTCTCACACACAAACAGTCTCTATATAACCAGTTTATCTATTTCTGTCAGTCAGTCTTTCACACACAAACGCACACGGACACACACACACACACACACAGTGCCACAGTGACATTGTGCAGGACACTGACATAACTCCTGATGAGATGATAGTAGAGCGGGTCAGTTCAAGAGCCCTCTTCTATTAACAAGAGCTCTCTCTCTCTCTCTCTCTCTGTCTCTCTATTTCTCCCTAATTTATACCACAGAGCAGTGCATGTGTGCGTGTGCATGCCTGCATAATGTGTACACGTGTGTGTAGGGTAATGTTGTCCTTAATTGCTCAGTATAAACTGCTATAAGAAGTATAGTATTTAAAATATAAAGTCCTGTATATTTTTACAGTAGACTCCATTTGTTTGTAATGTTTGGACTGCGGCCATGGCCTTTTCACATTACTTTCAACCCAAACATTAATCTCCTCCTCGGAGCAGTATACAGTATATTCACTGGGATGATCTGCCCATTCATCATGCATGTAGTGCATATGATGACAGTACTGTGCCACATACGTGTGTTAGGCACAGGGCAGAGATCTCCTGCCCCCCAGAGGACATAGAGAAGCAGTGTGCAGGGTCTTCATATCCCCTCTGTGTGCATATACTCCTGGAAGGAGGAACGGCAGCACTGCACTGTCAGATATTTCCCACCGGAGCCATGGAAGAATGCACAGTAAGCATTCTCCATACGGACCCAGCCAAGCCTTTGATTCCATTTAGTATCATTGTGTGTATACTGCTGCTGTGTGGCAGGCTGCCACAGAGCGCCACATAACAAACTGTCGCAGTTGCAGGTGGACGACCGACCACTGGTTCGTATCACAGCCAACGTGAGTGTAACGGGGTAGTGTACTAGTACTGTACATCAGGCCTGGCCAATTCCTGGCTTGCGAGCCTCATGCGGCTCTTTGGCTGGTTTCATGGGGATCTTAAAGTTCTGTAACATGACAAGCATCAACAAACGATATTGTTAATTATTATATTTTTGTCTGTGGACTTGGTTGAACTGAGAGTCTGTGTGTGAGACACTGTACACAATGCTAATTGTTCAAAATAACTGGCCTACTCCTTCCATTCATCTTTAACCGGTTATCTGTAGTCAAGGGATGGGGTGATGTTCATGTGAGCCCATGCGTATGATGTGGCTGTTTGCAATAACACAGTAAAAGAAAAAGTGTCTCTGACTGTTTGGCCACCTCTGCAGTATATCATGTAGTACTTACTGTAGGTATGAGTCTATTGGGGTGGTGTCCTCCAGCTGGATTGGGCTCAGTGCTTGTCCAGCCGGTCCACTCGGGTCATTTTGACTGGAAGAGAGAAGAGAAGGTAGAGAGGTAAATTGGTTGCTTTTATCCAAAGCATAGATTATGCAGTACATAGATTGTATATTGCATTCACCCATTCACACACACATTCACACAGCAAGGGCAGAGGAAAACATGCAAGGGGCCAACCTGCATATCGAGGGAAATTATTAGGGGTTCAGTGTCTTGATCAAAGACACTATGGGGAGCCTAGGATTGAATGGCGGTTCACATGTGGTTGCCCTACGGGCCACTCTACCTCTAGCCTTGGTACCCAGGCTTTTATTTTCCTTTGCATTCAGAAAGAAACTCTACTACCCCTAAGCCACTGCCTTCCACGATTGAATTTTCTTCTATGAAATATCTTCCAACAACACAAAGTGAAAATATGCAAACATTCTATGAAAATACTAAAACATTCAGTGAATAAAGAACATCTATACACACTTATGATGTGTCTTATGAGTTACCAGATCAGCTGCTAATGGTTGGTACCTTTGTGTATCAAAGTATAGGGCTGGATGTTAAAAGATAAAATGCAGAGATACGTGATTCTGCCTGACAGCAATGATATCACATCCTACACATTGTCAGCATGGCAATCTTATTTCTGAAAGACAAGCACATGTGTTCCTACAGCGTGTATTTTATCATGCATTCAAGCTGTCACATATAGAGCATAGCAGTGGGAGTGGAATTCTGGATGCACTGAAAAATCAGCCATTCAAAAACAAATAATATCTATTAAATAAAGTTAAATTAAATAAATCATATAGAGTTAATTATTCAGTTTGTTTTTCTTTTGTTTTTCACAAAAACAAAGATTTTATGGTCGTGGTTCACCAGCATCCTGGATGGTTTGATTCTGCGCTTAAAATATTTTGGGTAATCTCTATGGGGAAAATGAACGGCTGATTTTTCAATGGGTCCAAAAAAACACAGCCACTGCTATGCTCTATAACAGTCAATGGATGACTGATGATAACGCAGCCACAGAACATGTGGTCAATTACCCATGCATTACTGCATCTACATTATTCAGATACATTAAGATGAAATAACAGTGTGTGTGTGTGTGTGTGTGTGTGTGTGTGTGTGTGTGTGTGTGTGTGTGTGTGTGTGTGTGTGTTTGTTTGTGTGCAAGCGCGTGTGTAGATGCATAGTTTTGTGTTTGTCTGTCTGTCTGGTCTGTCACTGTGTATCACTTACACAATATTGATCGGAAAGCCACAAACGGCCCCAGCTGAAACAGAGGTGTGTGTGTATTTGTTTGTGTGCATATCTATCTGCAAGTAAAAGTGCTGGTAGACTAGACAGTAGACTAGAGAACACAATCACATCGTATGTGTGTGTGCTCTACAGCCTGTGTGATGCTGCAGCCTGCAAAGTGCAGGGCAGCCTGTATAAATCAATGGTTTTATCACCATAGTGCTGCATAGCCTTATCTGACTTTAGGTTTCATTGTTTCAGCATGGTCCTCTGCTTTGGTTCGAAGATTGTGGTAAAACAAGAAAGAGTGTGCGGATATAACAATAAATTAAAGTGAGTAGTGTCTCACTTTTAAATGAAGTCCATATTATAGGCATAAAATATACATTCAAGTTGTTGTGTCCATGTTGAGTCAAGTAAAATCACTCTCAAAGGTGTATAATTGTATATGAAAGTTTGACTGTACCCAGGCCAACATCAATATGAACACACAGTAGTGTAACGTAACAACACACAGACAGATAATACTTTACAATTGGAAGTAATAATGAATAACTGGTTAGCTTTTTATGAGCAAACTTGTTTTATTAGCCCCTTGTAGTATAACAACATAGTTACAGTAGCTTAGCTAGCTAACAAAAGTGATTACTGAGATGTACTGTACTAAAATATTGAGTGTTACATTTCACTCTTGTATAGTGTAAAGATGGTACCGTAAAGGCATAGTCACAGTCCAGTTTCTGGTGAAAACCCCGACCTGAAGTTGTGCCGCTGTGGTCACCACCACTTTTTCAAAACACACATCTGTTTTTTTTTTTTTTTACTAACAACCGTTTTGGTGGTCACCATTTCACAGAAAACTGGACTATGAATAGCACATGTTTGTGTCCTGTGTTTGGCCAGAGTGACAGCATGAGGGTATATGTTTGGGTCCTGTCTTTGGGGCGGAGTGACAGTATGAGGGTCCATGTGGGTTTGGGTCAAGAGAGGCAGACAGCAACCTCAGTAGAAACATATGTTTATGTCTTTTACCAGACCTTAATATGAGCTCTGATGTCTGCTGGCAGCAGGGCCAACATGCCCACCTTCTGGCCATGTGGCGTGCGACTGAGACTAAACAATTTCAGATGACTACAATAGGAACAAAACAAAATGGTGTGTTATGCAAAAAGACTAAGACTAAATCGTCAGAATTTGCTGTCAAAACTAACACCGGTGGTGTGTGCGTGCATCCATGAGTTTGTTTCCATGTAGCCCAGTTTACAAAGTCTTTTCCTGGCTACTGTATCTGCGTAGCCTCCTCACTCACATGCTGTACTCTCTCTCACGTTGAGCGGGTGATAGGCAAAAAGCACGGGCCACGGGCCAAGCAGCCAGTCAGCCAGATGGCATGGAGAGTGTCTCACATCAGGAGAGCACAACACACACTAGAAAACCTAAACTGTACTAAACACAACATCTCACAACAAGCCGACAATGTGTCGATGTAGAACGACTAGTTGGACTGTTTTTAAAAGGTTTTTCAAACTAGTAAATACTGGCAAATACGTTTAGAGATTAAAGGATAAGGGGTGGCACATGATACACAGTATATACTGTATGCACTGTATAGCCAAATAAGTGTCTAACTATACTCTTACAGTTCTATCCAATAAAGTGTGCAATTAACCATGTTGGGTGGGTGAAATTGCTGCGTTAATGATCAACTGTTTACATTTGCATGCCTCCATGTGTGCACACATGTGCTCAGTATGATACATGTGTAGATTTGTGCGTGCTCACAAAAATGTGTGTTTGCCCATGTGTGTGTGTGTATGGGACATGGTCTCACAGGGAGCTGTGCAAGTGTGCATGCTCGCTCAGCCATAACCTACAAACCTACATAGGAGGTGAGATGCCTGTTTATGCTAGCAACAAAAAAAAGAAAAACAGCTGCACGCGACAAGTAGACATACCTGCAGTACAAAAACAACAACAGCAGCAGCGAACTCTGAGAGCATGTACAAAATATCACCAAAAGGACCTATAGCAGGTCTGTTAGGTGGCATTTGCCATTCCATTACTAGTCCTTGGGGACTACAGTATACAGTGTACACACCGTACAGAACCTTTCTGTGACCTATTATGCAACAGACAGCCAAGCTTGGGCGCTGAAGACAACATACCTTCGTCACGCGACGTCACACGCCTATACAGTATGTCGTAGAATGCCACTGGGTTTAACAATAACAAGTTTTAACTGACAGTGAGCAATTAACAGTGTATGGGGACATACAGATAGATCACGCACACCACTCACACCTGCACACACACTCATACAGATGTGTGTGGGCATGCAAACGCACACTTCTATACAGTGTAAATTTTGCATCCCTCTCCTGCTTGCAGAACTTGCTCTCTCCCGTCCCCTCATGGTTCATTCATACACACGCACCATATGCTCATGCACTACACACGCACATACACACACACACAAGTGCACGCGCACATACAGTATAAGCGCTGTAAAAGCGAGCGCTGGTACAGCTTCTCTCCCTCTCTCTGTGTGTTTGTGGCTGCCTCCCATCGGCACTGCATTGCAGTCCTCTCTGACCTCCACGCTCCAGGTTGCCCAAGCAGGTTCTTTCCCCCCACAACATGCAGCCCAGCCCCAGCCTGCCTGCCTGCTCCACCCATCCCTGCCCAGCCCAGCCCAGCGCAACAACGGGTGGGTGACTCACTCACTCCCTCCCTCCGAGCCTCTGCTGCGCGTCCCGACTCTACCTACCTGACCCTCCGGTCCGCGCGAAACTTCAGCATCCTCCCCTGGATCAGTCATATACACCACGGGTAACAGGCAAAGAGAGAGAGAAAGAGAAATAATGGAGAGGGGAGAGAGAGAGAGATAGAGAGGAAGGGGCACGGAGAGAGAGAGAAAGAGAAAGAGAGGGAGAGAAGAAAAGCAGCTAGCTCATAGCCAGGAGAAGGTGCTTTATTGCTGGAAGCTGTAGGGAGGTTGTGTTTAGGAATTACTGTCCTCTCTCTCTCTCTCTCCCTCTCTCTCCTTGAGAATGCCACGCTTTGGCCAGCCCTCTGTCTCTCCCTCTCTCTCTATCTGGCCATGCTACCCCCCCGCCGCACTCTCCCTCATCCTCGCACTTGCTCATTCACTATGAATGTCCCCTGCCCCTCTCTCACTCTCTCTCTCTCCCTCTACCGGTGCTCCCTTATGCCGTGGTAGAACTGCAACACTCAGCTGATTCGGTATCCCTCCGTCAGGCTGACACTTCCTATCTAAGCTCCCCCTCCTCTCCCCTCCCCTCCCCTCCTCGTTTTCTGCACGGCTCTTCTCTCAGGGGGGAAAACGCTCCAACCGAGGAGAGGCCACGTGGTCCCACCAAATGACACTGTGTGTGCATGTGTGTGTGTGTGTGTGTGTGTGTGTGTGTGTGTGTGTGTGTGTGTGTGTGTGTGTGTGTGTGTGTGTGCCTGAACCGTACTGTGATATAGATCCATCATGTCGGAACCATTCCCCCAGAGACAGACATCTGCTCCTGGCCAGAGCAGGGGGGTGGATGAAGGAGGGTGGAGGTGGGGGCCGTACTAACTACCGTATACACATGACTCCGCCCTCTCCATCCCTCCATCCCTCTCTTTTTCCCCTCCTTGTCCTCTCTCTTTTACTGTCCATCCCATTCTCACGGCACGTTTCTGCCGGGCAGATGTAAAGATTCCAGTCTTCATTGTTAGCTGCTGCCAAAGATATGAAGCTGAAGTGGCCTTGACTTCAGATACAAGAGATACAAAGTGATAGCCTGACCTCAGTCTGAATTGACATTTCGTTTCACTACATTATTCAGACTGAGGTTTCTGGGCTGGTCTCCACCACTGAGGTTTCTGGGATGGGTGTTATCAAAGCGGCAGTCTTCAGTGATTGGTTCACACCAACCCATAAGAATACTGGGAAAGCAGACGACGTTGTTGTCATTAATGTGCTAGCGGGTTACTAACCAAACATACACAGCCAAACGAGTGTTACTAGCATGTGGTGGCGATTCAGGGCAGGAGCCAGGATAACAAAGTGACCAATAGACTGTTAATCTTTGCATGCTGCCTCACTCCCAAGGATGCATCCCGTTCTCCTCCTCCAGTCTTTTTCCACCATTGTCTTCCTACATCTCCTTCATCATTTCTTCCTCGCCGAATGCTTCTCTACTCTCTGTGTGTCCATCTTTCTGCTCTCACTCTCTCAGTATACAGTGTAATACAGGTTCTCAATCACAACGTGAATGCATGTTATCATGGCGCGAATGTCGTCATCATAAGACACACACACACACACACACACACACACAGTAAAATGGACATGCTACAGCTATACAGCTACACAGACCTATGGCCGCTCATGGGCTCATAATTAGATCTATATGTCAAGCGGAGAGGACAAGCTCAGCGGAATGAAAAAAAAAAAAAAAAAAACGTCTACGCCAAGACTTCCCCCAGCCTGGGGAACAGCAGGGCGGCCATATTAAAATGTCACCTTGTCAACGTCCTGTTTTAATCATGCAGGCCGCTCACTGAGAGAGAGAGAGAGAGAGAGAGAGAGAGAGAGAGAGGAGAGAGAGAGAGAGAGAGAGAGAGAGAGAGAGAGGGAGAGAGAGGGAGAGAGAGAGAGAGAGAGAGAGAGAGAGACTGAGCAGACCAGATCAGATCAGATCATGGCATTCGCATAACATACAATACTTAATCAATATGCACACATGTGGTTGATAGTGGTTCAGAGGTAGAGAGGTACGGTAGACGGGTCAGGCGCGAACCGCAAACACGCGCGCCCTCAGAGCCAGGAGGGGAGAATCAATTCAAAACTGCAATGTAATGGTCGCAACAAATTTATAATATTTTTCAACTTCTGTGACATCATGCAGCATACGCAGTGAAAATTTTGCATTTTACCAATGCTTGCGACTGTTATGAAACAGCCGCGACCGTTGGCATGATGGTCGGGGTTAAGTTTAGGTGTGGGCATGAGGTTATGTTTAGGGTTAGGGGTCAGTAGGGAACGGTCGTGACTGTTTTTTGCCCTTCACCGTTCGAGACACCCCTACCCCTTCACCGGTCGAGACAAATTTAAACTGTCGTGACTGTTTTAACACCCCTTGCAATCTACTTTGCAGTCGCAAATTGTTTCTGCTATCTCAGAGCTAGGGTCTAAGTGTCGCTTGAGGCATCATCAAAACTCTATATGGCTTGTGCCAGGATGCACTGCGACTGGCCAGTGGCCACTTTGATTGGCATCTGGGAATAATGCTCTTGCCAGAATGTGATTTACTATTCTCTGCCTATCGGGTCAAAACTCTGACAAACTTTGTAGCATTCGTCACGGCAACTTGCTCTCTTTAGCTCGGTCGGTGGTGTCTCACGCGTCTCAAGTGCGCTTGAGACAGCGAATGGGTGAATGTAATGCAGAGTCTATGTAAAGCACCTTTGACAGAAGCGCTATATAAATGCACCACTTACCAGAGACAGTGACAATGACAAACAACACAGAGATAATGAGAGACAGAGAGGCGTGCGTGGGAACAACTTTTACCGACGGCAAAAACATCACAAAGTCACGGCAATGTCATCCTGCTGCACGTGCAGCGAGTCCAAGGATCCAGTCTATTTTTCACCGGAGATCCCCATTGAGATGTTCCCATTGTGTAGACAAAAAATGAATGGTTGTCCTTCTCTACCACGGAGGTGTCGAGGACCTATTTTTCTTGTATTCGTGACACTGTCATTTAAAGTAATATAGGTACGTGCTGAAACGGCAGAGCAATCTACTGTAAAACATTTACAGTAGATTGCTACAGTAGAAAAAGGAAGGGAGTAAGCGGCCATGGCACATGGTTTAATAGCTAATGTGTAACAATAATACATCACCTTTTATGCATGCCTCTCTTTATACACTTTTATATGCCCCTATATATTGTCTATTTATTATGTGTCACATTTATATTATTATGGATATTGCAGTGCACTGTAGATACGTATTAATTACAACCTGACAAGTTTCTGCAAATGACATTTGGCTAAAGGTATTATAATTCTCATCTGTCCTCAAACAAAGAACCAAATGGCAACATGTACGTTTAATAATATTGCACAATAATCTTATAAATATGTAAAGCGATCGCACCAGAAGCCCAGCAGGTCTCTTGTGATGAACTATTATCTCCTTCCTTCATTATATCTGATCTATCTCGCGTGCACACACACACGCACGCACGCATGCACGCACACACACACACACACACACACACCCCACACACACACACACACACAGCCATGCACGATTGCACGTACGCATACACTAACTTAAAAACAAACAAACAATGCTAACATAATCCCCTGAGATTCATACCCATACCCACACATGCATGCGTGCACGCGCAGTCACAAGAACACATGCGAGAATGCTCATGCTAATCCCCTGATGTTTACATATATTGTCAGCACTGATCTTGGGTGTTTATACCTGCAGATATAGCAGGTTGTATCACGCAGTAAAACACCAACGAAATGTTCTTCTCGCAACCTTATCTTTTGTTCTTCTACTTGGGAAATGATTATGATAAAAAATCATGCAGGCACTCAATAAAGCTTAGGTCTTTCACAAGTGTGATGGAAAATAGACATGTACACACACATACTGGACACATGCGCACATGCGCCCCCCCCCACACACACACACACACATTCAAACCAATGTAATAAGAGGACAGATTTCACAATAAGTGCCTTTTGAAAATCACTCTCTTGGTTGCTGAAATAATTATGATTATTACGAGAGGGAGTGCTGTCTGTACTGTCAAATGTTGGCACTATGTCACATACTTGTAGACGGGAGTACAGTGTTTGTGGGGCCTTCCCTCCACGGATATGATCAGCACACTCTATAGTAGGGAGGACTATAAAAAGTGATACTACAATTAAGTGAAATAAATTAATATATACAGTACATTTAATATTTACGATGATTACCGGTAAGCAAAAATAATGAACAAAACTCCCACTGACATCTGTTGCTAGCTTACAGGTAAGGTAATCTCCTGGTGAACTGGTCTGTTTCCTAGGCGACCATGTAGGCCTAGCTCCCATGGTGAATGTTTTGATGTGTTCTTCCATTGGGACAGCACCTTGATAATCGCAATGATTTGTGTTGTAAGTTGTATGGTTAAACATGCTTATGCAATGTCATTAACGCTATCTCTACGCACGTGCACACATATACACGCACGCACGCACGCACGCGCGCACGCGCGCACGCGCGCACGCGCACACACACACACACACACACACACACACACACACACACACACACACACACACACACACACACACACACACACACACACACACACACACTTCCCACCAGGGATACTGGGTAAGTGATACTGAAACTTGTCTTGCATCTAGAAACGGACAATCTGACAGTCACTAGATTTCCAGGTAACCTCACACACACACACAACAACACACCAAAGGAAACAGTTGATTCTATCCTCCAGGTATGCGCTGCTGGCGTTGCATAATGCTTCCATGGTAAACAGATCCACAACACTCCTTAATCCCACTAGTCCACACCAACAGAGACGTGTGCTGCTCAGTAGATGGCTGACGACATGTCGCTGCCTGTCTCCTGTGTAATAATGATAAAGACCCTTCAATAGTTAGCCTGGATCAAAGCAACACAAGACATGACAGGCCATGTCATAATACCTTTTCATATTTTTAAGTGCACTTTTCAAAAGAATGTTTGCCCTTTTAGTCCTATGTTAATAGGTCTAAAATGACTAAATATAATGAACAAAAAGAGCTATGATTATCATTGCGAACCGTTTGAGCCTCAATCATCGCTGATATAACCAGTCCTTGTCATTTCTTTCTGGACAGTTTAGCTGCAGTACCACAATGTCCTGAGTTGGTGGGGGTGCTGATATGGAGTATATAGCAGACAGTAGAGTCATTATAATGCTGATGCTAAATAAAACCAGGCTTGTTTAAATTCCATGTCAAGTTGGAAAATCAACAATGGTGGACATTATAAACAAAGAGGAAATGCAAATTTGGAACTGGAAGACTGAAGGAGAGGAGGAATTACACAACCAGGGTGCATTGATGACATCATTATGAGGCCAAAATCAAACAAGCTGTTCCTGAGAGCAATAGGGGATAGAAAACACACATGGGTGACACTAAAAAGCAAAAAGTTGAATTTCAGGTTATTTCCCCTTTAAACTGACCATGAACTGAATTAGGGTCAGAAAGCAGTTCATCTGATTCATGCTTGGGTGATACATTTTGGTTGAGCTTCACTCCACATGACATTTTGTCACCAAAGCATGAATTCAACCAGTCCACCTTTGGTCTTTTTTCTTTCAACATTCTTTGCTTTAATCTCGCCCTGCTTCACTTCATTCCTTTTAGAGAGATAGAATTCTCTATTCTCTCAGGAGTGAAGGTCCTTAAGTTATAACAGAATTCCTCCTCCCTTGCTTCCGAGGCTGCCTGGGCCTGATAAGGGATGAACTCTGCACCCCAACTAACAAGATAATTAGACTGAGATGTACTGTATGTATATGTGCCTCCTACTGGCTCCAGTATAAGCAGAGATTCATTATAGTGTATCATCTAGGTGTGTTTGTGTGTGTGTGTTCATGCTGTATGTGTGTGTGTGTGTGTGTGTGTGTGTGTGTGTGTGTGTGTGTGTGTGTGCGTGTGCGTGTGTGTGTGAGAGACCAAATTATGTAATTAAGTAAGCACAGTAAATTTACTTATAGTTACTTTACGCATCAAGCCTCTGTGTGTGTGTGTGTGTGTGTGTGTGTGTGTGTGTGTGTGTGTGTTTGTGTGTGTGTGTGTGTGTGTGTGTGTGTGTGTGCGCGCGCGCGCACGGGCGCGCGTGTGCGTATCTGTAATGCAACTCAAGAACCTTTCACCCCACCCATTTCAAATATATGGGCATAAAACTGACACAGACATAATGACTGGTTGGGGCATGCGTTTCCAACTTGCATCGTCTTTGCTGTGCAAGTCAAAGGATTCATATGCACTAACACTGATGATCCTGTAGATACTGTAAGATGCTCTATATGCCCCAGAGGAAAAATATAGGGTATAATGTTATTAAAATGGACCCTTGCGGGTCCATTTGGTTTCATGTTTACAAGAGTTAAAATATTCATCATCTGAATAAGCACCCCTTAAGACTACACCTGTTTTGTTTCCCAAATCCAGCCTAGAATTGTGGAAAAAAGCAAAAGAAATCTTTAGTTTTGGGGTCTGTGGGGCTAAAATGTGATCAAATGGTGGTCCGTGGCTCCACTGCTGAATAAATTGTGGGTCCTGGTATGAAAAAAGGTTGAAAACACCTGCTCCAGAAGGAAAAGTACTGAAAGAAAGCCCATATAGGGCTATGCGAGCAGAAGATGACCCGTTAACACTGCTTGACTTGGTGATGGAAGTATGCATGTGAAACAGTTGTGATGTCCGTGTCTTTGCACACGCACGCTCGTACTGTAGTTGTGGGGAATCATGCGAGAAGAACACTATGACACCACAGGGGTTATATATATCTGTATATACTCTGGAAATAGTGCAACAGTATGCATGCACACAAGTGGGTTTCCGTGCATTTGCCATTTTTATATTTTAATGCACTTGTTCCACACCGAATAGAAATAGAAATGCAGGAGATAAATGAGGACATTGTTGTCTTGGAGCACAAACCCTACAGCAGACATCGTCGACTGAGGAACTGAGTAAGACATAGGAGAGAAAGAGAGTTTTGTCTAACACCTGCCTCGAGAGACAGAGGAGAGACGCACGTGCACGCACGCCTGTGCACGCACGCACGCACGCACGCATGCAGGCACATACACACAGCCAAGAGACATCATTAAAGAGCGTCTGACCTAACATCACAGGCTCCGCAGAGCACAATGTCTACATTAAAGCATAATAACAATATCCAGTGCAGTGCAGGCAGTTACACCACTTCAATTCTAGCTCAGAGAGAAGAACAAACAGTAGCCAGAAGAAAAGACAAAATAACAGCCAAGGAAAAACAGCCAGTTAGCTGAGTGCTGCCCCCTAGGCTTGGCATTATACTGTTCAGTGTTGAATCAATGTGTACAGTGTACATCCTCATCCTATTGCTTTCCAGGTATTAAAACGTGAAAGATTATAATCTATGGTTGATGAAATAGTGATAATAATAACGGGTGATTAATAATCAGTGATTTGGTATTGATGTTGGCTATCGGTTAAAATTGTATTTTAAACATTAGTATCTGTTATCAGCCTAGACTTTCCATATTGGTTTATCCCTAAACACAATGCATGCATGGGTGCACATTTCTGCAGCATTCATATATCCAGATAACAATGCAGTACCATGCTGCACAGAGCCATTTCTGCAACTCTAGCCGAGTAGGTGAAGATGATGTTTATGCGTTTCCACATATATCTCATCCACAGTACAATGCTAAGAGGCAGAGAGAGAGACAGAGAGAGCGAGACAGAGACAGAGAGAGAGAGGAATATGAGGATGAGGAGAAAGAGGAGGGCGGCAAATTAATTCACAGCCTTCACATGTACAGTACGGCCGGGTAATTTATGAGAGCTGCACTGATCCTCCCACTGAGCTCTATTGATCCTTGACTTCTCCGGGGGAGACTCAGAGTCTCTGTGGACATGAGGCTGGCCCACACGCTGATCAATAGGTTCTGCATGGCAGACATACACACACACACACACACACACACACACACACACACACACACACACACACACACACACACACACTGCTGAGTCAGACAGACAGACAGACACTAGAGGGCAGACAGAGAGACACACACGCACTGCTGACTCGACCGCTGTCCATGCAAGCACCAGCCAAAATATTAACAGTTATGGCCACAGTGGTAGGGGAAACGTACTCACTTTTAATCTATTTTCAACAATTTACCATGTCATTCATATACCTTAGAGATGTTGTGTGGACATGATAATTGTGTGTTTCCTAGAAATAGATTTCTGGGGGGAAAAAAAACATTAGCATGGTGAAAAAACATGGTGTTTCACAATCTACAAATCTGCCTTAAAGTAAAAGTAAATATTGCAATGCACTGCTATTAGTATATTTATCTTTACTCTTAGTGACTGTCTGGAAAATATGTACACACAATATTTTGGAATGGCCGACAGAGGGGAATAGCCGATACTTTTGCAATATTTTACTATATAATATTTCTACATTGCGGAATTGACAATTTACAATTTAGGCATTTGGCAGACGCTCTTAATCCTTACATCAAGTAAAGACACTGCAATGCCTCATATACTGTACATACAAATTGGTGGAATTGGCAATTTACAATTTAAGCAGAATTTCACAGTTTGCAATTTAAGGACTAAAAAGATAATAATACATTTGACATCCTATAAGGTAACGCCTATTCAAGTCTATCATGCCATCCAAAACCTAGCTATGGGCCGATATGTACTGATATGTTTCAGACTGACTGAAGATAGGAGTGAGTCTGTGGTTCTGTGGAAGTGCATTCCATAGTTTTGGGGTCAGGAGGAAGAATAGTTTGGGGCAAGTGGAGCTCCTGACTCTTTTACTTAAAGGTAGGGGAAGTTATTTCACTTTTGTCAGATATCACCAAAAAAAAAAAAATCTGTCAAAATGCTCTATTATAAGGTGTGCAGACCATATATGGAGTTTCCCCCTCCCCCACGTTAAGAGGAGCTAAGAGGAGCTAATAAAAGTTCCCCAGGTGGAGGGTGAATTCTCCTCCAATCAGGATCGAGCAGCAGGTTCACATAGTGTAGCTACTCTTGGGGGCCCCTAGTGCACGAGGCTGGTACTACACGATGAATTTCAAATCACTTGCCCTACCTTTAAGTAAAAACATGGGAGTAGTTCCTCCAGCGCTGCAAATATCCCACAGTTTGGTCCCTGATATACAACACATCCCGGCAGTAGGAAAGAGGAGCCATGCTGTAAATCACTGTGGCTTCACAGGAGTTCTCCCAAACAGGTCAACTACATAAGTGGGCCGTAAAAACCTGATACTCTATAGTGGCAAAGGAAACGTATATTTGGTCACCACCACCAGCCATTATCTGTGTGTGTGTGGAGGAGGAGGACGCGCCTCGCCTGCAGGCTGAATCTGTCTGACTTCTAATACCCTCCCTGATGATATCATGCCCCCTAGGGGACCGGCTGAATGGACCACGTGTGTGACATGTCTGGAGCATCGGTGAACACTGAACCGGTTTGTCTCACTGTCTGAGGGAGAGAGACAGACAGAGCAATGAACAAGCTCATAACACATATATTAAGTTAAGCGATCAGTGCATGGTTGTCTGTAAGTATGTATGGTACGGTGACGTAATTAAAAGAACTTGCTACTAGCTAAAGTCATGAGTATTAGCTTGCTCCGCTCACGCACGAGTAGGCCATGGGCTACTTATGCGCATCACGCACAAGTTTGCAATCTACCGAGTGCTGATCTAGTTTTGTTTTTAGAGAGACAGACAGACAGACAGACAGACAGACAGACAGACAGACAGACAGACAGACAGACAGACAGACAGACAAACAGGTAAGACAGACAGATAGAGAAAAGTACAACTAAGTATGGGCACATCCACTCACTTGAAGCCACGTGATGTGAGGCTCAACCTTTGAAGTTGAAGGAACCTTAATTAATAATGCTTGAAGCATTGTGCAAACCATAGTTTTTGTTAAATTTAGGCAGGACTTATGAATTATGTGATCATTTGAGTACAGATTGTTATTGTTCAGTAACAGGGGTATATCCACGTCTCCTCCGGCTCTCCGGCAAACAGAAAGTCAATTTCAGATTTTCTGCTCATCCGTTTCAGCGTCAATGATGCAACAGCCATTATTCCCACCATTCCATATCGCAGACATACCGTACCGTATAATGCGGTATATATAGTTGTCATTATACCCGCATAACTGTACAGCCATTCAGCCCTGGATTAGAAACAGCCTGAGAGCGTCTAGTGACTAAGGCGGTGGTGTCAGGGCTTACTTAACTTATTGTATATAGTAGGGACGTGCACATATGTGCGGGTGCATGTGCACGTCTATCCGGTGCCTATCCTGCTGGTACATTAGGGATTAAATGCTAATAAGTAGCATATCAGCGTGGGGCTGGCAGTGATGATAGCAGGTGGTGGGCACGGTGCCAACAGGGATAGATATAGCTCTACAGCATGCCAGGGCTATAATGTAATCTGCCTGCGACTGGAAGACATATACATACACTACATATTGATGGGGAATGCACTGCCGTATAGATGTTAGAACTGGACACTCGTCTCACAGCAGCCATTTTGACAAGATGAACGAATGCAGCGGAGTGTAAACGGCATTAATTGTAGGCGTTTCGTTCAAGGTGTTTGTTCGTGCAGCGTGAAGTTATACACACTTGGACCACCAGCATCCATCCATGTGGTGTTGTTAGGGGAAAATTGGCAGAACTTTGGCAGAAAATAAAAGATCTACAAGCTCCTGTTGTGAGCCCGTAGTCTAGAGAGTAGGTAAAATGTAGATCAGAGATGTCAAGCTCAAATACACAGCGGGCCAATCTTTAATTTATGCACATTTAAAATAATTATTAAAATAATTATAATAAATTACAATTTCTGAGGGATATATTTTAATATAATGAATGTAAATGTCCTAGACATTCTGATTATCACAATATTATATTTATTGTAGGCATTTTATTTACTTTTATTAGTGTTAAAGGTTAAAGGTAAAAGGTTAAAAGCCAATCAAATTGTCCAGAGATTTTTATTGTGTTAACTACAGCCTCTGTGGAGGGTATTTACTGTATATGCAAATATCAAGACCAATGGCAATGAAAGACTAACCAATGAACACCAATAATGATGTTTAAAAAATATTAATAATAGTATTAATCAGTAAATAATTCAGGTTGCAAAAAAAAAAAAAAAAAAAAACACTGGGCCTTCCATGGCTAGAAATAATGAGAAAAAGGAATAGGTGACGTAATAAAGAAGGAAACCTTGAAACCTGCCTGATGTCAACCAGCATCATCAATGACTCATGATGAGTGACCTCATGGAGTGAGTGGGCACAGGATGTCCACGCCCATATTAGAGCTTTTATTTGGCGCTATAGCACAGATCAGGAGGAAATGCAAGGTGTAACAATTGTGGACACTAACGGTTACATACAGTACATCTGATACCAAATAATAGGTCAACAACAACCCCAGATGGAACAATGCGACGTCAAAGCTGTGATGGTACTATTACCTGCAGCTGTGAAATGGATCCCTGCTTTCTCTCACTGACATGACTCAAACAAGACACACAATCTCTCTCTCCCTCCCTCTCTCTTTCAAGCACACATGCTGCACACGCACGTGCACACGCACACGCACACACACCAAATGGAACTTGGCTCCACCTTGTGTCTGACCATGAACAATCATGGAGCATAAAGGACAGTGCACTAACTGACCCCCAGCTCTCTCTCTCTCTCCGATTAAAAAAAGAACAATTAGTTTGGCCGTATGCTGGGACAGAGCGGTCAATAAGGTAAAGAAGTGATGGCTGCATTAAATGGAAGTATACGACACAACCATCTGATGCTGTGTAGAATAGACCTGACAACACACACACACACACACACACACACACACACACACACACACACACACACACACACACACACACACACACACACACACACATACACACACACACACACACACAGACAGAATCATTGATCTGCTCACTGCTGATCCAGGAAAACCCCCCTGGCTCTTAAATGAGATTCTAAACATGCTGCCATGTGGTGGGAAAAGTACGTATGTTAATTCACTTAATTAAAAGCATCAATACTCCAATGTCAAAATACTCTGTTACAAGTAAAAGTCTGGTAATCAGATTTTACTTGCGTAAAAGTAGAAAAGTAAGGAGTACTTATTATTAATACCAGAATGGTCAGCCCAAATAAGTCGGACAAGCTGAAATGTTGCGACATTGTGAAAACTGAGCGCTCGGGAAGGCTGTTGGAGCCTGAAAGACGGACAAACTGGAGTTTTTGAAAGACATTGTTTTCCATGAGGGTGGCACAAATAAGAGCTATTTGAGTGTGCAACATCTGTTTTAAAGTATTGCACAGTGACAACTAAAGTCTCTGTAATGTTTAGGGTGTAGGCCTACTAGTAGTAGTACAAAAGGATCTACAATACAGGCGACAACGTAACCCTGTCTATACTCAGAGTCGACTTTTATTTGGGCCGAGCATTCTTGTTAGCCTTATTATGCAGAATGTCCAGTTTCACAAGATATCATGCTATTATTACCGGTATGTATAAATTGTTTAAAAATCTTTTGGAATTTTGCAGATTTTTTCCAACCGGTACAAGTACAAGTATCTCAAAATTGAAGTTCACTATGTAAGTAAAATATACTTCAGTTACTCACCACCACTCACTGCAAGCTTAATTTGAGTGTGTTGGGTTTGGTTCAGGATCAAAGCAGGACAGACACAGTGAGAGACAGCAAAGCGTTGCTCTAGGGTAGAAACCGCATATGTTCAAAACCGCAG
This sequence comes from Benthosema pterotum, assembly GCA_039105355.1. Lineage (NCBI taxonomy): Eukaryota > Metazoa > Chordata > Actinopteri > Myctophiformes > Myctophidae > Benthosema > Benthosema pterotum. The sequence continues at coordinate 23,943,309 of CM076971.1, read as the reverse complement.
TGCTGTAAACTAAAAATTAAGTAAGTAACTTTTTTCACCACTGCAAATCCGTTCATTTACCATATCTTACTAGTGAAACTGTACAGCCTACAGATATGGAGATAGGCTGTCTCTGCCCAACGGCAAAGATATGAGATAGTGAGTGAGACGGAGGGAGTTGTCTATTACATGGAGTGGGAGGGAGTGGGAGTGGGATGGAGGGAGGCTATTCTACCTAGTCCTTTGAGGCCCTAAATGAGAATGTGTGGATTTGAAGAGATTTCCAGGGCTGCAGGCAAAGTAAAAACTCTGATGTTAAATGTGAAGGGTTCTGGAATACACATTCACATTAAGGGGCCAATGGAGACTCTTTAACAGATTAAACAACAGAACCTTGAGCAGTGAAACACATTTGAGACCACTTTTGTGATCATTTCAGATGATTGTTTCAGATGCGCAGACCAACAATCTGGGGGTGATCTTACACAGGTGGATCAATCTCGGAATACATATAATGATGTTAACCACGGAACACATCATCGCTACTAACAATCAGTATTGATTAACGACCCAAAAAATAGTTTCAGTTCGGGCTTTCGGAGAAAAGCCTTTCGTCCAATCAGGATGAGAGGGTCCTTCCTCGAATCAGGATCGAGTGGTGGTGGCTGGTGGGCCATGGTATACATGTGGTTGGCCAGTTGAACTTACCCCCACTGAGTGTGTGCATGTGCTCGTCTTGTTACCAGGGGGACCGGAGAGTTTTCCAAATCACTGAATGCTCCTTTAAAACTATAGACAATAACCTTTGTCATAACTGTCATCATGTATCTCTGTATCATGTATCTTTCCATGACGTAAAGATAATGTCAAGCTTGCGAGGACATCTGAATGGAAACTTTAACTGGAATATTATGGAGAAATACTGTATATTATCCAGCTATATTTGCAAGCTACTGTACCAGCGTTTCATTCGGGCTTATGATGTGTACTGCATGCCTTTGCTTTCCTGTAGGTACAACATTCTAACTCATTATGCTCTAAAAATGGACGCCACTTGTGTAACACGTTAACCCCCGTGGACCCCTCCTCCACCATGTCAAGGGTGCTTGTGATTTGCTGCCAATGTCCCACATCCACTCCAGGCGAGCAGCAGACTTGACTGAGCACTTTGCTCGGACATTTAATGCATTCTATTCAGGGCTGATGTTTGTAGTAGTGAGTCACATCAGATCAACTTTAGAACAGTAACAATTCAAAACTATGTTGTTGTTTTTCAACATCCAAACTATAGTACACACAGTGCATTTTTGACTATACTCAATAGACCTAGTGATCTAAAAGCCTCGAAAGTGGGTCATCAGCCGTTTTGACAGGGTCGCGTTGTGTTAATTTGAGTCCTGACCTAAGGGTCAAAAAGGTCAGTCACTCAGCCAAGGTGCTGTGGTCCAGATGCCTGGCGGAATGTTCGCATGAAACAATTAGTTCTAGTTCAAGCTGTCGACACATTTTTACAACGCACTTTCCATCTCCATTCTCTCCTGCAAAGGTATAGTGCCTTTGCAGGAGGTAGTGACAGTGGTGATGACACAACTCGACGTGGAGATCCGCGGGCTGCAGAATACCGACGGGAGGCCGATTAACAGTGATGAAGGAGACTTGTCAGCAGGTCCGGGAGGAACCGACTTAATGCCTGACTGCTAGGAGATGGATTAAGAGCAATTGGGGGTCAGGGGCTGTAGACTGCACTTTTATACAAATTAGACGTCCACTTGAATGCAGCTGGAACTCGTCATTCTTGCCAGGCATGAACAACCCTGATAGATAACATCACACACAACGCCAGTGGTGTAAAGTAACTAAGTAGCCAACATGTACTCAAGATATACATAATCAGTTATTTTACTTCTAGTACTGTAAGTCTATTTTGATTTCAATACCCTTGTACTTTTGCCCAAGTGCATTTTAAATACCACACCTTTTGGATTTGGTATTGATACTTTTACTTTTTTTGAGTAAAAAAAATCAGACCTTTCTGAAGTGAGTGGTACTGTAGAGACTTGGACTGCCCCCTGCTATTCATTCCAATAGCTGTTTTGAAGCACCCGTGGCGCCGACTTCTGCTTAAGAATAACATGGCAGTGGATGGCATTTCCACATTTTGCCAACCAAATTTTGGCTGGCAAAGTAAAGAAGTCATGAATGTCCATTGTCCATGTACTTCCATTCCATACTGTGCTACACTTCCACTTATCATCACTAGGGCCTGTCTGCTTCAACTGTGGAGAGCTTCACTGGGGGCTTGGGGGATACAGAGACACAGCCAGCCACGGACACACATAGCTGCCTATAGGAGTGCTTTCAACACTCTTAATTTGTTCAAGAGTGGAAAGTAAGACACTAGTAGTAGTACATTTACTCCAGTACTGCATCTACGTATCTATCTTGAAGTCCTGAGTTAAGCACTTCAAATTCTTCGCTTCCATTTGCTTCCATTTGTTCGCTCTCAGGGTTATGAGGGTCCTTGACATTCACTATACTGCTACTGTAAACCTTCAGCCTCCTCCGTAATCACTTGGAAGTTCACTGACAGGCAAAAAAATGATGCTTTCATGTCATTGACATCGCTCCAGAAGATGGAGAGGAGGCATTAGACATGCAGAGCCGCATTAGCGGCAGCGCGCTACATCCTGTCTCAGTGCTGTGATGGAGAGGGAAACGTCAGGCCGCCATATCTGTGTCTATAAACATGATAAAGGATCCACGGCTGCAGCTGGGTTAATTACCACACAGAAATGTTTATAAGCGAGTGTGTCCTCCTCAGTTGAACTTGAACCACAGGGCATAGACATAGACTGTCCTCGGCCCTGCCTGATATGCACTGAACGGTCCAGAGAACACGGACTGAACTCCTCACCAACAGACAACAAGAGTAAGGATTGGAATGAGCCCTTCACTAAACCACTAGTCAAAAGCAGTTGTCCAATGCCAATCCAAGTATTTTAGCAAGCGTTGCTGAGGTGGAACACATATACATTTAATTAATGTTGGGAGGTTGCACAACTCGGCTCTCCCACCCAGGTCATGCCATGAATGAATGAATGAATGACATGTATTTATATAGCACCTTTCTAGACATTAGGTCACAAAGTGTTTTACTAATCACCATATATTACATGAAAACATGCTCTAATATTTGTATTTCTAGTTAAAACAATGTCATGCACCTTTGTCCAGTGCAGTCCTGTCTGACTAGTAGATTTAGAAGACATTTGGAGGCTCTATACTGAAATGGTCGATTGTTCCTGTGGAGAAAACGAAATCCGTCATTTAACATGCATCTCAATGGGTGAGAAGGAATGCTGGTCATCTCTCCTCCTAGTAACCGTTGCCAACATGCCTACTGGACAAGAGGGGCTTAGCGAAAAGCTAATTACAATGGTTTGATTCGAACTGACTAATCGCTGCCATGACAAAACGAACCCCCTCTATGAGTAAGTACTGTAGGATTCAAGCATGTTCTTCTATACTTAAACCCTAAGTATAGGAGAGAGTATGTGCACTGTAACAACAACTGTAGCTGGGGTTAGTTACAGTTAGTACACACAAAGTACATAAAGTACAGAGCCATGTCATTATCTCTAAAATTGGGTTGCTTGTCGTCTTCCATCTCTGTCTTCTGTTCTTTACTTCACTTAATGAAGAACCAAATGTCATAAAAGTTTACAAATAGGCAGTAATTATAGATAATGAGACATTCCTGCCATTCTAATCCAAGAGGGATGACAGGAATACATATGTGTATTTATGACATTTACATTTAAAATGTCTGTAATAAGGGAGTTTTGAGGAAAGGGAAACAATATGTTCAGATAAACAATTCATTTCAAGGAAACGAAAACTTGTTTTCCCAAGCCAGCATATCTCTCTTTTCATGAATCAACTTAGGAAACAGGCATGTTTCTCTATTTCTAAGTGAATTATATCCAAGTCATGGTGGAGACAAAGAGGGGGTATTTTTGTTGTGGTTGACAGAACAGGGAATTCCCCATGTGCTGCTAAGTATCATTCAGCTGGAGATTAGCCAGAGTCGCCTGAGCTACAGACAATGGGTGCAATTCCAGATCGCTTGGTGTAGCCAGGTATGGTGTAAGTCCTCTCATTGGCTGCATGGCAGCAAATCAGGTTTGGGGCCGTGCTCATTGGTTGCATGGCAGCAAATCAGGTCTGGGCCCTTGAGGTAGGCCCGAAAGCCTATACCACCAGGCCTGGGCCGGGGCCTACCAAATAATTATCCATAATAATTAAAACCAGACATCAAGAGCTTCAAATCATGATGAACAAAGCAGGGCAGTACAGTAACATTTTTAATTGGGGGGTCAGGTGATTTCTGGACCTTTTGAATTGCAGATTTTAATTATTCTGGGTAATTATTTGGTAAGCCCAGGCCCAGGCCTGGTGGTATAGGCTTTTGGCCTACTACAGAGGCCCCAGAGCTGATTTGCTGCCATGCAGCCAATGAGAAGACTTACACCATACCTGGCTACACCACAGCTTTCAGAATTGCACCCATTGACTATCCAACACACAGCTAATACATTTGGTCACGCTTGATAGTAAAACAAAGTTGTAGTGTAGTGGTCTTCTGAAGCTGCGAAGGCGACATAAGTAGACAGTACTGTGTGTTCCATTCGACGCCTGTCAATATGCATTAGGGAAACCACAAAGTTGTACATTAATGTACTGGATCTGTATTACCTACTAACTGAGTGCACTGAAAATTGTAAGTAAATACTTTGTTACAAATAAATGTCCTGTATTATAGTGTGCAGTATTGGCCGAGTATCTAGTTTGATTTCCTCCCCAAAACGTACAAACCTATAGAGATAGATAGCTGATCTACAAGCACACAATGCAAATGAGACATCACATCTGCCAAACAAAGTGCAGCAAAATTGTTTTTAATCACAGTAAAAATTCATACATTCATCGCAGTGAGAATTCATGAATGGCACCTTAGTTGCTTGATCGCTCACCACTGAATTCCAGTCATTCATGGTTAAGACTCACACAAAGGTAAGAGATCCAATCTGCAGGTTTTCACCTCAGACAGCAAACAGGAAGTATCAAGCAAATTCCACCAGCCAGATCATCCAAACCATAACATTGGCAGATGGCACAAATATTGCAGTGCCAACCAACACTCAATACTGTACAAGCTGATAAGGTTATCAAAGCGATGTCACTATGAATGCTTGGCCGCCACAAGCCAGTTATCCCCGTGGTAACTTTTCTGACAACTCCCGCTTAAAACACGAAAAGCCAGAAGGATTGTGATGCCGCACTTTCACAGTCTGTACTTATATTGAAAGCCTAGATCAAGCAGGCTTTTGCCCTTCTGCTCCACGGGAGGGTTTCTGTCCTTCCTGAGTCCGCCTTAGGACACCTGGGTTATCATTTGACAGGTGTACCGCCCCAGTAATGAATGATATCATTTAATTTCATAGAATGACTCAACATGGTTGCTTGTTAGTGGTTTCTGCTTATCGTCTGTACAATTAATTAATGGGAATAATTTAACCACATAACCACTGTGTCGATCCAATTCCCAAGGGCTCATACAGTACAAAACACAAAGCTACATCCTGCTTTGGCACTACAGCAAACATCACAGTGGTATGCCTCCCAGGCTGTACTTGTGAGCACTTGTCTTGTGAGATCTAAAACTGAATGAGACGTCACTTCCGGTGAATCCATGTTTGTGTCCTCAGGCGAGATTCCATCCAGTGATTACGCAACCGAGAGGCCTCCTGCTGCACAGCACCAGCCATGATCTCTATTCTCTAACAGTATAATCTGCTACTTTCTGCCAGATGTTTCGCCCCATTATAGGTACTGTACGCTCGGATCCATGTGGTTGAAGAGCACGGAGGTGCTCTGTGTTTACCCTATCGCTTGACATATAACCACAGGGGCAACACCCTGCCCTGATAGACGAGATGCTCCACACAGATAAACCTGTTGGCCTGCCTGACTTCATTAAGTACAGTAAAGATGACAGACAGATAGACGTCTGGGACGTCTTGGCACAGGAAGCTAACTTTCAGTTTGCATACCGTGAAGTGCATGCTTCAGGTAGTGCTAGTTGTCAGCCTGTGGTGACAGCACATGTCCGGCCCTTGGCAGTCTTTTGACGTGTGTGTTTGTGTGTGTGTGTGTGCACGTGAGTGTGTGTACATCTCAGACAAGATCAGATGTTTACAGGAAAGAACAACAAGAATGCTTAAAGCATACAACAACATACAAGTAGACTGGTTTGAACACAATGAACCGCACACATGTCTATTCACTCCAAGATATTCCAGTACTGTTGGGGCACCTGTTGGCCTATGGCCTAGGCACAAATAAGCTCTGGCCAGACAGTGTGTTGTGTGTTCGAATCCTGTTTATAACAACCTTTGCTGCATGTCACTCCTTTTCTGTCTGTCCCTCTCTCCTGTCTGTCTTACTCTTCACTGTAACTATCAATAAAATAATAATAAAATGCTGCCCCTGAATTTGTACATATAAACGACACTTGTTTTACATCCAAACTAATGAAATATCAGTCTTTTGTGGAACATGCAGTCTTGGGGATATACTGTAACTGTCAACGTATTGTCGTTGTATATTTTGCAGTCTGGGCCATGTTCACACACTTGTGTTTTTGATATTTATGTTGATAATATCATAATGGGCTGATCTCGTCTCTATGGCTGATCTCGTCTCTATGTCTCTGGTAAGAGCTACATTTCATTTCATTACTATTTAGTAGTAGGTATGACCGTGTCCCTTTCACTTTCTCATTTTTTAGCAGGTATTTACATTTCATAGAACAATTCTGCAGAAATACTGTAATAGAGCAGCTGCCAATTAAATGACGCGTCATTTCTTGTTTCCTATGGTCCTATGGCGGTATGACGCGTTCAGGCCGGGGGCGGTTTCTTCAAGTCGAGGCTTGGCCTCGGCAGCTGTTACAGTAACTGAGCAAACCTTTCCAGATCTCCCATCAGCATTCCCAGTTTTCCAGGAGTTCAATTCCCGTAAAGTGAAAGCCTTCCAGCTGCATGGAGGAAGGGAGGGAGGGAGGGAGGCGCCTCCAGTCACATTCCATGCTCTACCTCCCCTGAACACACACACACACACACACAGGCACGCAGCAGGGGCGAAATCCAAAAGCGACCTCGCCCGCGGGCGCCCGTTTTCAAAAGCGGGCGCCCGCTTTCACAAAAACGGGCGCCCGTTTTTGTGAAACCGGGCGCCCGCTTTTGAAAACGGGCGCCCGTTTTCAAAAGCGGGCGCCCGTTTTCACAAACGGGCGCCCTTTTCAAAAGGTTATGGTTAGGTTTAGGCATAGGTTTACTGAGGTTAAGTTTAGGGTTAGAGTTAGGTTTAGGCATAGCCTAGTTTGTGAAAACGTTTTTGTGAAACGGGCGCCCGTTTTTGTGAAACCGGGCGCCCGTTTTTGTGAAACCGGGCGCCCGCTTTTGAAACCGGGCGCCCGCGGGCGAGGTCGCTTTTGGATTTCGCTGGCCCTCCAGGCACGGATGCACGCACGCAGCCTGCTTCTCCCTCTCTTTCTCTCTCTGTCTGTCTATTTCACTCAGTCTCTACAGTATATCTCTGTTGCACAGCCACCATCTCACACCAGAAATGTAGCAACTGAACCTATTCACCGACTCTCCTGTCCAAAGTTGTTAAACAGCATCCAAAGATGGCTAAAATATTGCTGCGCATGCATGTGTGTGCTACATGCATGCATGTGTGTTTAGGTGAGTTTCTTCATAACAGCCTGTTTCAAGGGAAGTGCATTCAAATGTCAAGTGTGTTGACAAGCCTCTCTCTCTCTCCCCTGGAGCCATGACCCGTGACAACAGTGCAGAGGAGTTCCAGCCTGGAGAAGCCACTGCTGCTACCACTCTGTCTGTACAAAGTTACACTTATTATTTCTGGTGTCGTCTTGAAAATGTCCTCAACTGACTGTTGGGAGGAGTGTCTCCCTGTTTGACAAGTCCAGAGTCTGCAATAGTGAAAGACAAAGACAAGGCTCGAAAGGCATCAAAAGGCAATGCAGAACTCCTATGCAGGATTAGATCGTGCATCGCACACGAGAGACCACTGGCCTTTTTTTTGAATGGTGTAACCACTCCAGGGTCTGGCTTTGTCCCTATGTACAGTACCTCTCACTATGTTGAGAGTGCCAACAGGGGGAGCTGTTTCACCAGTACAGAGTACACACACACACACACACACACACACACACACACACACACACACCCCCCCCCCCCACACACACACACACACACACACACACACACAGCGCCACCACTCAGTTCACAAATGGCGTGATTTTTTTCTTAGGTCTTTAGCACTCTGAGCATTAAAGGGATAGTTTAGATTTTTGGAACTTAAGTTGTATGAAATAATTGCCATTAATATAGTGGTTGCAACTGTATTAATTGATAGCCAGAGTCCCATGGTGGGGCTCTGTTTTTTTTTTTTTTTAATATTAAGTAGTTATAGTCAATTTGTGGGGGTCACTGGGGCCACGCAGTAAAAGTAAATGAATACACAAAACTAATGTGATTCGTATTGTTTAATTATTTCTAGATATTATGACCTCCTTTGTTCATCAATGACCCCTCTATCACATGGAATTACTTTTTGGGCATAGTGATATGGACACAAAAACATAGTTCCCTGTGAAAAATGAACAAAGGATGTGCTAATATTTTAGAAAAACGGTAGGTCAACAATACAAATGGTGTTTTTTGAATTTGTTTACTTTTTCTGTGTGGCCCCAGTGAACACTACAAAATGACTCGAATTACTTTATATTTCACCAAAACCAGAGCAGAACTCCCACCACGGGACTCTGGACATCAATTAACACAGCTGCAACCACTATATTAATGGCAAGAATTTCATACAGCTTAACTTAAAAAAAAAAAAAAAAAAAAAAACGGCACTATCCCTTTAATAGACCCCCACCCCATGACACAGTAAGTGTTGACTTTTTATAGATTTACATAAATTCCACATTGCAGCTATATAATTTGAGTCTGAGGGTATTATGATGAAATGCCACACAGGCGGTGCGCCGAAATTCCAAGCAGTGAGGTCAGTCAGTGCTGTACAGTAAGGGTGCATTATACATTGTGGCACGCATATCAACACGCCGCAGTAAAACCATCAGTGTCAAATATAGTGTCTGAGAGTTGTAGGAAATGTTTACGCTTGTCAAAAGTTTGGAGCGATCGACCACCGAGGCCCTGCCTTACTGTGAGGCCGCCGGCCGGGCTACCAGATTGGCCCCGCGAGACCCTGGGCTGCAGAATAACACCACATGCCTGGCTTTGAACTCTCGGCATCGCTGTGTTTTGTAACGAGCACCGGCGGTAAATAAAGGTGGATTTGTTTTGAATAGCGGAGGAATGGCAGATGTCTCTCAACCTTCACCGTTTCAGCAGATGAACCGCATGCACTCTTTCCCGGGCCTCCTTTTCTCAACTTCAATGCTCTCTCTCTCTGTCTCTCTCTCTCTCTCTCTCTCTCTCTCTCTCACACACATGCACATACACGCATGCACGCACACTCACAAGCGTGCCACTAAATCACATTCTCGCTCTCTCTCTTTCTCTGTTTAAGTATTGCTGAAACTAAAGGAATTCCGCTGAGGAAACACATTGTTTTTGTCCAAGAAAACGTCCAGGTTAAGATGAAGTGGCCTTTTGTTTCTCTGTATCTCTCAATTATTAATGATCTCTCTCTCTCCCCCTCTCTCTCTCTCCCTCCCACCACACACATACAGGTCTTCCACCGTGTGGACATGTGCAAATAATGCAGGCAGGCTTGTATTTACGCACTAAAACACTCCCACTTTACGAGCCGTAAACCAATTAGCGGGCTTTTTATGGAAACATCACAGGAATGGTCAACCCATAGCCTAGTATTTGTTTTTTTCTTTCCCTTGACCTTTTGACCAGAGCCTCAGGTGAACAACAGGTCAACAGGTTATCGGTAAAGTTGCACCGACTCAGCAAGGTCCAAAAAACGTTGGTCAGATCATTCTTCAGGCTTAACAAAATAAATCCTCATCAGTGTCAATGACATTCTTTTTTCATGAAAAAGAAAATAAGAATTGCCATACATTTCTTTTTAGAAAACACATGATTAAGAAATAGTAGTAGTAATAATAATAATAAGCAGTAGTAATTTCTCTTTTGATTTTGAGCTAAAATGTTTGGGCACCACGGCTCAAAGGCTCAGAGCACCTGCTCATATCAATCTTGCTTGGTTTCATGCCATGTGACATGTATAATGCGACAGCCGTATAAACAAACACACCATGTCATTTACAACTAGGCATCGCCCTCCAAAAATGTGCTTCGCTGCTAGAAATACACTGTACGCATGCAATGTACCGTAACTTTTTCACAAAATGTTGCCCGAACCACTGCTTCGGAAAATCATTGGGGGAAGAGGGCATGGTTATTGCCTTATCTGAACAGACTTTATGTACTTTTTGATTACTAGTAGTCTACAGTATGTGTACACACACACACACACAGCACACGCACACACAGACGCACACAGTCCAGAAAAGAATGGACTGATATGGTTTGTAAAGGCCTGCCTGGTCAACCATTAACATCCAAATAAGTGACTGTACTTCTGTAGGTATCGGTGCACATTTTGACACGCCCACCTGTACACTTACATTACTCAGTAGTACCAACACAACACAACATTACCCAACACTACACTAGGTTGCTGTTCCAAGCCCTCCCTGACCCCCAAAAACCACCACATCCCACAAACACACACACACAGGTGTGCAGCCAGTGCACACACATGCAGGAGTGCCCACACTTGCAGGCATGCACACACATGCATAGCTGCTGCCGCGTCTAGACTCTGACACATCGTGTGGAGACAAGAGTGATGCTTCAGAAGTGTATGACTGTGTGTGTGTGTGTGTGTGTGTGTGTGTGTGTGTGTGTGTGTGTGTGTGTGAGTGAGTGAGTGAGTGAGTGAGTGAGTGAGTGAGTGAGTGAGTGAGTGAGTGAGTGTGTGAGTGTGAGAGAGTGAGTGAGTGAGTGAGTGAGTGAGTGAGTGAGTGAGTGAGTGTGTGTGTGTGTGTGTGTGTGTGTGTGTGTGTGTGTGTGTGTGTGTGTGTGTGTGTGTGTGTGTGTGTGTGTGTATGTGTGATAAAGGGTCCTACCTTCCCTCCTCTTCCTCCATGATTCCCTCGTTTATATCCTTTATTGTGTGCAGCTCTCTGAGAGTTTGACCCTCTCTCTGTCAGACTGAACACACTTCATGGATCTATATTCTCTCTCTCTCTCTCTCTCTCTCTCTCTGTGTATGATACTTAACCCTCTCCTCTCCTTCGCTCCCTACTACTCAGTTCCCTCCTTCTCATTTAGTTCTTTTGCCTTCTGCCCTCCTCCCCTGCTTTGGCTCTGCCCCTCGCACACCTTCCTCTTGTGTTTCCCCTGTCTCCACCCGCCCCTTCAGACTGCCGTCCAGCCGCCATGGTCCATGGGGCCAGTATGAGAGGAATTTAAACAGGGGAGGGGTGAGGCAGAAACAATCGTTTCTTTTGCGGGTAATATCTTTTTCTGCTTTCCTCTCTGAGGCAGCGCGCGCCGGGACGCACATATGGCTTACATTCTGGGTGGAACAGCCCCCCCTCTCTGCCTCTCTCTCTCTCCCCTCTCTTTGATACGTTTCATTTTGCCTTTCTGTATGTTCTTTGTTTTGGTTCTCTTTGGAGTCAATCCAGTCCTCTCACTACAGAGTTGTGTCTTTATTCTTGGGGTGTGGCGTGTGTACTCAGTGTGTGTGTGTGTGTGTGTGTGTGTGTGTGTGTGTGTGTGTGTGTGTGTGTGAGAGAGAGAGAGAGAGAGAGAGAGAGAGAGAGAGAGAGAGAGAGAGAGAGAGAGAGAGAGAGAGAAATTGTGTCTGAGTAGGTTTGACGTTTGTCAATTGTTCCTCTTTCTTTCTTTCTTTGCACGCAGATGGAGGCAGCTGAACAATGTCTCCATCCATCATCCCGTCATTTTCTCTGCACTCCCTCAGCACGCTGAGACTCCCCTCAGTGAGCTGACCTATAAGGATTCAATCCAAGGCCATCACTAATCATCTAACCAGCAAGGAAAGGTGTGCATGCACAGTTGCACCCTCCCACACATACACACAAACACACACAGGGACAGGCACAGGCACAGGCACAGGCACACGCACACGCACACACACACACACACACACACACACACACACACACACACACACACACACACACACAAGCACACGCACACGCACAAGCACACACACAGAGACTAGAGTACATGTGGGATTAATCAAGCTACTGAGCATTATATAACATTGTGGACTCCTAGCCCCTCTGCATGCAGATCTGTCAGGTATGTCGCCTAGTAGGCACCTACACGAGGCCAAGCCTATGTGTATGTGTGCACGTTTAGAGACTGAGCCCTGCATAGAGCCAGGCTTCGAGGCAGAGCTAGACTAGCCTTTACAAAGCATGTGGCATGCTATGTACGACAAGAAGAGGTTGTGCACACATGCACATTATTTTATAGTTGGGTCATTGATACTAGATAAAACCAGACTTGTTTAAATTCCATGTCAATTTGGAAAATCAACAATGGTGGACATCGGAACACCAAAGCACATAAAAAATCATGTTAAATTTCATGTTATACCCCTTTAACGTATACATGAGCAAAATAAGGTTTTGATTTTCAGTTAATCGCCTGGGGGTACACTGGGGTTTACGTGTGGCAAATGGCAGCAGTGTTTTCAAGCTGCGTGAAATCACCACTGGAGTTTACAACACGCAAATTCTTGCGCATTTCTCAGTCACTGGAAGGGATTTGCTTGAGCAGCGGCCAGCTGTGTTACCCATTAATGACATCATGCGTGAGAGAGGGGAAGGTCTATTGATGAACTATAGCAGCCCCTGTTGCTATCATGATGTGCCAAGGCATCCAAACAACCAATGGGTTAACTCTCTCACTCCCTGCAGGGAGTGAGAGTAATCGTAATGCGGAATGTCCCATTTCAAGATTTCAAACATATACTGTACGAATCTTTTGAGAATAGCATGTTTGATACACCATACACATTGTCTTGATACTTGGACAATGTCGAATTAAAAAGCTAGAAAGTTTCACTTGTCCACTACACCTGAGAAACAAATATTGTTTGTGAGATATTCTTTCTTATACTCAACAACAACCAAATGACTACATCATATAAGCTGGAACCATTCATGACATAATTCAAAATCAAGTGTACAAAAAAGTGTGTCTGTGAGCCCACACAACGTGTGTGTGTGTGTGCGTGTGCGTGCGTGTGTGTGTGTACGTGTGTGTGTACGTGTGCGTGTGGTAACTCAGTGTAACTGTCTCTCCCCACATCAACACTGCTGAGAACTCATCGTACTCATGTTTTTGTTTTTCCACTGTTTTCCCCGAATGCGAGATACAAAGGCTGGATTGTAAAGCATCATATCGTGTTTCTGCTGGGTATTTCCCCAATACCCAGACCATATCCAAATCAATATCACCAGATATCCAGTAACATGAGCTAAAGCTAAGGGGATGACGCTCACATAGTGTTTACTATGCAAGGAAGCAGAAGGCGAAAGCACTGCGTGATATGAACGTGACCATTGGCAGACGTTTAGATAATCTCTCTCTGTGTGTGTGTGTGTGTGTGTGTGTGTGTGTGTGTGTGTGTGTGTGTGTGTGTGTGTGTGTGTGTGTGTGTGTGTGTGTGTTCATAATTTTGGGGAGCGTGGCAACAACTCCATTGGATCCATGTGGTATTTCGAGGGTCCTTGTCAAAGCCTAGACTCAGTGTCTAGGCCCATGCATGTCTGCATGGGCCTGTGTTTGTGTATGCATGGATGAGCTCATATTCTGTGCTGTATGTGTTTGTGCGTGCATGTGTGCGATTCGCCTTACATCAATAATATGCACATGCAAGCTTATTGGTTTCTAATTGTTCAGCCTTTGATCTTTTTGGATCATCATCAATGTGCCTGCAATAGTTCCTGTAGTGATTCTGTGGTCTCGTTTCATTGGTCGATCAAGAGCTCATTAAGTCATCCATTGGCTGGAAAGATGACCCCGAAGAGATCAATGGTTGCCTCATATGAACCTTCTCATGTGACACAGATGTGCCCATGAGTGGAAGCTTTATACAGGAACAATCGATGACCTCCAATATCCCCACAGGGAAAACTACACACAACTATTAACAGGTCCACTAAAACTGTGCTACTACTTTAAGCCACTATTCCTTTTTTGTTTTTTTGTTTTTTTGTTTTTTTGTTTTTAATGACAAATTTTGAGAAATACTGTCGCAGACATTATCACATCATGACAAGTTTGACACTTTGATGATGCAACCGGCAGTTCCACCTATTGTCGGGGATAACTGAATCCAATGCAAAATGAGCGAGGGCAGTGCCGTCACTGTGTACGCACAATACGCAATGTGAGTATAGGACAACGCACCAAGGAGGGTAACACAATGTGCCAAAAAGTGCCAAACTGACGCTCAAAATCACTATGTTCTCCACAGCTCCGCCGCATAATAAAGATCAACTGTGTGTGCGTGTGTGTGCGTCCTGCTGTGTGTGAAACGTGGGGAAAGGCAGTGACCTTGATAATGATTTATAAGATATTATTGATATTAATATTATTAACAGTAAATAACCTTTTATCCTGTGTATGGATTTAACAGAAAAATGTTTTGCACAGCATGTGAAAGTGAACACATGGCCTGTCTGTGCCCTGCTGTGTGTGACACATGCACTACCCATGTGAGCCACCGGGGGCGCCCCAGCCTCGCTCTCACACCTAGTACCCCGCTGTAACAACCAGGCAGTAGGTACTGACAACATCGTTCATTGGTTAATGCACACTGGACTCACAGTTATGCACGGACACACGTGCACCCATGCACGCTCACACACAACACGGGGTCCTTATTTTCCCCCTCCAAGCTAAATTTATACATGCTGTGCTGGGTTCTCATCATGCAAATAGAACCCACACGTGACACGATGGCCTTGCAGGGCCCCAGGAGGACTCGGAGGGCTACAGTCACAGAGGGGGGTGGGGTGGGGGGCGCTGTTGGGAGAGAAGATGGTTTGGAGGGCACATGATGAGCATTCTGTCCCTCCTCCTCCTGCCTCCGCCCTCGGGCACTGACATGGCAATGCTCTATTTGGTTTGGTTACATAAGTTAGAGCATGGACATGACTGTGCACGCTCGCGCACGCATGTGCAGTGCACACATACACACAGAGAGTCACGGCATGCAACTAATATCCCTCAACACACTATCTGGCGTTTTAACTGCCTGGCACACATGGTGATACGCACACAAACACAAACAGAGACTGACATGTGCAGTGTGTGTGTGTGTGTGTGTGTGTGTGTGTGTGTGTGTGTGTGTGTGTGTGTGTGTGTGTGTGTGTGTGTGTGTGTGTGTGTGTGTGTGCGTGTGTGTGTGTGCACAGCTTGTACAGACAGGCTGTTCTAGCAGTAGGTAGCACACAGAGACAATACTATCCATTATTTTCTCAAGATATTACTCTATTGCATACTTTTTTCAAGAAGCAGTCTTTCCCACAAATCAATTAACCTCTATCCTATTTTATAGTAAGTCCTATTTTATATTAAACTAGAGAGATTAGTAGATCAAGCTCAAATCACAGCGAGTTCCGAGCTTGCAGATAGTCTGTTTTAAGTATTTTTGCCTTATAATTAACAATATTTCATAAATAATCCAGGATTTTACCAAATTATTGATATTTTGTTTACATCAATTACTTGGATTAACTGCTGGATCCTAGTCACATGTCCACTGTACACTACACTAAGTAGATACATTATGCCTCCCTTCCCTACAGCATATATACAGTACAAATTTTATTACAGCAAATTATGCCTTCATTTCCCCTCCATGGATTGTGCCTGCTCACGCGCAAAACAGCAAACAGGCTTGCTGTGCTATCTTGTGTGACTTTGTGTAGTGTGTGTGTGTGTGTGTGTGTGTGTGTGCGTGTGTGCGTGTGTGTGTGTGTGTGTGTGTGTGCGTGTGTGTGTGTGTGTGTGCTGTGCAGTAGATGTGTCAGTGTCTGTCCACTCTCTCTGCCGCACTATGATGGATAGGCAGATGAATTTCAGCAGATTATTTTTATTCCATGATCGTTCTTAGTAGTGAGTTGAGATGAGAGAGAGAAAGAGAGAGCTGTGACATCACAGGTCATCACCATAAGTTTTTTTTACATTAAAAACATCAAGAAAGCATGATGAGATAAGACACAGAAAACTAAACAGTGTTACTGTATAAACTATAGGGAGCTTCAGGCCCTGCCTGTACAAAACAACTGCCCTTTCCAGGCCACAAATGCAGCTTAAATGCCACTCCTCTCCAATCGCTGTTTTCCAAAGTCTCCTGAACTTGAACACAGCATTTAGCGCTGAACTAATTTGTTTTACCATTACAGCGCATCTCCATTATATAAAGAGTGCTGCAGTGTTGCACCCCGAAAAAAACAGCTGATCCACATGCTCACTCTTCAGCCCTTAACAATCTCTGTACATCCCTGGAGGAGCTTCAGAGAGAACCACACATACAGACATGTTGTCTGGATGGATTACAACTCATTCACTTGTACAGACTACACTCCATCCCTCTATCCACCTACGGTATGTGTCATTCATTCATTATTTGTTTTCACTATCTCTTTCCATCAATACAAAAAATTTGCCTCCACACTGCAACGCAACTGCGCATGTGGATGAGCTATTTTTGGGCTGACGCCCACCCCCCCAGAATATGCATACGGCAAAGGGTTCAAGTGGTTAAAAAGAAAAGGAGAAAAAAAATGTCTCATTTGCGAGCTCCACAGTCTCTTACTCCCTTGCATTTTCAGAATATATCCCCCCGGAGAGAACAACCTAAAAGGCCACAAATCTCCAGCACTCTCCTCACTCCCTTCCCGGCACGTCCTCCAGTCTGTCTGTCTGTGTGTGTCTTTCTCTTTCCCTAGCCAATTAAAACATTCCTGAGGCTCGTCCCTTGTTTTCGCCGTGGTCCATTAGTGGACTAATTTACTACTAATGGGGAGAAATTGAACCGTGAGGCTAAAGAGGCCCTCACCCCGGCCTCACATACTGTACACACACACTATCTGCTTTCTGCTGCAGTGGCACGTCTGTCTGTTTTATCAACCAACCCGAAATAAATCGGGAACGTATGAGATTAGACTTCAGTTGATTTTACTGCAGTGTACAAAACGCTATACGGTGCAGTTTATACATTGATGTGTCTCTTCCTCCGCAAAATCCATTTGCTACTGTGGCAGGTGTCGCGGCAGGTATAAATCGGATTTAGACCTGCCGTGATGGATCTAAAATGTATTTATACCTGATTTATACCGCCATGGTAGGTCTAAATCTACCACGGCAAGTAAACCGCTGCTGCAGTTCACTTGCAGTTTTATAACCTACTGTACAGTTTCATAACTGTCACGACAGTTTTACAAACTGACGCGGCAATTATCTTTCAAAGCTGTTAGTAACTGTTAGGCAGTTAGTAAAACTGTTAGGCAGTTGGTAAAACTGTTGATCGATATATACCGTGACAGGTATATACCTGTCGCGATGCCTGTCGCAGTTGCTAATGGATTTTGCCACTCCTGCTCTTCCTCTTATGCAGGCATGCAGGCAAGCACCTGCTAAGTGACACTAAATTGAGGGGAGGACATGCTATCACCATTAGTATGGAAAAAGATACACATACCAGCACAAGTGGAAAGGTTTAAGCACAAACCCAGGTGCATGTACGCACACATACACACACACACACACACACACACACACACACACACACACACACACACACACACACACACACACACACATAGCAGTCTGTCGAGCAGGTGCTAACTATCAGAACAGACCCCTGTCAGCCACACATGCACACACACAAGCACACATGCACGCACAGTTACAGTATGTATATAATACACCAGAGAGAAAAGAATGGAACAGAAACCTTATACAATAGACTAGACCTTGATGATCCTCTCCACATGGAAAAGACTGCCTCAGGCTTCAGTGTGAGTGAATGAAATACAGACAAGAAGACACAATACGTGCACACTCATACACACCCACCCTTACAGTATGCACCACAGACCTACAGTTCAGCTCCACGGATTACTGAATAGAACACTGCGTCCCAAACGGTGGGTCAACGGGACCCAGTCGTGGGTTACGGGTCACAAGAACTGGAGCAATGCCCTCATTGATTTTGGCAACTGGCCTAGCAGGTCCAGGACATGACTTTGACTGGTGGTAGTACAGCATGACTTGAGAGTTTCACGGGTTCGAGTCGCGATCCCAACAAACTTGTGTCGCGTGTGCCTATCTTTCCCCCATCTATCTCCAGATTTCATCTCTACCTTCTGTAAAAAAAAATCTAAATCCTATTGATTTTGAAAAGAATAGTTGTCAAACCTAACTAAAACTAAACTATTGTGGAAAAATCTTTAAAACTATTCTAACCTTGGCCAACTGCAGCCTATGATCTTACTTGCCTGGGAAGCGAACAAAGCACGTAAATTGCAATAATACCATACCCAAATATGGAGCGTGTGCGATGCACAGACAGTGTGTGATGCACAGACAGACAGATTTCTGTGTTCGCAATCATGGACAGCGACTGCTGTTTCTCTGTTGAGTGTGAAGCCTCTTATACCCTGCTATATATCTACAGACTGTAGATAGACCGTTTTTGCCCTCTAATCTAATGTTCCCTCGTAGGATCAGTACATTTTATCTTATCTTATGATGAGTGTGATGATGTAAGAGCGAAGCCAGCGGTGGGTGACTCTGACCAACAGAAGTAGAGAGACAGGAGAGAGAGAGATAACAGAGTTGGTCATCCAACATCAGCAGCGTCTGACTAAGAGGAAAAGCAGCTTCCAGGTAGAGACATGCCCCTGAAACAGAGAGTACCCAAACATGACTGTCTGTGTCTATCTATGAAGGCTCGCGCACGTGCGAACGCACCGTGTGCATGGCGCACTTAGCTGTAATTAGCTGGATGTGGAGCAGCCTCGTGTTTGTTTGAGGTAATAAACAAGTGGCTTAAGGGGTTTGGGATGTATGAGTGCTTGAGGGCAATAGAGAGAACAAACAACCCACAAATATGTGTGCGCTGGAGCACACACACATGTACATGCACGCACGCACGCACACACGCACACACGCACACGCACACGCACACGCACACGCACACACACACACACACACACACACACACACACACACACACACACACACACACTGTACTGTACTGTATGTTACACACACGGGGGAGCTGTTGTATGTATTTTAGTAATGGCATTGAATCCCTGCCAAAACACAGCACAGCAACTCCAATGTTTTGAGTTAACCCCGACTAAAAAAAAACAAGAACTGTTGAAATGTTTGATCTTGCAACCAAGAAAAGTTAACTTTAAGAAGTTTTAATTTGTAGTCCACCGGGAGTTTAACTGTAGTGATAGTGAACTCCGTCTGTTTTGGGGGAAAAGCCAGAGGGAAATCTTTGTTTTGAGTATTCAACTGGGAGGCTCTGGAAGCTCAGGTCAAAAGGGCTCTAGAGGGAATACAACTTTTGGACTCGGGAACAAAAACAGAAGATTGGCCTATAATTGCTGGCACCCCTATTGTTGAGAACACAGTCTAGGCTATACTTTATGCTGGTGCTTGGGGAGGAATATACAGCTGGGGCCTTTGGCAGCGGACTAGGGCTGTGGAGGATGTGCGAGGCGGGGGATTTTAAAGCAAGATAAGCGGCAGTAATAAATCAAATCATGGTGTGTGCTCGGAGAGAGGGTGTTAGTTGTTTTGTGTTGTCGCTGGCCTGGGCTTATATAAAAAGAATCCTTTTACTGTGTGCAGAATGCATAAGGGTACTGTATATAGAATGGGTCTTTCACCACCAAGAAAACAGCGTGAGCAACGCCCTCCCCTCTGTCTGCCTGTCTGTCTGTCTGTCTGTCTGGTGCTCAGTGCCTCCATTCAGCGACAAATTGTCAAAAGGTATTGTGTATTCTCTCAACTAGTGCCCGACCGATATATCTGTACCGATATATGCCTGGAACAGAAAAAGAAATACAGAAAAGTAAGGTGTGGAATTATTTCACAAAAGTAAATGATGAAGTCACATTATTTAATTTTTAATAGTTTTAATGTCATATTTTATTGTTTTCTTGAAAAAGAAAATAGATTTGAAGTTTAGAACTTTTAATTCATTATTAAACATTGGTCCAAAACATTGGTGTAGGTTTTAACAAAAAACGTTATCGGCCCCAAAAATATGGCATCAGACGGGCTCTATTTTCAACCATCTCATCTCTCAACTCTCTCTGTCTTTCTCTCTCTCTCCCTGTCTATCCGTCTGTGCATCCTGGCTGTAATGCCAGCTGGCTGCTGCTCTGTAAGGGGAACCCTTTCTCCCAGAGCCAGAGCCAGACCCACCATGATGGGCACAAACCAGCCTGACAGCTGCCAGACACCACACCAGACACACCCTGTGTGCTATAGTATGGTCCAGTTCCTCAACCATAATACAAACCAGGGAACGGTTAACATTACTGCATTTGCATGGAGACATTGACACTGACGTCTCGATGCAGACGCAGCAGTTTTCAATTAAGTACAACTGCTGAATGATTGTTTCTTTTTCTTTAGAAGTACTTGGTGTGCAGCTGCACAAAAATATAGACAATATTGTGTCAAATCCAATTTATAGCATATTCTGAATATGTCTTTTATCCACTGAAGTGCTCAAAATGTGAATCTCAGTTTTCCTCCACCAAGTATTGAGATCAAGAATTCTCACACGATTCTAATTTTGTCCTTGAAAATATGTATACAGTATGTAGCAGTAATATCCACACATACATTACATTCAGTATACAGTATAGGGCTGGTTACTGATCACAACCTCATGATCTACCTGGATTGCAATCCGCCCTGAAACTGGGAGGCTGGGGTTTGATTCCCGGCCGGGTCATACCAAAGACTGTAAAAATGGGACCCCATGCCCTCCCTGTTTGGCACTCAGCATCAAAGGGATAGATTGGTAGTCAAATGAACTAGAGAGATGGCTCAAAAGCGGAGAACCAATTTTACTGCGGTAAAGTGACTGATCATATGACTTTGACTTAGGAGGATATGCACCGCAATGCTTGTTGATTTTTAATGGCGGACACATGTCCTACTACATTTAAGCTCCCAAATTTGGTTGGAAAACCGAATTTGGGAGCTTAAAAGCGATGGATAAATGCAAAAGATGTAAGCATACATCAACACTGCTGCGCTGAAACCAATGTTTGTTTTTTAAAGCCACGCCAAGACCACACACATCAGCACTTCTTGCCGAATCAATCATGGTATTGGAGTGGCGGTGGATCAGTGGTAGAAAGGTTCGATGGAACCGCAAGGTTGCCAGTTAGAACCCCCTTTCCTCCGTCATCAGTGTGTGAATAGGTCAATCTCCGTATAGCTAGTTTAAAAAACAAGGGCATGCGCACAGCCAGATTCTGCGCTGGTGCTGGACTAAGTGTACATTATCAAAATAATAAAGGGAGTCCACAGTGTTTATTAGAAAAAACACAGAAAGATTCACAACGTTTCTGCCTTGTTTGGCCTTCCTCAGGTGATGAAGAATCATTAAGCTGTGTGCGGACTCCCATTATTATTTCAATCTCCGTATAACGCCTTGGTCCTATATAAGATGGTATATAAATGCATTTACCACTTAGAAATGCACCATTTATGGTAGCCTCTGTATCGACACAATTATCGGCAAAGACTTGCCGTATCGATCTAATTAGCCAGAGAATACAGATATGTATTGTTTGTGTCCGTAAACCTTTAGAATATGTGCAGAAAGGCAGGTGAAATGCACCTCTATCTACTAGGTAGGTCTGTGTAGTGGCATGTACATGTAGTGCATACACTTAGACAAAAAGCCATGAAGAGGTAGGAATTGAATGGAGAACATTACATTTCTTGCGGCACTACAGAATAGCCACTTGCATGCTACACCAAGTACACTAGTGTTTGCCTGAGGCAGGTCTGTTAGTGAGCTGCTAGCTAGCAGTGGCCTCCACATTATAATTAAGCTCTGTGGCTGTCAAGCTTAATCTGGGGTCTGTAATTAGTGGCACCCCACCCGGCTGTAATCTGTTCCCCCACACACACATACATGCATAGCGATGCACTGTTGTGCATGGCGTGTGCACGCCCACACACACACACACACACACACACACACACACACACACACACACACACACACACACACACACACACACACACACACACACACACACACTAATGTGACACTCTAATAAGCACCTTAGCATTTCCTCTCCTACTAAATATACCCCAACAATTAGCTGGGCTAAAATCACTGTGGCACGGTGCCAGGGGTGGAAGTGGTAGTAGTAGTAGTGTGGTTGTGGCAGGGCTGGGTATAGTTTAGGAACATTGGATTAACAACCACACCAACCCCGGCGTCCCTATTCTGGGGGCAAACATATCTGTCAAAGTATAGCAGATATGTGTGTTGCAATGCAATGCGTTGTGAGCTTCTAGATCGTCTAGATGTTTTAGAACACAGGAGGGGGCCTAGTATAGACCAGTGATTCTCAGGGTGGGGTCTGCGGTCCCCATGCTAAATGACTGAATGGGACTCAAATGGACTGGATGGAATGGAATAAAATCCATTTTGGTTTCTGTTGTACACTTCACAGGTCTCCAGCATAAAGGTCAGGTTATTGTGGCCTCCTGGTGGCGCTATAATAGGCTTATGTGGGATTTATTACTCAGCACATTAGGAAAAATTGAGAAAAAGTCCACTTAAACTGCTATATGCATCAGTATGTGGCTGCTAGAGGCGGGATCAACGTGAGATCAAAGCTGTGCCACTGCTCTAATGTAAACAACAACCTAACAATACTACAACTCCAAATTATTTTGGATGTAACATATTTTTGTTCCACTGTTGTCCCACATAGTTTCTGTTTGAGAGTGCCCAGATCAAGGTAGGAGGAGGGAACTTGTGAACTCAATACTACCGCAATCTGGCAGAGTCATGTTAAGCAAAAAAAAAAAAAAAAAGAAAAAATAGGGAATCGTGTGCACTTTGCACACTTCTATAACTGTTTTGTTTGTTTAAAATATTTTTTTCTAAAAATAAGAGTGAACAAGTCAAGACACTAGTGAGGACTGAACAGGTTTGTTTCGCTGGGCACTGTAAATACAGCAGTAGTAGTAGGCCTACTGCTGACAGTCTCTAAAGCGCAGCTTACACCCAGGGTGCTCTCTCCCTATGCCTTCAGCCTGGTGGAGACAATTTAAAAAGCTGGAGAGCCACTGATATCAAAACACTGGGTGGCTCCGGTCTATATAGGAACTTAAAGATACATCGCATGGATGCAACTGGGACGTATCCTCAGTGATGTATCCCAAGGTCATCGGGGTTTCGGGTCTCGCAACATCATACCCCTCACTCAGGCGACCCAGCCGGGGTTGATCAAGTCCCGACTTACGTCCCAGTAGCTACTCTCGGTTAGTCCACTAGGGAAAGACCCAAGGCCACACTACCCACCGCTCCAGAACTATTCTGCCGGTACTGGGAGGCACGATACTCTGGCACATGGAGGGACTAGGCTCTGTGGGTTGACTCCTGTCCAGACCCCTCCTACGTCTCACCAGGTCTGCTCCTGCTCTCACCAGGTTGGCACAGGACCTGTGCGTTGCACCAGACTCCCAGCACCAGACATTTCATTCAGGAGCAGTGAATCACAGTGGCCCTCCTAACGGCCTCACCAAGGTTTTTGGGCTTCCTCCTCACGGAGGACACAGGCTGGGGCGCTGACCCATACTGCTCACCCGGGTGCCGTCTACATTCCGGCTGTCACCCGTCTCTCCGGTGGTCACCAAGTCTTTCCCTGGTTGTCACATAGTCTATTCCTATGAGCCACTATAAATAGAAACTAAAGGCTTAAAGATACATCGCATGGATGCAACTGGGACGTATCCTCAGTGATGTATCCCAAGGTCATCGGGGTTTCGGGTCTCGCAACATCATACCCCTCACTCAGGCGACCCAGCCGGGGTTGATCAAGTCCCGACTTACGTCCCAGTAGCTACTCTCGGTTAGTCCACTAGGGAAAGACCCAAGGCCACACTACCCACCGCTCCAGAACTATTCTGCCGGTACTGGGAGGCACGATACTCTGGCACATGGAGGGACTAGGCTCTGTGGGTTGACTCCTGTCCAGACCCCTCCTACGTCTCACCAGGTCTGCTCCTGCTCTCACCAGGTTGGCACAGGACCTGTGCGTTGCACCAGACTCCCAGCACCAGACATTTCATTCAGGAGCAGTGAATCACAGTGGCCCTCCTAACGGCCTCACCAAGGTTTTTGGGCTTCCTCCTCACGGAGGACACAGGCTGGGGCGCTGACCCATACTGCTCACCCGGGTGCCGTCTACATTCCGGCTGTCACCCGTCTCTCCGGTGGTCACCAAGTCTTTCCCTGGTTGTCACATAGTCTATTCCTATGAGCCACTATAAATAGAAACTAAAGGCTTAAAGATACATCGCATGGATGCAACTGGGACGTATCCTCAGTGATGTATCCCAAGGTCATCGGGGTTTCGGGTCTCGCAACATCATACCCCTCACTCAGGCGACCCAGCCGGGGTTGATCAAGTCCCGACTTACGTCCCAGTAGCTACTCTCGGTTAGTCCACTAGGGAAAGACCCAAGGCCACACTACCCACCGCTCCAGAACTATTCTGCCGGTACTGGGAGGCACGATACTCTGGCACATGGAGGGACTAGGCTCTGTGGGTTGACTCCTGTCCAGACCCCTCCTACGTCTCACCAGGTCTGCTCCTGCTCTCACCAGGTTGGCACAGGACCTGTGCGTTGCACCAGACTCCCAGCACCAGACATTTCATTCAGGAGCAGTGAATCACAGTGGCCCTCCTAACGGCCTCACCAAGGTTTTTGGGCTTCCTCCTCACGGAGGACACAGGCTGGGGCGCTGACCCATACTGCTCACCCGGGTGCCGTCTACATTCCGGCTGTCACCCGTCTCTCCGGTGGTCACCAAGTCTTTCCCTGGTTGTCACATAGTCTATTCCTATGAGCCACTATAAATAGAAACTAAAGGCTTAAAGATACATCGCATGGATGCAACTGGGACGTATCCTCAGTGATGTATCCCAAGGTCATCGGGGTTTCGGGTCTCGCAACATCATACCCCTCACTCAGGCGACCCAGCCGGGTTGATCAAGTCCCGACTTACGTCCCAGTAGCTACTCTCGGTTAGTCCACTAAGAACATTATCATCAAAATCATATGAATTTGCAAAAGAAATGAAGGAATGCACGCCCGCCGACGCCCGCAGGGCGTGACGTCCTAATAATAAAACAAAAAGAGATATGGCTTTAGCTGAATGTGGATATAGAGGAATTTGTAATTTCAGGAAACAAATAGCAGCATATAATTTTCTTTGCAGTGTGTGTGTGTGTGTGTGTGTGTGTGTGTGTGTGTGTGTGTGTGTGTGTGTGTGTGTGTGTGTGTGTGTGTGTGTGTGTGTGTGTGCATGCGCGTGTGCACACGTGTTTGTGTGCAAACATTCGGTAGACTTATGGTGTATAATTACAGGCTATAGCAACAAAAAGCTAATGTGAGGGGTTAGCATGGGGGGGACCCTGCATGGTTTACTGGCTGGCTGCCCTTTTTAAGTGATTGGAGTGTGGGTTATGGGTTAGCCACTAGAGCTAATAAAGTCAATTAGGCTGTTAGGCAGAGCAAAGCACTGACAGAAGGTAGTCTGCTACCAGACTCTGTCAAATACACACCCACGCACACATGCACGCACGTGTGCACACACACACACACACACACACACACACACACACACACACACACACACACTAAAGACCCCACGTAAACTAGAAGCACATGCTGAACTGAGGGGGTGTAGTGAAATCTAGTAAAGTCAGAAGAGCCATGGTCTAGCCTAAGTAGGCCTATATATATTCTGACATGCACTGCACATTGAGTTTATTTGATAGATGCTCGGGTCCTCCCTGAAGCCAAAAAGAGTGAAAATATAGACTGATTTAAAAAAGGGGTGGTGTCTGCCTCATCACGATGCCATGGGACTAGAGATTTTACTGGCAGAGAGACAGATATTTAATTGCATGTATTAAAGCATTTAATCAATGCCTTTGGCCATGAGATGTACTGTATGCCCTTGCAAAAATGTTAGAGTAAGGTTTTCCGCCTGCAACATTATAGAAGACATGGCCTTACGTTGTTTTATACTTTCAATGATCTGATGGAATGCATCCCCAAAAGATTATTTTCCTCGCTATCGGTGGAAGAATGAATCGATCGTGCCTGACCGTGGAGCAGGTGGCGGTACAGGACACACACACACACACACACACGCACACACACACACACACACACACACACACACACACACCAATATGATCTCACACACCAATTACAGGATGCAATTTTCAATTGCATAACCAGCTCAGTTCTATGAGGATAGATTCACTGGGAAACAGATGATCATCTTGGCCATGCAGAAGCTCTGAAGATGCGGAAGAAACCAAAACCATCAAAAAGGGCGGCATGGAAAGAGCCCAGCTGACCCACTACAAAGCTCCATTTGATTGGAATAATAATCATCCTCCTCCATCTCAACTTAGATCGATTTCATCCTTCGGTCGCTTTAGGCCTTCCCTACGTTCACATCTTGATTCAACTTGTTTACGCTTCTAAACTTACACAATGTACCACAACCAGCCATGACATTTACACAGATACGTTTGCACTGTACCATTCTTTCCTCTGTTGCGTAACAGATGGTGATGTGGTCGGTGAATGGTGTGGTGGGGTAGAGGGACAGCAAGCTATCTGTGTATATTTATCTGTATATTATCTGTATCTGTGTACTGTATGTTTTCTATTGTAAACAATGTTCCCCTAAATGCCCAGACTGCCCCACCAAGCATGATGGCATGCAACACAACCCAAGATATTTCAAAATAAGTGGCAATATTTAAAATGATTTGAAACACTACTACTGTTACTAACTAACTACAGTTGTGACAGCACTAAACCAACAGCATTTCATCCATGAAAACAGAAAACTCTGAGTCAGACCTTTAGCTTTATGCAGCAAGCTGCATGCCTGTTGCAACTTCAACAACAACTAATAATGATAAATAATGGATTGCATTTTTATAGCGCTTTTCTATGCACAGTGTGTATACTCAAAGCGCTTACAATGGTCCATTCATTCATACATTGGGAAACTGATATTATTATTGATGTTTACTTAAAGTCCTGTAGCCACCCCCCCCATTGGGAAATGTTACATCCGCCCTGTCACGATGTATGTGTCGCCTTTGGAAATGGCATGCTGCACCTCAAGGGGGGCTACCCCTTCAATGCAAATCTGCAAATTGGATCAGAGATTGAGAAGAGCCAGACAACATAGACAGTACTTCACCTTGCCAAGAAACATATACTGTATGATGAGTCACCATTATAGACAGACGCTGACGTCATCGAGCTGCTCTTGTATTATGCAAGTTGCAGCACGACTAAGCCTCTGGCTTAATGCACAAAAGCCATGCTATACATCCAAGCCAACGAGAGGTGTGTGCCAATCGATGCAGTCTGCGTAAAGCTGCCGGGAGCCTCGTCACGTCAGTGTCTTCCGGCTTGCCCTGACTGGAGTTTTAGTTCATAATTTCTGAAACTTTTACAGGAATCGAAAAGCCCTAAAACCACTTTGATTAGACACTATTAGACAGCAAATCTTGAGGAGTCACTGCCTGGGCTGCCGCCAGACGTTAGGCACTCATTTTTATGACCACGAGAACAAGAAATAGCCTCAGGTACTGAATATACTGCAATCTACTGAAAACCACCTAAGACATACTGTACCTGCATGTAGCCTGAAATTAGAGTTTATTATCCCAGAATCTACCTCCCTAGGGTAGAAAATATCAGGCATGTCCACTTTAAGTGCGGGTACAGTTTGGCCATGGGTATACACGGGTAATATATCTTGGGCTCCTATTTTTCATCCTAACTGCTGTTGCTGCTGTGACACATGAATGTCCCTACAGGGATCAGTAAAAACAAAGTTTTAATTTTTCTCTTCCTTTATTTTATTTCTTTTACAGTTTTGTTTTGACCTTCTGTCACACATGCACACCACAAAGCAACATTATATTTGTCTGTTTTCTGTTTTCAAGTGAATAGACTTGGTGCCAGTTAATTCATGGCGATAAAAAATATTTAGTTTAGTTATCATTATTTAGCCTGACATGGGCGTTCAATGGCATTTATTTATAAAATAACTCAAAAACAGAGTTGACTAGGCTTTGGTCTTTCTCCCGTAGAGATCTCCATAGTGGTCATAATCATGGACAGATATGTAATATAATTCAATAAACTAAACCAAACCATATTTTCCTAAACCACACATATGAAATACCCTGCTATGTACAATTTGAAATTTGCTCCTGAGCAGACGCCACAGTTATAATTGAACTACTACACCATTATATGACTCTACAAAACTCGTTGCCAATGTACTTGCACAACTAAGACACTTAAATTGGACTCTGATATGATATTGAGATTGGCCTCATATCAGATCCTTCCTCCAGGAAAGGAAATTAAAAAACTTTCTACCGGTAGTAACACAATGGAGCGGAAGCTGTGTTTACAATCTCCGTCCAACTGCATCAACAATCAGCTCACTGTCTAGACACCATCATCATCATCATCATCCAACCATGCAAACTACCTGCACATTTTGGGGTGTTCCTGTGTATTTACTGTAGGTACGGACACAAGTATGGGGACACAGCAAGGTAATGACAAGCAGCCGCGGTCTGGCTGGCCGGGAATCGAACCATGGACCCCGCTGTCAGGCATTTGATCCCATGTGTGGTACAGTATATGCAACCTAATAGCACAGCAGCTATTGGCTCACCCCCCACACATAATATCACATTCAATATCACTAACTGCTGATCGACTTTATAACACAGCCCTCCATGACATGAATGAACAGGACATCCATGCGTGCACATACATGCACACGCACGCACGCACGCACGCACGCGCGCGCGCACACACACACACACACACACACACACACACACACACACACACACACACACACACACACACACACACACACACACACACTCTCCTCACGACATCAAATCACTGTCTCACATAGTGAAAAGTGGGTGAATGAGAGAATGGGAAGAGCAGTAATACAAATTCCGTCCCTGCTTGTTTTTAATTTCCTCGCATTTCCTCGCTCAACATCCATCCATCATAGAATGAAGCGCTGGTTGGTGGTATAGAGTACGTACCTCCTTTCAAAGACCCCTCGCACGTCCTCCTCCTCCTCCTCCTCCTGTTCTTTGGTTTGTTATTACTCCCTTTGTGGTGCCTTTTCACTCGGGTCTTCCCGCTGGTACTAATCTCCTACAGCAGCAGCGTGCTAGGGCTTGGCTGAAAGGAGGACGAGAGGGAGTGTAACAGAGAGAGAGAGAGAGAGAGAGATACAGAGAGAGAGAGAGAGAGAGAGAGAGAGAGAGAGAGAGAGAGAGAGAGAGAGAGAGAGAGAGAGACATACACAGAGAGAGAGAGAGAGAGGAGGGAGTCAGTCAGTCTGCATGAAAGCGGGAGAATCGAAAGAGAAATTTGAAACCACCAGCACTCCTGAAACAATCATTGCCTCCCTCCCTCCCTCTCATGTCATTTACCTCTTCGACCCCCCCTCCCACCTTCTCTCCATTCATAATATCCCCAAATGTATATTCGGTCCGTCCACTTCACGCCCATTTTTCCATTCCTTCTCGCTCTCTTTCTCTCGTCACTTTCTTCTTCTCCTCTTCTCTATTCCCCTCTCAATCTCTCTCCCTATCCCTCACCTCTCTCTCTCCCTCCATCTCTCCCTCCATCTCCATCTGGCTCTCGTTCTTTTGCTCCGCTCCTGAAACCGTACACCCCTCCCTCCCTCTCTTCCCTTGGCGGTGCAGGCTGTGAGTAGCTATAGAGCTTGCGGAGCAGCAGCAGTGCTGCAGCAGCACCAGTGACATTTCGAAAGGGGAAAGAGAAGAAAAAAACATTTTTCTTTCCCACACTTTCACCATAGTCAATTTATAGACTTTTATTGAGTTGTGGAGCGGCTCTCTCTCCCAGGAGTGCACTCGAATATCAGCTCGGCATGTTGGTGGGAGAGAGAGAGAGAGAGAGAGAGAGAAAAAGAGAGAGAGGGAGAGAGAGAGAGAGAGAGAGAGAGAAAAAAAAGAAAAGACGACAACTAAATGGGCAGGGCCCCGGGAAATGCCCCCCACCCCACCCCCCCGTATTGTGTGCATGTGCACGCGTGTGTGTGAGTGCACCGTCTCCAATGATTACGGGTGTTACGGTTACTCAGCATGAATCAGGCCGACAAGGAGGGGTTTGCGAAACGCAGGTGTGCAGGTGTCCACAGGAAGAAAAGAAGAAAAAACACACACACACACACACACACACACACACACACACGACGAGGAGAAGAAAGGAGTGTCAGAGATGGAGGGATGATAGAGGGATGATAGGGAGGTGGGAGGAGAGAGGAGGGGGGTGCGCGCCGGGGAAGAGGAGGCTTTATTGGACTAGATGAGGCACGCGACCGGAGGGCTGCTGCCTCCACCGCGTTACTCATCACCCCCCCTTCGGCCGTCTCACATGTCCATACAGGCGCACACACACACACACACACACACACACACACACACACACACACACGCACACGCACACGCACGCGCACGCACACGCACATACACACACACAGACATGAGACTTGCCTTATACATACCACTGAGATCCAGTCATTGGGTTTTTGCTCTTCGCCTTCCGAGCAAACACAATAACAGCAGACGTGGATTTTTTTTCCCTTGCCAAGACCAGCAGACGCCCACCCTGTCCCACACCCATGGAGCGAATTTGGAACGAACAAAAACAATCTCTGCCAAAGTCAAAGGAGTTACGCAGCAACTGTTCTGTCTTTTCTGAAGGGTTAGGAGGGGAGGAGTATTGGGGAGAAGATAAAGTGAGTGAAGATTGTTGTTGTTTTTTTAACTGCATTTGTTCAAAGGGTGGTAAAGTAGGTAACCTTTATATGCGTTTTGTTTATAGAGATGGTTACAACCACTTGGTTTTTTATATTTTCTCCCAGAACTCCAGTTCCAACCCTCCCCATCCACCCACTATAATTCCCCACAAGACCAGACATACAAGCAACTTTTTTATACACATGAAATTCTCTTCTTTTATTAGGAACAATCCCTTGAGATGAACAATCTCGTTTTCGAGGGTGTCCTCATTGTACAGAATATTCTTCATAGAGACATGCATGAAACCATTAAGTTACAATTTAAGCCGAAACACAAACTAATATTTCAAGAAATAATAAAACAAGAGAAGCTTGAGCTTAATATTATACATGACTGTGTTGTGCGCCAGAAATTGCAAGCAAAATCTGCAAGGCTAGGAAGAATACATCAGACTTACAATGAAGTTTGCAGGAGAACGGGATTGAGCAATAATGGGAATTATGGTGGTGGTGGTGGTGGTGGGGGGGTGGGATTGTTGGGAGTCGTGTTTGTGTTGGATCTAATGGCTCTGCGATGCGATCAGTGATTTGTCTCACTTCCAAAAGTCTGTTTCTAATGATCGTTTTAGTAAAAGAGAAACACTTGGCTTGGTCTTTCCCCACATTGTTCTGTTGCGTCTCCCTTGTCTCTTTACCACTCTCCTGCTCCTCCTCTGTTAATGTTAGTTCTTGAATGGAACGTCTACCCTTGAAAGCAGTGGTTGGTTAATTTGCAAATGTTTTTTGGCCCAGTGACCCAAAAGAGAGATTAGACGTTTGCCCATGGGACCCAAACTAAATTAAAATAGCAAATCTTCTTCCTGAAATGACGGAAGAAGATCATTGAGTTTAGTTTTCAATTACTGGCGTGGGTCCCGACCCACTGTTTGGGAAACAGTGTTTTACACTATGTCATTGAGTGTCCACTGTCCAGCATACCATACATGTCTGAGTGTCTCACACACACAAACAAACACACACACACACACACACACACACACACACACACACACACACACACACACACACACACACACACACACACACACACACACACACACACAAACACACACACACAAACACACACACACACACACACAAACACTCAAACGCCACATTGATGTTTTGGATTGCTGAAAAAGCACTGTCACCAAGTCACTCTCCTTTGTGCTCGTGCACGTGCCTGTGCTTGTACATATACACGAGCATGTGCGTGACTCATATATATGGCAGTCCCGGAAATAGTGCGTAGTGTGTTTCTCCATCTCTGCTCTGTAATCAATGAGCTCCCGCCACAAATTGTAGTGACAGAGAAAAAAAACAGCCTGCCATATAAAAACAACTCACCAGTGAATATTACGTCCTCGGGGTGAACTCTCTACTCTACAAGGCCGCACAGACAGATAGGACACTGTGAGACATCAAAACAAATGTCCCGGAAGATCTCTCTCTCTCTCACACACACACACACTGCAATTACACAATGTGTGATGCGGAAGCAGTTCTCCCTCCAGGCACAGGTTGTAGTATACCGTCTAGTATGCCTAGAGGGTCAAGAAGAGGATCTTTGGATGTCATGAGATGGCCTGCTATTTACTACCCTTTTGTTACTTGAGGTCAACAAAGAACTTTTGCTAAAACATCCGCTTTTGTGGCAAAGAATTATAGTACGCATGTACTGTAAGTATGCAGTTTTTTCATCTTCTGAGCCTAGTGAATCCATGTGTTGTAGCAGTGTGTTGTTATTGGGCAATATAGATTTGTAACTAAAGTAACTTGTCCACAGAATCCCTTTCAAGTAATACACGATATGAAATGAAAATTGCACGAGACCATACTGTACATGTCAAACTCAAGGCCCTTGGATGGCCTGCGGGATGATATTGTATTAGTGTTAAAACTCTGTTGTATTTGACACACCATGATCCGGCCCTTCCCTCAGGTGTGCTAGCGGGTAAGGTCATGAATTAGATAATAAGGTTGTAAAACATCATTGTTGCTGCCGCAACTACTACTCTCCATTTCTGACTTTTTTTGTTCTCCCTGCACTCAATACGTGTGAATCTGTGCGTCCTCCTGCGCCCTCCTGCGGGAGGTTGACCCCCAGGAGGTAGTAGTGAGGGGTTAAAGGGGTAAGTGATGACAGAGCAGCTAATCTCATCAGGCTGAAGCCGTGAAGCCTGAGGTCACCTGAGGAGACCACACATGTGCATGCACAGCACGCCAATATAGACACAGAGGGAAAACTGAAATAAAGCCACACACATACAGTATTCTGCGTTACAAACTCTGAAATTTAAGAAACACCATTTCAATTCCAGAGTTTAAATTGTGCAAGAGGAACGTGTTCTTGTTCACTTTGCAGATCCAGAAGTCCCCGTCTGCCCCCGCTCTCTTCGTCTCTCTCTCTCTCTCTCTCTCTCTCTCTCTCTCTCGCTCTCTCTCTCAGACAGCAGACACTTATTAATTTGTTAGATAATCACAGGTTTTATTCATGAAACTCCATGCAATATTTAGGGATACTTTGTTGCTTCCTAATGAATAACCATAAATAGGAAACCTACTATACAACTTTTGATACAATTTTACACACCCTCTGGCATACAGTATATACTGTATATTACAGTGCACACATAGTATGTGACTTAAATCCAAACAATAAACCGTGTTCTGGCCACTCCCTTGGAAACATACAGGCATCTTGGCTCTGTCAGAGAGAGGACATAAATATAACCAGGAAACAATAGGATATTACTGTCCAAGCCTGTTTCCTAAACCCTGATAAATCACCTGCCGACTGATCTCTGTCTCTGTCTCTCTCTCTCTCTAGTGTCAGTCTCTGTCTGCTATTACCGGCAGTAGTTCCTTTACAGTACCACTGCATGGGAGCAAAGCAGAGGAGAATGGAAACCCAAACCTACAGCTTGAATCACCTCATGAACTTTCTCATGACCCACACCAGTAACTTGGCCAATGTCTGTACGTCTGGTATGACCGGTTAGACAAGCCCAATAATATAAGACAAATACAAACGTACGAACAAACAACAGCACACACTCAGACAAATTATGTTCATGTGAGTGTCTTCGGCCCCCGGAGGGACATCAGATTTAAGATTAAATTCAATTGAATCACAGTCAGGTTGCACCGCACGCCTGCCTTGTTCAATTAGAAGTTATCTGTCGAGAAGTTAGACCACGCAGACTTAAGGCCTATTCATACTCTGGTTTTAGGTGGTAAAGGTGACCACCGAAATGGTGATTTGTAAAAACAGAGAGATATGTTTGGGTAAGCCATCATGAAGCTTGTTGTAGTTTACCCAACCACCACGGAGGTCACCTTGTATGACCTAAAACTGGAGTATGAATAGGCCATAAATGTGGGCTCATACTGAGGTAATAATACTGAGAGTAGTATTGGGTTACAGGCTGTTAAGCCTGTTTTATTTATCAATGGAATTGAAGCGGTTACTTCAGTGGAGCATAGCAATGAACACACAGTCACCAAATCCCTCTGACCACTCCCAGCGGGCAAGTTAGGACACACTGGCCTCTATGCGACACTCCACCATACAGTAGTATACATTCTGTAGGTATTGTAAAACACACTACACTGCCTTATTGGTCTCTTATCCTACTACCAAATTCTGGCTGAAGCATGCAGTCGGTTTTCATGAAACATGGATGTACGTATATTAAAGCTCATCACTATATGGTAGACCTGCGCAGTCCAGCCCCTTTCATAACGTTGCCCACATTACAGAAATAACTTCCCCATTAATTTGCTCATAGACTTTTTATAAAGACAATTACACGACGGACAAAGCCAACTTGGGTCGTTACAAATCATCATAACCAGTGTTGTAGTGGTACTTTTAGAAGTGGGGGGACGCCTCTGAAAGGGGAATTCCCCCCATTTTATTTTATTTTTTCTGAGAGTGTATAAATGTGAACCAAATGGACCCTAGCGGGTCCATTTGGTTCCATTTGTACACTCTCAGAAAAAAGGAAACTCATTAACATGGTGAAACACATCTTGATGATGTCATCAAGATGTATTTCACCATGCTAATGATTTTTTTCAGACCCAAAAATATTTTAGATGTGAGAAGTGAAGGGACGCCGTCCCCCCGCGTCCCCCCTCCACTACACCCCTGATCATAACAAACACAATGCTTTGGGCCAATCAAATAATTTATAAGAAAGAACGTATCAAACAAATCAAAAAGTGTTGGATCTTGCATTTTATTATTATTAATAATAATTAATTGATTGGCCCAAATGTTGTGTTTGATGTCATGATTTGTCACGATCCAAGTTGGCTTTGTCCGTGCGTGTGATCGTCTTTTTGTAAGGAAGGGAGGAAAATGAATTAGGAGATTATTTCTGGACCGCAGGCGACGTCATGAAAGGGGCGCTACTGCACAGCTCTCTACCTTCCATAGACCAGTAGCCTTTGTACCCTCTAAGATCATTGCCTCAGCCAGACCGAAGGCATAGGGAGAGACTATAATTTTGCACCCTGTCCGTATCCTCCGTCTATCTGTCCATCCGTTGTGTGTGTCTGAAGAGCAAATCTCTGGCACTGTTGGCTTTGTTGTTACGATGGCCGAACTGTGTGCCAGAACCTTAGACCCACATTTTTCACATGGGCCTGTTATAGCGCCACCAGGAGGCAACATTATTACGACGTGAATGTGATTTTTGAGAGTACTCCTATTTTGTCCAAACATAAACCATAAATTCGTACACAGTCTCTCTACAGCTAACGGGTTAAATCATGATTGGCTAAGATTGGCTTCCAATCATTTGCAAGACTGCTCCGTTTTAAACAAAATGCCTCACATCATGAACACAGCATGCGACTTCCCTGACATTTTGCACGCACATTTCCCACTAGGCCATGGACGAAATGCCACTTGAAAATGTTCCAATTACAAAATACCACAAATCAGAACGCATTCTTTAAATGCTGTGAATCCACTACGTTCAAGACCAAATGCCATCCTTTTTCATTGTCCTAGAGTAGCACCATTTCTGCCAAATACGTCTATGTGTGATGCTGTCATAATGAATCATCTACCTACAGCACTTGCTACACACTACAGAGTTCCATCTACTGTAAGTCATTGTCTATTGGCAATTAACTGCTATTTCTATGATCACTCAATATCAAGCAATGCACAGCCACCCTCAATAAACTCAGTTACAGAATCGATTAATAGATGGACGTTACTTCCCATGTCAATGATTGGCCGCATAAACATAATTAAAATGAATATTTTAACCAAATTCTTATACTTATTTCAGTCTCTACCCCTGAAACCACCCCCCTCATTCTTTGCTAGTATGAGAAAATTGTTTACTAATTTTATATGGAAGGAAAAGAAACCCAGACTACGATTGTCATTACTCTATTTACCATATGAAAGAGGCGGGTTAAAACTTCCCAATCTTTACTGGTATTATTTAGCAGCACAAATAAGAGCAGCAATGTTCTGGTTTTCTGATAGCACATGCTTATCCTGGGTGCAAATAGAACGTAACACAACATCTCCTCTGCCTTTGAACCTTTATCTATATTCTGACTCCCCTAAAAAGTTAATAAAAAAGACAAAGAACCCATTTGTTAAGAATACGATTGAAATTTGGTTCAATGCGCAGAAATGCTTTGGTTCAGATAATAAACTTTCACGTTTTTCTCCTCTGTGGGGGAACCAGAATTTTAAACCAGGATGTCATGATGGAGGGTTTAAATCATGGGCAGACAGAGGTGTTGCTAAACTTTCAGATATGTATGATAATGATGTACTGCTATCTTTTGAAGGTCTTCGTAGAAAATATGATATTCCATCAAATCATTTTTTTAAGTACCTACAGATCAGAAGTTTTATTTTAAGGACTCTGGATAACTCAACCCAGCTCCCGCCTCTTTCAGTTTTAGAAAAGATCATTGTAAATTATTCAACCGGTTGGGGACAAGTGTCTTTGGTTTATAGTACGTTTGTAAGGTTGTCTGGGGAATCCTCATAGTGTAAAAGATTGGCCTGGTGTAACGATCTAAATGTAGAAATAAGTGTTGAACATTGGGAGAGGGCTTGTTACAAAGCCCAAACACAAACCATCAATACCAGATACAAGTTGCTACAATACAAATGGCTGATGCGAACATATATTACTCCCTCTCTACTTAATCATTTCGACCCTAACACACCAGACCAATGTATAA
Organism: Benthosema pterotum; assembly: GCA_039105355.1. Classification (NCBI taxonomy): domain Eukaryota; kingdom Metazoa; phylum Chordata; class Actinopteri; order Myctophiformes; family Myctophidae; genus Benthosema; species Benthosema pterotum. The sequence continues at coordinate 23,905,725 of CM076971.1, read as the reverse complement.
AGTGCAATGTGGAAAAGGGTACTTTATTTCACTGTCTATGGCAATGCCCAGAGATCATGAAGTTTTGGAGAGAAGTACTTGATATATTATCCCAGATAATCTCAGAGGATATACCAATCTGTCCACAACTGTGTATTCTGGGTATATTCCCTAATAACTTCAGAATTAACAGTAAAAAGAAAAGCATGGTTACCTACTGTCTCCTCCAGGCTAAACATACAATTGCACTCTCTTGGAAAAACCCAGACAAACCAGACGTCAGGCAATGGTACAAAGAACTGTCAAGTTGTTTGGCATTAGAGAAACTGACATTAGTCATAAAAGGGAAATCTGAAGACTTTTTAGACATATGGGGACGATTTATGCAATTCATGAGGAATAATCCATTGGGACCTGAACTGAATAATTCTATTGCACAATAATGTGGGGCTAAACATTTTTTATTTTGTTTGTTTTTGTTTTTGTTTTGTTTTTTTTTGTTTGTGTGTGTGTGTGTGTGTGTTTTTATTTACCTTGTTTTATTTTGCTTGTCTGTACATATGTATGTATGAAAGAATGAATGTGTGTATGGATTAGGGCATTAGTTGGGTCGTTTCTGACCGTTCCGTGACCGTGGAGAGCGAAGGTCCGTTTCTCAATGGAATTATCATCTAAGAGGGTTATTAAACAAATTTGGCCGGGGTGTACTTTCTGAAAGTGCGGGCAATTTTTTTTAGAGCCCATAATCCAAAATGTCCGCCCAAAAATGTGTTTTTTCCTTCATAACTTGAAATGCATTGATTTTACACCCCATAAATGTATTGAACATTAATACAAAGTTGGGCATTACGGACGATTTGGTACCAAGCACATGTCTGTATCTTCTATGGTTCTCGAGATACAGCATATAGGTACTTTCACAGATTGAGGAGAGCAAGGCATTTGTATCATTGATTCTCAAGTCAATCAAATGGTGATACAGGCATGAAAATTGGTACACACACTCTTCAAACCCCACTATTTCTAAAAGTACTGCGTGCCCTGCAAAATTCCAAGATGGCAGCCCCCAAAATCCAAGATGTCCGTCCAAAAATGTGGTTTTTCATTCATAACTCGTGCATAACTCGTGAAATAGAAAGATTTTAAGCCTCATAAATGTATTAAATGTTAATATAAAGTTGGGCATTGCGGACATTTTGATACCTAGTACATGTCTGTATGTACTACGGTTATTGAGTTACAACATATACGTAGTGATGAGGCACCAAAAGGGTAACATTTTGGCACGTTTCACTCTTTTACTCAAAGATTCCTTTATTACCATCCTAACCATTTTCAGGAAATGGACCTACATGGGTCTGCTATCATTAACCACTTCAAGTTTTTCGATTTATGAAAAGGGTCGGGAGTTATTAAACCGAACGTGAATGCTGTTTCAGTGGTAAATTTGCTGTGTATATTCTGCCAACATAAGCCATGCATAAATGTCAGTCTGTGCTTCACACTGAGTCTGTGCTTCACAATAAGGGCTGGCCATTTTAACTAACATGTGTAATAGGGTAATATTTGTGCCTTAGGATAATAGTGTAATAGTGTAATGCAATAGCGGTCAGTGTTGTTTTTGTCGACTAAGACTAAGACTAAAGACTAAGTCGACTAAGGTTTTTGATATTTAGTCGACTAAGACTAGACTAACAAAAATGAATTTCAGAAGACTAATTGGGACTAAAAGATGTGTGTTTTCAAAAGACTAAGACTAAGACGAAGACTAAATCATAACCTAAGACTAATGGAAATAGGAAACATTTTTAACTTCTTTTTATCGTTCTTTTTAAGTATGCGAACATATCTTCAGTATAGATTGCATACGTTTTCAGGAAAGGAACTTATTACAAATGCAGTAATTGTATACAAAGAAATAAAACGAGACATCTTTCATACTAAAAACTATAAATCTGTATAACATACCTACAATGCATTTGTATGTAAGACTAAACTATACCAAGACTAAGACTGAAAGACTAAGACTAAAAAAAGACTAAGACTAATAAAAGACTAAGACTGAGACTAAGACTAAATTGATGTTAATATTTCGTCGACTAAGACTAGACTAAAAAAATGAATTTCAGAAGACTAAATGGGACTAAAAGACTAAATGTGTGTTACTCAAAAGACTAAGACTAAGACTAAGACAAAATATTCTCAAACAAACAACACTGATAGCGGTATAGTGTAATAAGGTAATATGTGTAATAGTGTAATAGGGCCAATAGCGTAAAATATGTGTAATAGTGTAATATTGTAACATATGCAATAGTGGTATAGTGTAATAGGAGCATAGTAGGCAAATAAGTGTAACAGCGTAATATGTATGCATTAGAGAAATATATGTAATAGTGGTATAGTGTAATTGTCCTATTACGCTATACCACTATTGCATATATTACACTATTACACCTATTAGCCTATTGCACTTTAAACTATTAAACTATTACACATATTACCCTATTACATATGTTACACATATTACACTATTACACTATTACCCTAATGCACAAATATTACCCTATTACACTATTACACATGTTACACTATGACACTATTACACATATTACCCTATTACACTATACCCCTATTGCATATATTACACTATTACCTTAATGCACAAATATTACCCTATTACACTATTACACATGTTACACTATGACCCTATTACTCATATTAGCCAATTATACTATACCGCTATTGCATATATTACAATATTACACTATTATGCTAAGGCACGAATATTACCCTATTACACTATTACACATGTTACACTATGACCCTATTACTCATATTAGCCTATTACACTATACCGCTATTGCATATATTACAATATTACACTATTACCCTAATGCACAAATATTACACTATTAGCCCTATTACATTATTGCACTATTGCATATATTACACTATTACACTTATTAGCATATTATACTATTACACTATGACACATGCTACACTTGGTGCGTTTCAGATATCCACTTCAGATATCCACTTAGGCCTGGGTTTCCGTTACCTCTAAACCCCTTATCCCTTAACTTCTTTGCCTTTTTAATGTAATTTAAAAAACATTTTTCAATATAGTTAAAATGGGCAGTCTACAAGCTCACAACGTGTCAGTAGATTGGCATACCAAAAGGTTTATCAAAATACTAAAAGAGGGATAATAATAAGGGGTTTGGGATAAAGGGTTTAGCGTGTGATGAAAATGGAGCCCTTATTGTGAAGCACACACTCCGTGTGAAGCACAGACAGACATTTCTGCGTGGCTTATGTTGGCAAAATATACACAGCAAATTTAGCACTGAAACAGCATTCACGTTCGGTTTAATAACTCCCGACCCTTTTCATCAATTGAAAAACTTGAAGTGGTTAATGATAGCAGACCCATGTAGGTCCGTTTCCTGAAAATGGTTAGTATGGTGATAAAGGGATCTTTGAGTAAAAGAGTGAAACGTGCCAAAATGTTACCCTTTTGGTGCCACATCACTATGTATATGTTGTAACTCAATAACCGTAGTACATACAGACATGTACTTGGTATCAAAATGTCCGTAATGCCCAACTTTATATTAACGTTCAATACATTTATGAGGCTTAAAATCTTTCTATTTCGAGTTATGAATGAAAAACCACATTTTTGGACGGACATCTTGGATTTTGGGGGCTGCCATCTTGGAATTTTGCAGGGCACACAGTACTTTAGGAAATAGTGGGGTTTGAAGATGGTGTGTACCAATTTTCATGCCTTTATCACCATTTGATTGACTTGAGAATCAATGTTACAAATGTCTTGCTTTCCTCAATCTGTGAAAGTACCTATATGCTGTATCTCGAGAACCATAGAAGATACAGACATGTGCTTGGTACCAAATCGTCCGTAATGCCCAACTTTGTATTAATGTTCAATACATTTATGGGGTGTAAAATCAATGCATTTCAAGTTATGAAGGAAAAAACACATTTTTTGGGCGGACATTTTGGATTATGGGCTCTAAAAAAAATTGCCCACACTTTAAGAAAGTACACCCCGGCCAAATTTGTTTAATAACCCTCTTAGATGATAATTCCATTGAGAAACGGACCTTCGCTCTCCACGGTCACGGAACGGTCGGAAACGACCCAACTACATTAACATAATATTCGACTAGTCGACTAGTCGACTAGCTAAACACTAGTCGGAACTGTTTATCAACATCTGATTATTCGTTTATATAAATTAAATCAAACTGAAGCCGCAGCAATAGCCTACTGAGATTCTTCCAGAATTCATGAAAGACTGGTTGTCATTGCCCTCTGGTAGGTGAATATGTGAATTGACTATGCTAATGTGCACGCATGGGTATCGATGGGTATGCTAATGTAAACGCATGCTAATCAGGGTATGCTAATCAGCTAATGTACGTGAGAGCGGTGAACAGCCAGTTTAAGTTCACTCGTCTCCAACAATATGAACCGTCTTCATTGTGCATTACTGCAGTGCCAGTGTGCGTCTTTGATTACTGTAAGTGTATTATGTAGTTCAGTGATACCTGCTTATAGTATCCCGTTCTATGTACTTGCAATGCTGCTGTTTCTGTATGTTTATTCCGTCTCTGGTTTGATTGACAGCTAGTGATCGCTATGATACGTTAAGATGACTAGGACCTTACCCGTTTAATATGTGTCCAAATCATGCAAAGCATGGGTAATGTGATGTACTAATCATTCCAATAATGTAAGTGAGTTGGGGAACAATTGTTTTAATGTATATTGTAACATGGGAAATGATAAATCAGTTGTGGCAAAGCAAGGCGTACAGAAAAAACTGCCTGTACATGTCTATGGAGTTGTCGCAACTCTGTCTACTGTCTGTAACACTCTGGCCATTCAAGGGCATGCAGAGTCAACGTTGCGACATCAATGGCATGTAGTCATACGTGCGACATTGGGGAGTCAGAAACTGAGCGCTCGAGCGCTGTTCGTGCAGCTTGAATATGGACAGGCGCGTAGTCGAACATACAGTTTATTATTAGACAACACAACAGTGTGTGATAGGCATTGTTCGAAAAAGAGTGAAATACGATCGTGTTTGCACTTTGCAGTGGGTAGTGTTGGAATATGGACATTGTATGTTTATTCCGTCTCTGGTTTGAGTGACAGCTAGTGATCGCTATGATACGTTCCGTTTAAGATGATGTTCCAATCCACAACGTTATCTAAGCACATTTTGATTACGTTTTCTGTTTTTGGACATTGAAGAGCAAAGAGAGTGTATTCAAAACCGACGTGCATTTACGTTTAAGCACCTTATGTAATACGTTCGGTCCGTCATTATTGCTGGCCATGTGTGTTCATGGGCGCCGCCATTACGCACCATCTATTGCGCAATGTCCCGTAGCTGCGATCCGCGGTCGGACCTTTGATGTTTATACCTCCTTGTGTTACCAGATTAAATCATATGCCTAATAGATACAAGGAAAAAATAACCTTTTATTCAGTCCACTGCTTTATACACTTAATAAAGACCTAAAGGGAAACCGCTATATGGGACTTAAGTTAAGAAAAATTAAGGTGATAAGAACGGAGCTGGACATGTAAATGCTATGATCGCAATGGTGCGATCATAGTGACAGTCAAATGCTGCTTTTGTCTTTTGTGAGGGGAATTCCCGGTGGAGCAGAAAACGCAGGTTTGTCCCCGCTGCGCTGTTTCAATAAGAAGCTGAGAAATGCCGTTTTTTATTGAATAATATGCATATATATCACTGGCGACTAGTCGGAAAAATTCCGACTAACAATGTAGTCGCGTCGACTACCAAAAATCACGTTTGGTTAATGCCCTAGTATGGATGTGTTGTTTGAAAATTTAAAAGACATTGTAAAATTGAGTTAAAATGTTGATGTCATAAATGTAAAATGTCAATAAAAATATTGTTTAAAAAAAAAACATGTCCAACCCAGATTTGGCACAAATTCCTTCAGCTCATATGCCACCAAAATGTGGAACGCCCTACCAACAGTCCTCTGTAAAACACAAAAATGCATATATAATCCCCCCACCCACCCCTCCTCTTTCTCTTTTTACCAAAATTTCTCTTTTCCCTTTTTACCTCCACTATGATTTTACCTCCATGATTTGCTGCTTCCATGATTTGCGGCAGGCGTTCTCCCCCCAAAACGTTAAAGATTGACGAAGAACTCACAACACATCATGTCAAGCTTCCAGTCTGAGGACAAAAAACAGATGTGTACTGTATTATGTGTCCAAAATCAGCACGCTATTGTTAAAGTGATTAAGAGCGGGAAAAGATGATCCGTTCCTGAAGAGAACAGGTGAAAGAAGACCAACAGAGAACAGGGCAACGATATACTCATGAAAGGATGGCCGGAGGAGCTCAAAAAGCAGACGCTTGGAAAGATCAAATGAAGGGGAGGTGAAGGAATAGGTTCACGACTGAACTGGAGAACAAAAAGATTCAGAGTCAGATGAGAAGGGAATGGAGAAGAGACAAAGATTCGCAAGGTGCCAGGGAAGAAATGTAACTTCCCCCGCAATCCCCGGTTACATTACTTTCATGTCATGAACAGAAAGGAGATGAGAGAAGGCGCACCCTGTATAGGATCACCAGCTCCCAGTAGTTATTTGAAAGACAAAGTGGAGAGAAAAAGTTTTTTTTCAGTGATGTAAACTTACGAACTCTTACATCAAGCTGGACACAGTGATGTAGGCTAAGGGCTGTCAGAAAAAAGGGTCTCCCAAACTGCCTTTATAGGTTTCAGTTTGGATGGATGGACGGACGGAAAATGAAACGCAAATCAAGTTAGCAAACACAATCCTAAAATAGCAATCTGGGGTGTCCTCTTTTTTTCAAAGGCAAACTGAAGTTCCTTTTTCATCATCCAGAGATCAATTTGACCAGAAAGCAAAGTGGGTCATGGAGAGCTATCGTGCATAAGTACTTAATTATGCCTTTGAGGCGGTGACTCTTAATTTGAAGGGTCCCTTGAAACATTAGTTAACTAGATCAGCACTCGGTGGAGTGCCAACTTGTGCAGGAGCGGAGCAAGCTAATACTTATGACATTAGTTATAAAGGCTATAAATATAAACGTTATAAAGGTCATGAAGGCTTATAAAGGCGTATGAATGGGCCAATCAGAGTGCACCGACTGCTTAACCCTTTAACTGATTAGGCAAAAAGCTAGTCTCGTTAAAATAGTTGACAACTAATAGATGAATCAATTCGATTATGAGTCATCAATTAATCGTTGCAGCCCTACCCACAACATTTCTTGTGGATCTGCTACCAGGATTGTGGTAAATGTGGCCTTGTTGTGACTGTAAAAGTAGCTCTTTCCTGCAACATGGAGGATGTCTTTTTAAAGAAGATATCACTGTGGAGCGAGACAGTGTGTCAATGTGTCAGCTCCAATGAAATCACCAGGGTCTCAGGATGCTTTCACATTTTGGGGACATTTTGGTGGAAGTTCAGTAAATAAAATCTATATTTAACATTTCCCACCATGTGTCACGTCTAGTTCAAGTCAAAAAAATCAACCCCTTCCATGAGACGGGCTGGACTTTTACCCTTTCTGTAAACAAACTTGAGTCATACAGTATGACATACTCTGAGTTTGAGGGGCGCTCGCCTCTCCTACATACAGCTTTAATGTTTGTTTTTCCAATGATGCTACGTTTTAAAAAATGACATAGACAATTAAGACAAATTGATAGTTTGTTTTGAGAGCTAAACAAACATTATCACCAATCACGATGATAAGAGCTCCACTCACTTCACACAGGTGTGATTTCTGTTATGATCAATATTACTTGGAAGGGTGTGATGCTTGTCTCCAAATCTGTGAACAAACTCAATCTGAACACCATTCAAAAGGCATAAAGATGAGAAACACATAGAGCAACTAAATCGGCCTATCAGCAAAATGCACAAGACTAGCTGTAGCACTCGTGAGGTTAGATCCGGACAAACAAACAGACAGACCATCAGACAGACAGACTAACACAGACAACCCCACTTATAGATGGCTAAAGGTCCCCCGCTCCCTTTTTTTTTGCCTACCCCGAGCACCACCAGATGTGAATTCATGGCATCTCCAGGCAGCAGAGGGAGGGAGGCCTGCTTTTATTTATCGAAATGTCATCTTCTGCTCTCATTAAAACCCTGGGTCTTGATTAGCATTTTTAATCTCAGTGCAGCCTCCTCCCCCAGATGCCCAGCGGTACACAGCCTGCCTGGCAGGGCAGCATGCCCGCTGCTGGCATGCAAAGCTCATTGGTGGAAGGAGGGTGATGATCAGATAGAAAAGTAAATATCAGAGAAGGTCATGGAAACACTGACATGCCATAAATCAGCGGTTTTCAACTTGTTTAATTCATATCAAGGTCCATTCGCCAATTGAGCCACGATGAGGTTCTAGCCTCTCAGTTCCAAAGCTAAAGCATGTTATTGTTATTGTTATTCTAAAAGTTATCAATGTGGTATTGGCACCCTAGGATGGATCATTGTTTGGAAAAGCACTGTTGGGTGGGGCCTATGGTCTTTGAGTGTGCTCCAGGCGGTCCCCAACTAATTGAACAATAGCTGGGAACCAAAAGGGACCCTGAACGGATGTGTAACTCAGACAGCAATGAAATTGAATAGGTTGATAAAACAGTGCAGTGAGAGATGGGGCAACGGAGAGAAGATGGTAGGCTATACTGTATATGTGAGAGAATATGAGCACACCAGGAACAAGTAACAAAAACAATTATATTTGGGGATGTTGAGAGCAGATAGTAGATGATGAAATATTATAGCGTGCTGTAATCACACTGATTTCTGTCCCTGTCTGTGTCTCCCTGTCATCACTTCTAAAACAGCCTCACTAAGCCCAGTGTCCTCCCCTCAAAGACTGCTTCTGATTGTAGTAAAGGGCCTGCATGTGTGTGTGTGTGTGTGTGTGTGTGTGTGTGTGTGTGTGTGTGTGTGTGTGTGTGTGTGTGTGTGTGTGTGTGCGTGTGCGTGTGTGTGTGTGTGCTCACACAGATACATCCAGCTGCATGCTGGATTACTTCCAACTAAGTGAAGTTTGAGATGTCACAGAGTTGACAGTGGCAGGCGGCATCGCAGCTGACAAAGATAATCACCCCCACAAGCTCAGTTCAGCTTGTCATTCCTGCACCATTGTATAAAATGCATGGTGCATCCGGCTCTGTCACTGGACATGGTAAATAATGCACGAGGATGCATCCAGCTGAAATATTAAATGTACAACACAGTACATTCAGCTACACTGCTGGACACAGGGCAAACGAGTTGCTCATTTGTACAATGAGAGAGAGGAACAAAACAAAACATAGGAGAAAAGGACAGAATCTAAATTTAGCAATGCATAAAACTTACGCAACAGCACTGAATTTACAAGTAGGGATTAAAAAGCCTCATCCCGGCACACACACACACCGCCACCACCACTGCTACACATGGGTAGATTGCAAGCCCGCTGAACATCCACATGTGTGCACACTGCACATCCTAACAAACTGACATGTGGAAAGATGACAGTGATCCGCACGGAGAGAGACCTCCCACCCGGGGCAGGGATGCGATTAGAGAGGGGCTGTCCCGCAAAAAAAAAAAAAAAAAAAGAGGAAGGAGCTCTCTCTCATGATTGATGTCTCACAATTCACACACTGCTGAACAGAGTTAGCATGTGGTGGATGTGTTCATGGGCCGTGAGGGACACAGCAGTGGAGGGTGGGGGAATATCAGAGGCCTATATGACATTAAAATGCAATAGAAAGACATTAAAGACCTGCTGGCCTAATGGTCCAGCCACATGCCGTAATATAGGCTCCTACAGCGTGTTCGAGTCCTGTTCTTGATGACCTTTGCTGCATGTCTCTCCTCTTCTCTCTTTCCCTCTTCCCTGTCTATCTTCACTACAGTAACTATGAATTTAAAAAGCGACAGTAATGTGTGGTACATCTACACGCATACATTTATGCGTTGTAAGTCTACACACTATATAAAAGGTTAATTTAACAATTCGGATTAATTTAAACTGAAAAGCACTATCGGGTGTTATTTATTTCTTAGAGGTTAACTTGGGTCCATGCCAGCTCTACCCCTGTCACAGATGATTTGATCACAGCAAATAAGAGAATAATGTACTGTATGTATGACTACAGGATTATTATTATTGTATAACATGAGAAGGAATACATAGGCATTTCATTACTTTTGATCTGGAAGTGAGCTGATTGAAACCATGATGTGCTGGTTCACAGTGTTGTCATGAGAGAACAGTACACAGATGTGAGTTGTGCTTCTGCCTTCATGCTTAGGAGCTAAATGCAATTAGGATGTGGATCAAGAGGATATAGCCTCAACAACAATACAAATGCAATAGTGGAAAATCTCAAACCAGACACAACTGGCGGTCAATAGGGCACTTCAGAGGAACTTACAATATAATTGTGTGTTTATTTCTGCAAATAAGGTGATTGTTTGATGCTGTAAATTGTATTAATTTAGCTTCTATTCTTTTTCAGTGGTATTCCTGACTGCAGACCTGTCCCCAAGGAAGGCACCTTAGTTCTCAAATCTTCTCAATCTTCATTGTATAGTGAATATTGCCTGAAAGGTAATAGTTTTAGTGTTGGACATAGCTCAAGTGTAATTAAAATGTTTAAAAAAGTATCTATGTTTGTATTAATAATAAATTCATTAGTTTGACTAATTTTTGCACACCATGAATTGGACAATGAATGTCCTATTTCTATTGATCCAAATAACAAATAACTGTGTATTCTCTGGCAACAATGGTACTCAAGAAGACAATCCACTTGTACCATCAATTATATTCTTGTATTGTAGGTCCACTGAAGCAAATAATGCACAAATATGACACTTCAATATCCACAGTGAATGAACAAACATCTGTTTGATTGCTTGCTTACCGGCTGACTTCCGTTCAAACAGAATGTTTGTTCAATCGCTGACAAAAACTCTTGAAAACATGAATCTGGGGATGTTTGTTCATGTAATAAATGAATTTGAAGTCAACTGACAACACAAAGCCCTGAAAACAGATGTGCATTGTCTGTTTTCTTTGTGGAAACGTGTTTTTAATGTAGCCTGCCCTGCCTTAATCCTTGTTTTAAAAGCGGAGAGATCCCATGCAAAGGAAACGACCCTCACAAATTACACAAGAATTTGTAAATGTAGCAGAATGCGTAATCACCCTCAGTCCTCATGTTGATGCATGTGAACCTCCCTTAAATGCATATGCACTTAGTTTGAGATGAGACACAAGGCCTTGCATTATGCATTACGTACATTCACCAGATGCATTTAAAAAGCATTCATGCATGATTTACATTCATCAAATGTATTTAAATATTATACATGTAGGCTATGCATGATTTGCATTAATCAAATAAATACCTTTTGAACTGCAGATCCTATTTGTATGTAGGTACTGTAGCTCTGGTGCTCCAATCTTATGAGCTTGAAAATCTTTTTTTTCCAAAAAGCGAGGTTTTAGCAAAATCTGTACCATCGAACAGCCTCTACAGTACCCGACAGCTGCCCTATACTATATAGACCTTCTCCTGGCTGTAGCGCTGTATTGTTTTGCAAATTTTGTGTGCGTGTGCACATCTGTGTCTATAGAGCTCATTATTGAGCTCCCTGGGTTCACCGTTCTATTGTACATGGAGGATATAGTGTGGATGTTGGTGGTGGTGGTGGGGGCAGGTGGGGGGGGCTGATGGAGAGAGTGAGGTAAGGAGAATGTATTGTGGTGGAAGGGAGCCATGTGGCGGCTCAGCTGCCTGGGTGGACGGGGAGAAAGAGACAGCCATGTGGTGACTGCCATGGGTGGATGAGGTGGAGAAAAGAAACAAGGGGTGTGGCTACAGAGGATGCATGGAGACAAAAGAGCCTGTGAGCGCGAAGTAACAGAGTAAGAGAGTGAGTGGAAAGAAGGTTTCCAACACCGGCGCTATCTCAGCTTGGCTGTAATATGAACCATCAAAGCCCCCTCCCCACATGCACACATACACTTGCACACATGCACACGCACACACACAAACACACTGGCGTGTGCAGGCACAAACAATGGATGGATGGAGCTGAGTGGAAAGGCGAATGAGAATAAGATGCATGCATCGATACGAGAAGGAGATTCTTTGAGATTTTTGAGCGTGGCCTAATCTACCTTTGGTAAATAAATAAATAAATAAACAAAAAATCACTGAGTTTGTGAGATGGCTTGTTTACAGTGACATATCGTTCTATCACAGCACTATGGTACTTGTGTTGCTTCTATTTGCTTATTTTTTATGAGTACAGCACTTTGGTTGATCTTCTGGTCTTTGTAAATGTGCCCTAGAACTACACTGGGTTATGTACAGTGCAGGGACCTGCAACTTGCGAAAATTACAGGACGGCACTCTCACGTGGTGTCCATTCTCCTCCCCTATTGGCACATCGTATTAGCAGTTTGTGAGTGATGTCGCTACTGTAGCTACGAGAACGGAGAGATGTGCGAACAAAGAAAGATGAGACAGAGAGGCACACTCCACTTCACACACAAGTGCCTCACCGACATGTCATTAATCATCACATGTGTGTGGAGGCATGCACCCAAGCACACACACGCTCCCACTCACACACCGTGTGCACATGAGAGAGAGAGAGAGAGAGAGAGAGAGAGAGAGAGAGAGAGAGAGAGAGAGAGAGAGAGAGAGAGAGAGAGAGAGAAAGAGAGGGGGAAAAAATCAGTCAGCAGGTGATTTACCGGTATCAGGGTTTAGGAAACAGGCTTGGACAGTAATGTCCTATTGTTTCCTGGTCATATTTATGTCCTCTCTCTGACAGAGTCAAGATGCCAGGTAGCCTATTGTACTGTAATACTTCCAAGGGAGTGTCCAGAACACAGTTTATTGTTTGTTTGGACATAAGTCATACACTACAGGTGTGCACTGTAGGGAGGGGAGAGAGACATATAGCCTCATATATATATATATATATATATATATATATATATATATATATATATATATATATATATATATATATATATATATACACACACAGTCATTACAGTGCATAGATAGGATGCCATACAGTATATTTATGTATTTATTATACCATAGCTGTGGAGAATATTCAGTTCTGAATGGCCAGTGGGTGTGCAGTATTTTCAGATAACCTCATAAGCTTAAACAATAAAATCAGCAGGGGCGAAATCCAAAAGCGACCTCGCCCGCGGGCGCCCGGTTTCAAAAGCGGGCGCCCGTTTTCACAAACGGGCGCCCTTTTCAAAAGGTTATGGTTAGGGTTAGGTTAGGTTTAGGCATAGGTTTACTGAGGTTAAGTTTAGGGTTAGAGTTAGGTTTAGGCATAGCCTAGTTTGTGAAAACGGGCGCCCGCTTTTGAAAACGGGCGCCCGCTTTTGAAAACAGGCGCCCGTTTTTGTGAAACCGGGCGCCCGTTTTTGTGAAAGCGGGCGCCCGCTTTTGAAACCGGCACCCGCGGGCGAGGTCGCTTTTGGATTTCGCTGGCTCTCAATAAACTACAAGTTGTATAGTAGTTTACTAACAGTTATTCATTAGGAAGCAATGAATCCCCAAATACTGCAGTTTAATAAATAAAACCTGTGAAGAATGGTCTAAGAATTTAACAATTGTCCTCTGATTAATTCAGTTGGTGGGCACCACGGTGATAAATTTGTCTCCACAATATGCTTTTTCAGAGATATTGTGGCACATGCAGTTCTTTTTGGTCTAAATGGCCTGTTACTAATGTTTTTGTAAAAAAAAAAAAAAAAAAAAAAAAAAAAAAACATGAATCCAACATGCAAAGAACTGTGATAATATTGTGGATCGTGATAGCGCCTGAAAAGGTTCATGACATTGTCATTCATGTCATTTATCCATAACCCCTACCTTCCTAGTATGGTGGAATACCCCTACCTCCAGAGCAAATAATTCTATACTGAACATACTGTAATATAGTAATAGGAGCAATAGGAGGCTATATTGTCCCTGCATGGATGGAGGTAGACAGCAGGCTGTTCTTTACAAGCGGCACAACAGCCCAGGGCGGTTAATGGACTGGTAAAACCTTCAGAAATGTTACATAAAATGTCACAAAGCTTGCTCCCTAATACGCCATAACATTTTTGCTATCATCCTCAGTTCCAAAATGTACCAAAACAAACATCTGCAGGGTCCACTAGAAGCAGCAGCTCAGTCAGCCTAGACCAAACCACTAGCCTGGCGCAGCCCTGAATCGCGACCTTAAAAAATACTAGCTTATTTTGTCCCGCAGTGATTCAAGGATCGGTGTCCCTCACTTTGGTGTCGTTAGTATTACACCATCTGAGTGGTCGGCAGCCCTGAGTGGCCGGCAGCCCTATCACTCAACAGTGTGGGCTCATCCAATGCTTCTTGAAAGAAGCGTTGGGTTTTATAAACACTGCTTTACTGCTTTTGTTCACATGCTAGTAACACTTGTCGGCTGTGTTTGTTTGGTTAGCAACCTGGCTAGCACATTAGCCACATTAATGACAACAAGGTCGTCTGCTTTCCCAATATTCTTATGGGTTCGTATGAACTATGAACAAATCACCGCAAAGACTGCCGCTTTGATAACCCCCATCCCAGAAACTTTGAAACAAAGTGAAACGCAATGACAATTCATACTGAGGTCAGGCTACCAAACACAATGGAACTACTGCTACAGCTGTAAGTAGCAAAGCAGATTAGATAATTAGAGATGATTACTGATATTGAACTGAACAGCAGGGAGAACAGGTTCTTTAATCGCCTAATTGTCGCCCCCCCCCATTATTCTTAATTACTCCAACATTGCTACTGATTCTCAAATAGTCTAGTATTCATAATTTGTAACGTGTTATGCTTATAGACATATTCTTCAGAAATAATAGTTAGTAGGTGTCGATCACGTACACATAATCTTCGGAAGATCACTGCACCACAGAGATCTGAGGACTTCCGTTTCATCGGGTCATAGCTTCTGGCCTTTGTATGTTTTGTTGACATTGAACAGTGCAATCCTGCTTATTATCATAAATAAATCAAATCAACCCCTAATGATGCACCAATTGTTGGATTATTACCAGCGATGGACATACAGAGCATGCGCATGTACGAACAAGTGCACACCCACCTCCTGCAGCTATACTAAGAGACAAAATACACAAGCATCCATTTCCCTGTCGCTCTTCGAGCCGTGGATCCGCGGTAGTTATATGAGCTCAGTTTGACTGTACTAAACAGCATAGAGCCTTGCGAGTACGCGCATGGGAATGGACCTTAGTTTTATTCAAAAAATATTTGTGAATCTTCAGCATTTCTAGCTGAGGACCCCTGGCATAGGGCTTGTTCAGGCTATAGGCAGAATCCGACATTATACCTTGTGAGCAAAGAAGTTGCTGAATGAGTGCTGAATGTGCTAGAACAGGCTGTACATCAAAAATATGTAAGAATATTCCCGGATTGGCAACCACCGCTCTCTGGCAAAATGGTTGTGTTGGTAAGCTGCAACTAATGATTACTTTCTCAGTTATTATTTAATCATCAAAAATCACACCTGTGTTAAGTGAGGGTGCTCTTATCATTGTACACCACCGATTAAAACTAGGGGTGGGGCGGTTCACTTATCCCATGGTTCGGTTTGTACCTCGGTATGGGGGCCACGGTTTCGGTTCGGTTTCGGTACGTTTCGCTTTATAAAAATAAAATTAAAAAAATGTTCTTTTATTTCACTTATGAGCACATTGAATGTGAATATAAAAAATAAATCAAGATTTTCAAAATAATCCCTATTCAGACATATTCCAGTAGGCCTGTCTTCTTCCTTTTCATTATTTACAGAAGAAAAAATGTATATTGCTATCTGTGCCTCATTATTAGGCTATTTTCAAGGGAAATATAAAATACCTAGGTTAATAAAATGACTGCACGTTTCAGTTAAGTATCAGGCAGGTAGCATGCAGAAGCATTCTAGACAGACAACAAAGTTAAATTAGTTTAGTTTACAATATCTCCTTTATTAATAAGGACATTATTATCCATACTAGAATTAAGGAAATGCGTCTGTCTGTCTGACAGACAGATGACCAATACAATTTTGCGCCTGAGCCTTATACAGCCAAGTTCATGGGAACATTGATTTTCTCCATGTTATTATCCTGCACACACTACAGCAGCCTGCCATCGGGCTGCGCTAAACTTTGGTTCAATAAGTAGCATTGCATCTCCGTGTATGTATTTATGGTTTTAATTTAACGGATGGCACGGCATTCTGGCCATACACTGGCTGTGGGCTGCAACGTTGATTCACACTTTAGTAGATAGATACACTTGTTGAAGGAGGAGGATGACGCCTGCACAATGTATGTACTCTACGCGGGGAAGGAAGCGAGACGGACACTTTACAATTATGTCCAGAATCCAGACCGAGGGTTTAGGCTTGGGAAATGAGCGTGCGTTCAAACTGGAAAACAGCATTCGCTGTTCATTGATTGCAGCCGTGTGGTGCTACACTATGCAGTACGACGGCGTGTGACAGAGTGCTACAACACTGCGCCGTACGGCGGTGTGTGACCAAGAAATACATTCTCCGCATCTGAATGAATGCGAAACGAAATATCGCGGTTCATTAGCTCGTATTGAACCATGGCCCCCGTACCGAACGGTTCGTTTCTTTTTTCGGTGAACCGTCCCACCCTTAATTAAAACATCAACAAGATTACCGTAACAGATGATTTGTTTTCAATGTGTACAAAATACTATATCAACAAATAGCTTCCATATGCAGGCACCCTTTGCATTAACAGATGTGATTTCTCTAGCAATGAAGCAACACTGACAAATAAGACAAACAATGGACAGAGAGAAACAGACAGAGAAGAAAGATTGTGGTCATACCGTATATACAGTATATAGATACTGAGGCATGAGGAGAGTGACTAGCATCGTTAAGGACACCCCTCTCAAATATTCTTTCCCCAGGCAATCAGACAATTGAACTCCCTTAATCCCCCTACTATATACATTAACCCCCCATACTATAGTACATGAACTTGTGGAGGTATGCGATCCTATCCGTAAAAAAGAGATGCCATGAATTCTATATTCATTTTGCATACTGGTTTTATATGCTTGTTTTTATGACACAAACTTCTCTAGTTTTTGGGATGTATTGTATAAGTGATGTCCTTTTCTTGCACAATTGTATTATTTTTTAATTAATGCTGTCTTGTAACTAGGAGGCTGCTTGCGGATAAAAAAAAAAGAAAAGAAAAAAAGCAATCTCGAATCTCAATTAAATATTCATTTCATTGCCTTCTTTGCAAGGCGAAACCAAATTGGATAGCCTTTGCTTCAGAAAACTAGTCCAACTCTGGGCTACAATGTCTCCAAGATTAAATTAGTCCACATGATTCCACATCACAGCCATAGACTGATGGAATAAACACAAACAAGATTGCACTGAAGTTCCTATAACTATAGAGCTATTATTGTCTGACTCACCGTGTTCCACATGGAGCTAATGATGGACAGGCCTCATTACTGCGTCAGGGTGAAATCAGTTTGTAGCCTGGCTGTTGCATCCCGACAGTCCCCTTTGAAACAGAAAACAAGACAGATTAGTGTTAACTAACTGTTCACTAAAACCATTCCAACATGTCTTTCCACCTGTTTGCTTTGAGGACCATTTCCTTGATGCAGATTGCATCTCTAATCGCACGGCAATCGTCTCTCTTTGACATTATCATCAACAAAACATTCAATCTCATCTTCCGTTGTCATTTCTTGTAGTAGAAAACCATCAATTGGTTTAAAGGGACATTTGACGGCTTTTACAAAACAATATTGGCAATGACAATTTGACATTTAGAGGATTTAGAGCACCGTCTTTGTGCGTAATTTGTGGTTTAAGATATTTTTGATTTTAGCAGTAAGCCCAGTGTCTCTGATGACACTGCTTACCACAATTCTGTGGTGCAGTGCACCTCCTTGTGTATAGGGGGGCTGTTTTACAGTGACAACATGTAGTCTGGGAAGTAGCATCAATGACATCAGAGACACTGGACTGGTAAAATTTCAAATATCTCAAATGTTTTTTTTTTTTTCAAAAATGGGGATCCTTCAAGCTTGTATCATACCATGAAAAAAATAATAATCTACCAGATAGGTGTCATTACATGTATACATATTTCATAGCAGCCCACTCACAGATAACTCATCCCTGACTCAGAAGAGAAACAATGTTGTCTGAACAGCACTCTTGAGAAATCCCAATTCCTTATTTGTTCTTTTTCAATCTTCTGTAAGACACGGCTTTTCATGCCAGTGGGGATTATTGGCAACGCTCCCACCATGTATTTGCCACAATGCATGACTGCCCATCAAGCATGACATATGATGACACCTCAGGACATTTGCAGTTCCCTGTCGACATGGAGAGTAGGAAATGTGAAAGCTGTCCAAGCAATGAGCACAGGTCACTGGCTGAGCCACTGACTCTTGAGTGGGAACAGTATTTAGACGAAATGGCTGCATCCATTGATGAAAGATAGTACTTTTAAATAAGGGCTCCCTCCTGGCCCCCAAACTTCACATAGCAATCAGGACCACTGGACCACTGAAAAACTCCCTATCTTCCGCTGCAGTCTGAAAACACACCTCTTCAGACTCCATCTCAGCCCGTAGAGCTTGCAGTACATCAGCCCATAGCTACGTTCTAGATAGCATATTAGACTGGGATAGGAGTTACCTTATAGGATGTCAAATATTTGCCATCTTTTTAGTCCTTAAATTGTAAACTGTATAACAAATTGTAAAGTCAGCTTAAATTGTAATTCAACTAATCTGTACTGTATATTATGCATTGCAATGTTTTTACTTGGTGTAAATCGCTCTGGATTAAGTTTCTGCCAAATGCCTAAATTGTAATTGTAAAGGTTGTAACTCTAGGCTAGGTTGAAATACGAGGGAATGAGCAACAATCATTACGGTGCCGATAGTGAAACAGGCTGGTTATGACAGAAAGCAGGCCAGATTGACAGACAAGATGGAGAATATCGAAGAGTTACTGAAAGCTGCAGAAAAGTGAAAGAGGAGCACTGCCCTAACATTCTCTATCACACTGAAGCGTCCTCTCAACTCTGTAATCCCCTGCCCCTCCCCCTGCGTCCCGTGGTTTGACTTGTGTCCACGTAGATCTTGGGAGGATTAGGATTAAACCATATGAAAGTGCAGGAGGGTGGCCTGGCTGTGATGGCATCCGGGACCTGTTTGAATTAGCCATCAGAGAATTGTGGATATAAATGGAGCACGCAGGCGTGCGCGCACACAGACACACACACACACACACACACACACACATGCGCACACACACACACACACACACACACCAACAAGTTCTTCTTTCAGGCTAATGATATGTAGGTAAATAATTAGCTCTTCACTGTCAAGCAAATGACCCGTGTGTGTGTGTGTGTGTGTGTGTGTGTGTGTGTGTGTGTGTGTGTGTGTGTGTGTGTGTGTGTGTGTGTGTGTGTGTGTGTGTGTGTGTGTGTGTGTGTGTGTGTGTGTGTGTATGTGTGTGTGTGTGTGTGTGTAGTCATGCATGAGTGTGTGTGTGATCTGTGTATCCACAAACAAACACGATTGTAATTACAGTATGTCAATATACCCTAGCAGTCACCCCTGTTGCATGCAACGTGACTGTTCTGTATATAAACCAAGGCTAGAGCCAGCTCCAACTATCTATAACAAATGAGCAAATGTTAACATTGTGATTGTTTAACTCTGTATGCATGGGCTTGTCGTTGCTTGTTGATGCTTCCATTTTAGCACTTTGGTCAGCTTGGGTTGTGTTGAATGTCCTTTACAAAATCAAGTTTAATTTGATTAGAGACCATTTTACAAAGCCAAGCTGGGACAAGAGAAATTATCAAATCAGCTACTCAGTCCTGAAGCACAACCATTCTCATGTATTGAGATCAACAATGCTTTCAACAATGTTGACCTCTGGATATCCACTGCATTCATGTCTGCGTGTATATGCATTATTTATCTGTCAGCATACCTGCATGCCTATATGGAAGCCTAACATTCTCTAGACAGTGTGTGCGTGAAATAGCAGCTGGAATAACAAATGGTCCATTAGCCGTTCATCTCTAATTAAGAAGCATCTTTCAGGCCTAGAGTGGTAGCCCTGGGAGTTAGTTTAGCCTGACTTAGCAAATGCTGGCATAATGTCTTATACACACACTGTTAACTCATGCACCCTGATGACATAACATTCTCCAGGTTGTGCAGATGGCAGAGATAAAGAGACAACCAGTTGCTCAGCAGAGAAAGTCGATAAAAGTCGGGATAAAACATTAGATAAAAAAGGAGATCCTTTATTAAACCAACATGTTTCAACCTATAACAGTCTTTACCAGGTCTTATAGATGATTTGATATTACGGTAATAAGAAAAAAGGTAGGCCTCAAATAATTATGACAAACAAACTCAAGCCCCAAAACACAACCACCAATTTGCAAGGAAGCTGACTTAAAAACAAGTCCAAAGTCGCCGATAATAACCATCCTTTGGCCAACATTTCCACTTGAGCACAAGGTAAAGCACAATATAGCGTCTAATGCCAGATTGCCACGGAATTGTTGATATACCTAATGATTTGTTTTTGTCTTTACAATCAAATAGTGCGTTCAAATGGGATGAGATGAAACTAGCTTTGTGCCGCTGACTTCCTTTGGCAGTGAATATTGCATAACACTAATGTTGACAAGTATGCTCTAGTCTATTCCAAAGTTGTTAGAATCTAGTGGCCAGCAGAGTCGCTTAGTTTGGACTCTGAAGTGCTTCAGAGCAATAACCAAATAATTAGGGAATGCAAATGAAACAAATACTGTAGAATAAATACCTAGATGGTGATTTTGCTAGCCTGCACAAGCCAGAGGACATGATAGCGCACACCACTTGGGTCTAACAGGTCTCTCTCTCTCTCTCTCTCTCTCCACACACACACACACACACACACACACACACACACACACACACACACACACACACACACACACACACACACACACACGCACACGCACACGCACACACAATATGCATATATATTGGATTTTTTTTGGTTTGGACACTGGACCCTTTAACCCAGTGGTTTT
Organism: Benthosema pterotum; assembly: GCA_039105355.1. Classification (NCBI taxonomy): domain Eukaryota; kingdom Metazoa; phylum Chordata; class Actinopteri; order Myctophiformes; family Myctophidae; genus Benthosema; species Benthosema pterotum. Next base: position 23,884,487 of record CM076971.1, on the reverse strand, counting down.
CAACCTTTTTGATACCAGGGTCCTCTATTTATTCAGCATTTGAGACACCCGCAAGGGTCCATTTGGTTTCATGTTTACACCCTCAAGAGTTACAGTACATCTGGCTAGCCAACTTTTCATCTGGTGGACCAACTTTGTTGGGGACCACCTGGAACCCTCTCAAGGACCACTGGTGGTCCCCGGACCGCTGGTTGAAAACCACTGCTTTAACCCAATACAAGAAAACATCTCTTGGAGACATGTACAAATATACAAATGCAGTGATGCAGATATAAGGTTGGGATATTCTGGGTCTTTTGCAAATGTTGTCATTGGCAGATGGCATTGGAGTGGATATGCAGAGGGTGTGGACCGAGCAGTAGGCTTTGGCTGCATCCATGCTGTTGTGACATACTGCTAGACTTGTTGTTACGGGAGGAGGCAGGGAGAGAGAGAGAAAGAGACAAAGAGCCCTTATGACTCTCTGGAGAGAAATAGAGGTAGAGAGAGAGGGAGATAGCAGGGAGGTGGATGCAGTGCTTTTAGGAGGAGAGGACACAAGAGGAAAGGACAGGAATGTTGTTAAAATATATAAGAAATATAAAATAAAAATAGCCCAGTGTGTGTAGGAGTTATCGTCACAAAAACGAGAGGTGCAAAAGTGCATAGAGGCACATGCGCGTGCACGCACTGAATAAATAATGTAGTGTACGATAGTTCACACTGTACTGCAGTACTGTTCCAAGATGCCAAAATGCTGTGCTGTGGTGCTGCTTTAGCTACTTCTCAAAGTTTGATCTGGGGATACACAGGGATCCTTGGGGAGACCCCTGTTAACACTGCAAGTGTTACTGTTAATATAGCATTTAGATCAGTTTAATTAAGGTTAACCTCATTGGCTGTTTCACCACTCACGGAGCTTGTAAATGGTGCATTTATATAGAACCTTTATAGAAGGTGCTTTACGTTGACCGAGGATCACATTCACCCATTCATACACTGATGGCAGCAGAAACCATGCAACGTACCTTCGACTAAGGATACCAACTCTGGGGGAGCCCAGGATTGAACTGGGGTTCAAATAAGGGTCTGTTGCAAAAAAAAAAATCAAATTCCAATTGGGCATGAGGGAGACATATGCCCTTCTTTCACATGCTTGCTCAATAGATCTTGTTAAGTTTATTGTGCTTTATTTTATTCTTACAGTTTTCACAAGAGGACATATGTTGCATTGTATTGTATTGTATTCCTGTGGTCAAAAGGATCACTGAAGAACAGCTGGATCCGGTTGTATCATAAATTGACAGCCGAGCCACCTTCCTGCAGAGCTGGCAGATGTTAGGGTCTGGCTGAGGTGTGTGTGTGTGTGTGTGTGTGTGTGTGTGTGTGTGTGTGTGTGTGTGTGTGTGTGTGTGTGTGTGTGTGTGTGTGTGAGAGGTACCATCCCTCCCCACCCTGGTTACGTAACCTCTACCGTGTCTTTCCCACTCAGTTCTGCTGCCGTTCTGACAGATTAAACAGGAGGATGGTGCATGCCTGCTGATCAAAAGGAGATGATGATGCGTCAGTGTGTTCCACTGCAGCCGGGCCCATCCCTGTTCCGTGAGAGATCTGCTAGGATACAGGAATGTATTCTGAGGGGATCATCACACACTGTTGCTGCTGCTGAGCTTAGCCCAAAACATGACACAGCATATTGTAAATTATGCAGAACACAGAGAGAGGAGAGGAATTCTGCTTCAGTGCAGTGGTTCTCGCAGTGGGTGCCGCAGAACAGTTTGAGTAAGTGAAAAACATACTTTTATAAGTTCATGTGTATGCAGACGACGGGGAGGGCGATGCTGAACTGAATCAATCATGATATACAGTAAATTCATGCTGTGATAATAATGCAGCAGCAGTAGCCTACTAGACTACTGACAGTCAACTGTCTTCCTTGCGTGGCGATCACATTGTGAGCTTGTAGTTTGGCGATTTTTGTTGAACGTTCCTCCAAGAATAGGAATCCTGCATGGACTTGTAAATATCAAGTGTGGAGTTTTTTTCAAGACACAGTGAAATCAATTTGCGACCATGGCAGGCGTCGCGGCAGGTATAAATCTGTCACGGCAGGTGAACTGTCGCAGCAATTTTATTTATACGTGCCGCAACCGATTTATACCTGCCACGACGCCTGCCACGGTCGCAATTTGATTTTGCCTCTCCTTTTTTTCTCCTGTGACATGTATGTATTTTAGGGGGACATATTGACATGTCATATCCTGTAATATAGCGTAAATGTAAAGTTCTATCAAACATCAACTAAAGTCAAGGCTGCATTGTATGAAAAGTACATAGAAAAGTACTGATTTTTTACTTATAATAACACACCATTTATTTTTTTCTTTTAAATATTTGTTTATTTTGATGTTTGGCTAAAAAGTTGCCTATCATACCTTTAATTTTTCATTAAATATTATCATTAAATAAAATATTTTACAATTATTTGGGGACCACTTGTACTACCAATCACAGTCCAAAGTCAAAGTCAAAAGTCAAAGTCGCATGATTTGTCACTTCGTTACTGCAGCGAAATTGGTTCTCTGCTTTTGACCCATCACCCAGTGGTGAGCTCCAAGGAGCAGTGAGCTGCGGCATGCCGCGCTCGGGAATCATTAGCTGATTTTGCTGATGCTGAGTGCCAAGCAGAGTGGCATTGGGTCCCATTTTTAGAGTCTTTGGTATGACCTGACCGGGAATCGAACCCCGGCCTCCCAGTTTCAGGGCGGACACTCTAACCACAAGCCACTGTTCTGGACACACACACACACACACACACACACACACACACACACACACACACACACACACACACACACACACACACACACACACACACACACACACACACACACACACACACACACACACACACACACACACACACACACACACACACGTGCTGTTAAAAACAATCCTGAATAGAGAGAAAGGAGGGACGATGTGTGAGGGTGTGACTGTGAGAGTCAGAGGAAGTGAGGTGCTAAGAGAGCATTAACTCTGTTGATGTTAACAACAACATACACGTGTGAGAGCCTGTTTGTACGTACAGTATGAATGGGTGTGCATGCGTGTGTGTGTGTGTGTGTGTGTGTGTGTGTGTGTGTGTGTGTGTGTGTGTGTGTGTGTGTGTGTGTGTGTGTGTGTGTGTGTGTGTGTGTGCATGCACACGCATGTGTCCGCGGCTCCACGCGTATACGGCACCCTGCTGTTCCTCAATAGAGCTGCTTTCATATTGATGAAGTAACTGTCAAAAGGCATCCCTCACGCACGCATGCACACACCACCAGCACCACCACACACACACACACAGCACCACTTGAGGAACCAGTCAAGCGTCTCACTAGCTCATCCATGTTCTCTCAGAAGGACAGTTCAACTGGAAGATCGAAGAAAGGTTTATGTAACAGCAGTTGCGCGCGCACACATACACACAGACAACCAAGTGCTCCTGATCTTTATTGTGTTCGTCCGTTTTTAACACAACACTCATTGTCCAACAACATTGAGTGTGCAAAGGTTTATAAAATCTGTATATTTACAACATAGTTGCAAATCAATCAATACAGGGCCAGAACAATGGCAGCCATTGTACTATTGTGTAGCCATGTCAGATTCAAACAATCAATGCACACAGCTAATAAAATAGCACATAGCACATGCCCTCCCACACACACACACCTGCGTGCTAATGTAAAGTTGGCAGTGGAACCCCAAGGACATTGGAAAGCTGGACGAAAGCTAGAGTAAAGTGATTGCAGAAAGGATGAGGATATTGACTACCCTTCTTTTTCTTTCCCTTATCTGTCTTTATCTTCATCTCATTTGCAGCCTGTAGGAATAACCCTCTCTTTCCCTCTTTCCTTCTCTCCCTCTCTCTTGTGCGCCCCTTTGTCCGTCCTTCCCTTTCTCCAACACATCAAACGGTTGCTATGGTTACAGGGGGGGCTCAGGGTGGTGGGGTGGGGAGGAGGGGATGGAATATACACACTGGATGCTGTCGGTGGTGATGGGGGAGGCTTAACGTTCTAATTCCCTCCACATGGCACCTATCGGCAATGAGGTGAACACACACACACACACACACACACACGCAGATGCACACACAGGGATAAACGATATGGGTGCCCTACATGTAAGCACAGTCTCAAAGAAATAATTAATTGCATTCATAGTTCAGTTCGCACACACACGCACACGCACACACACACACACACACACACTTTATGGTATACTATAAAGGGTGTAATCCAAGGTGTGGTACTGTGGGTGGGCTGGACATTAATTCCATTAGGCCGGGGGACAGTTCCACTCAGTAATGTCATTAGTGGAGGAGGGGGGCTGGACCAAGAGAGTGGGAGTGGGGGGTGGGGGGTTGGCTGGACAGATAAGAACAGTAAAGAGAGGTGAAGGGCACCAGACACAGACAGTGGCCTTCAGACAGACTGCTAATACAGCATTATGTGTGTACACGAGACACACACACACGCACACTCACACACCACTATACGGACATGTTTGCGTGTCCCTATAGCACACACATCCACATGCCATACTGTACAGGACAATGTGTTCATGTGTGACTATGTCAAAAAAGATGATAACTGTGACTACAGTGAATGCATATGGTATTTTAATGGGAAGCTTTTCAAAGCATTGCTGTACTGTGTATAGGAACCCTAGTGATGCCATTCTCTATGATACAATATTAGATGCTTTTGTGTGTGTGTGCATGCATGCGTGTTTTAACCTTGATGTCTCGGGTAATGTGAATACAATTGACTTGACCTGACTTTTTAATTCCCTATTTTGGGCATTATAGAGGTTATGTGCATGCATAAAGTGAGTGACAAATCAAGTGGCAAAGTGAGTGGGTTTGATGTAATGAGGGCCAGACAGTAGTGGCCACTCAGGCATTCCTGCATAACTTCTGGGTAATTGATGATGCCATCTTGCCATTAAGTTAATGGCAGGGTGGCAACCAACAAGCAGCAATTTGCCGACTGCCCATATATCCAAACCAAAAAGTCCTATCTGACTGTATTAAACAATGTTAAACTCACATTGCAGCTGTACAAAAGGCTTGAGTTATCCTTTTTTTCTAGCAGTAAAATGTTTGTTTTAGAACCCGACTGATATGGATTTTTTGGAACGATACGATAACAGATACTATAGAGGTATACGTCGACCACTGATAACCAATTTGCAAGGTTTTATAGGTTTTGTTTTTAGCTATAAAGAAAATATACCTTTTTCTTTGTGAATTGTGCAAAGATTTTGAGCCAATATGATTATGCAGACAGGGGTACAGTCACACTGTAACAGTCACATCACAACCACTGTCTTTATTCAAAACCTTTTTGTTTCACTTGTCCACTCAAGCCGTCAAGGAACAAATGGAGTGAATAGTGACACAGACACACAAACACCAGTCCAACTCTCCAGCACCATTGGTATAACTTTGCCACATAAACATAAAGAACACAGTAGCAGCTAGTAGTGTTAATTGTGCACTTTTAAAAATGACAATTTCACCAATAAGATAGGACCACTAATATAAGAGGGACTCCCGATATTATCCCCGACTGATAGTCAGGCTAGTCAGATAGTCAGTCAGGCTCTAGTTTGTTTCATAAAACTCCACCGTAGACATGATGTTATGAGCTACTGTACTTTCTGTCAAGACATTCCTTGCAAGTGATTTGTTTAGTAAGGGTTGGAGTTTGGTAGCAACATCTATCTATTGTGATTTTTGGCGAAGACATTGCCTCTATTACCTTTAAACTTACCAGGGTCATTGCGACAGAAACACACCGTCAGTAAGATGGTGATTCAGATTTGGAGCTACACTGTACATAAGCTCATTTGCTACCTTAAGCATGCATCTAAAATAATAATAATACATTTATGTTGTCTTACTTTTTGCTTTACTTTTTATTGTTATGCCTCAACTCTGTTTTTTTTTTTACATCCACTTACTGTATAGCGGCACAGATGACGGCAATACATATGACTAAAATACATAATTCAACAGCAAGACTAAGATTTCGAAAGAAAGACATTGAAAGAGGCAGTGGGAGAGAGAGGAGAGGAGGGTACGAGAGCAAACTGACAAACAACCACATCAGCATAATGAATAGCTATTAGCTCTCTATGCGACGGATCAATATGTCATCAGCAACATGTCAACATGTGTGTGCATGTGACTGTGCTTGTATGCAATACATCCATTCATGTGGGTAAAGATGTGTATAGCCTGTATGTTCACATTTACCATTACACACACACACACACATACGCCGATAGTTCCCATGCAGTCCCTTTCCCAAAAGCTGATGCAGAAAAGCTAGCACTGCGGCAGAACAGGTTTTGACTGCAGACACGACACACACACACACACACACACACACACACACACACACACACACACACACACACACACACACACACACACACACACACACACACACACACACACACACACACACACACACACACACACACACACACACACACACACACGTCTCCTCTGTAATAATTCAATCTTTTTTGTTATGATAGGTTAAGGTTGAGAATGTCAATGTGATGTAATAACTGTGGTGGAAATGTACTGTACTTGATTGCTAAATAATAATGGTCCCTCGAGACGATCTGTTGAGTCACATCCTTAAGTTTTTTCCTCCTGCAGGGGGTTCTCGGTATGGTTATATTAATATTTAATATGTGAAATAACGACAGACAGACAGACCGACAGACAGACAGACAGACAGACAGACAGACAGACAGACAGACAGACAGACAGACAGACAGACAGACAGACAGACAGAGAGACCGAGTATATAGAGAGAGGGTTAAAGATGTGATGGTGACAGATGGGTGGTGACAGTGCCAATCAAACAGACGACAATGTTCTGACTACCCGACCAGCTTGACCTGTGTGTGTGTGTGTGTGTGTGTGTGTGTGTGTGTGTGTGTGTGTGTGTGTGTGTGTGTGTGTGTGTGTGTGTGTGTGTGTGTGTGTGTGCGCGCGCACGCATGCATGTGTGTGTGAGAGAGAGATGTCTGAGAAGTGTCACAATGTTAATGCTTTAATTAAGTCACTCAGCCTACTGTAAACACACACACACACACAAACACATGCAAACAGAAACACACATGCATGTGCACACACGCATGCACACCCACACACACACACACGCAGCAATGCAATAGGGCTGAAGGGTGAATCAAAGCCCTCTCAATCCAGCTTTGCGTCTGATCTGGGGGACGGGAGGATTGGCTTAACTCTGCCATGTGGCATTTTTACATAGCGTAGCACACTGCCAAGGGACACACAGACACACCCATGGGAGAGCCTGCCTCTGCTTATGAGAGACTTCATGGGTTCATGCTCACATGCATGCATAAACACACATTTTGAAAGACCTGACTGTATAATGTGGGGGCAAAAGTTGAAAATCATTGAAAATGTGCGGCTTCTGTGTGCATAATATGCATGTGCTCTTGTGCGTCTAACTTTGGGGACACAGCAGGTACGGTCATGGTACAGTACGTTGCATATGTGCTGAATGCTGATGCTCCCATTGCGGGTTGTAACGTGAGGTTATACAGGAATCAGCCATTCTTCATCCTCTCTCCCATTTGTCTGTCCACGTTTGCTGACTGTGTTTGTGTGAACGCCTCAGTAAAGAACAACAGTTGAACTAGTGTTGCCATATCTTGGGATGTCGCCATATCAATTTATGATCACACATTCAAATACAATTCAAGGAAGTGGGCTGATTGACAGAAGGCACAACAATCAATTAACAAAGGAGCATGTCATGGATTGGACAGACCTCCACCCAACATTGGTTTGTTTACCCTCCCAGCTCCAGTGTGTTGCATCTTGTAGGAATTGCACACTGTAAACACACAAAGACGTGCTAAAACACACATGCACACACGCACAGCACAAAGAAAGATGTCACTTACCAGCCACCTGCTGATGCTTCCTTCGCTTGTCCCTGTTGCCTCCTTGTCAGTCAGTGTGCGTTGTCCCGATGTGTCAGTGAGTGTGTTGTTGTGTCAGTGTGTGTGTGTGCATGTGACACAGGTGGACTGTCCGTCACGCCATACATCCACCAGAACAGAGCTGGCGGCATAGACGTCACAGGGATGATGATGATGGACAAGCTCAGCACGTCGCAGAAGACTCTGACGCTCCGCTGTCTGCCGCTGCCGCAGCAAACCCTACGAGCAACAACAGCAGGAGAACAAGACTCAAAAAGGGACGAGGAACGGAGACCCCCAGAATGTGACTGCTGCAGGCAGCACAACAATACACTCCATCCTCTCCTCAGGAAAGAATGGATAAAGGGGAGGGGAGCAGCGAGAGGGAAGGAGAAAAGGAGGGTGGGTGGGTGGGTGAGGGGATTGGAGTGGGCTGCAGCAGCTGAGCATGCCCGCTTCGAAAATCCCTGGGTATTTAAATGTCACATGACCTGCAGTCTGCACCGTCGGTCAGTCAGCCCCGCATGGAAGCAGAGGAGCAGCACATGAAAGGAAGGAGGGAGGGAGGAAGGGAGGGAGAGACAAAAGACTGGGAGAAAGAGAGATAGACAGATATGGCGGGTGTGTACAAGGGTTGGGGAGAGGGAGGGAGGTAGGCAGGCAGCGTCACAGCTGTTCAAGCCTCCTTTCATTAGACATAAGTAAGGAGAGAGAGCTGGAGAGAGAGCCAGAGAGAGAGCCAGAGAGAGAGACCTGTAATTGCCTTTGAGGTACCCCCCTCCCCCCAGGTCATTTAGTGGACCAATAAGATGATGGGGTGGGTGTGTCTTTGCCGTTTAACACTTTACTGTCTATGGAGAAGGCGTCAGCTCCCCTATAGTCATTGATGGAAGAGCAGACTTGGTGGGAGGACAATGGAAGGAGACGGTCTACACGGAGGCTCTGAAAGCCACAAGATGGCATGGCAAAGAAAAAGTAGACTCCATTGTTTATATGCGGTTGTTACAGTATATTAACATGCCGATTAATCATTTTGTCCAATAGGAAAATAGTTTTTAAGAATGTTACTTAGTGAGCAAAACAATAAAAAAGCCCATAAAGTGTCCCAACTGTCTGGCAGCCTGGAAGAGATTTAGTGAAACATTAATCAATCAAACAATAAACTCAAGTAAACAATAACTCAGTAAATATTCAACTGGATTTGAAAATGTGGGTGTTTTTCTTTTCTTTTCTTTTTTTTACCAGAATAGCAAAGAACTATTAATGTGTTAATTCACCACACACAGAGAGGTTTGTGTTTGCCTCCACTGTAGCAAAATAAATTAAATATTGAATACATAGCCCAACCCCTCATGGCACACATAGAGCATGTGTCATGCAATGTTTTGGACAATTTGTTAACAATCATACATAATATTATTACATTTATTTAGTACCAGTCTTTCTTTGTATTATCCTAAAACTCAATCAGAGGAACTTTATACGCTTTGAGTATACACGTAGTGCATAAAAAAAGCTCTATAAAATGCAATCTATCTATTATTATTACAATGCACTAGACCCCTTGGAGATGGTTTACTGATGTGGAGCGCCACACATAACAACAGGTCTCAGTAGTTCCCACACGACTTGCATCCAAGCCATGCTAATCATACACCAAGTTGGCAGTGTCTGCCCAGAATTGAACCCATGAACTTCAAAGGCGAAAGCTCTACCCAACAGAGCTACCTGGACAGAGTCTTGAGGAAAAATATGCCAAGTTTGTTTTTTTCTTTTACTTTTTAAAACTCTATTCCATTATAACATGTTCTAACATGTATATAACAGTGCAAAGTGACATACTTGTATCTTCTCTGTTTACAACACGCTGTACCTCGTCCAACTGTATATATTTTCCACATTTTCAACTATTTTTTTTCTGTATATTATTTGTGACACCTGATTTGGCAATGTAAACATTTGTTTCTCATGTCAATTAAAGCCCCTTTGATTAGAACTACCATACAAAGACAAAGCGCTGTAAAGCTATTTCCATTGTTACCATGTTACTAACTGGTTTGGACCCCATTTGTTTTAATAAAAGAAATACATCGTTGTTGGGTCAATTCAACACTGTGCTACTAAGGCTAGAGAGTGAGGCAGGCTATGGATTATAAATGTGCATCAGTGACCCCAGCTCTGTCATGTACTGAACAGGCCAATGGTGACATCTGCTGGACACAATTGGAATTACTGTAATATTATAATGGATTTACAATAACAAGATGAAGGAGGTCAATGCATGCATTAATATATGCGTTTCTTTATACTTTATATTTAATGACTTGATTTTTTTTTTGCACGATTTATATTACTATTTCTATGTATATACTGTATACCTGTATACCGGTATCTAAAGATGTTTAAAGCAAAGTAAAGCTGATAAAAAAGGCCAAAAGAAAATCCAACCCATAATATTTTAGCACCCTCTAGTGGGTCACATTGTGTGGAAAAGATCTTAGTCTAGTTTGTCATCAACCATTACTTGTCAGCTGTCACATAGTCTCACAAGACAGACTAGTTGCCTGGCGTCTTCGAGGAACAACAGCGGTGGTGGCGTTTTCCTGAATATATGCCGATAGCTAGCTAGATTGCTTGTCACATTATATCATCATCATTCACCACCACCATCAACACCACTGCATTGTAGGCTACCTGTTGTAGAAGTCCCAGGCTTAGCACAAATCCAGACGAGTTTGGTGAGCTGTTGGACAGTGGCAGGAGGATACCCGCTTCCACTTTGGTTGGGGACACACTAGGCCTGCTCCCTCCATCCCAGCTGCCCGTCCCGCAGTCCATGTTTGATTCTTGCTTCAGCTTACCTGTTAACAACAAGTGTCCCATCTGTAAAAATGTCTTGACTCTTGTATTTTCAACAGTGAAATTACTCTTAACAAAATTACAAAATGTGACCATGGGTTGCAGTTTACTTAGAAAACCTGAAAGTGAAAATCCATACACATTGTGACCCACAAATACAAATTTCATTTCATATAGTAGGCCTACGTTCAGACCATTATGTCCATGGCCAGACCTCATAAGACCCTGCACACTCAAGACACTGCCCCTGCTGTAACCCTTAGTTCTCCATAAATGGAGCTGACCTTTAATATGTTGATCTGACCAGGCTCATACAAACTCTGAATATTCCATAGGCCTCATATACCGTACAATACATTTATATTGCATGTGTTTTTTATATCCTGTCTTTGGACTCAGCCTGGACCCAGCATGAACAACACACTAGTGTGATTTACTGTAACCTCCCCAAACAACAAAGAGTTGTCAACTTATGTTTCAACTTATGTTTGTTTAGTACTAAAAGAGAGCTGTTTTTGTGTACAATAGAATTATCAATTTCTAATCACTGGAGGATTAAAAAAAAACATGAATTACATTATGGCAAGGTAACTACAAAAAATAAAGATAAAAAAGTGGTTGGTCAAACTTTGAAAATGAATAATTGGGGAATACATGGTGAATGCCATAGGAGTGTATCACTCATTATACTCACGGGAATTGAAGAAGGCAATACAATTTAGTAAAACCACATCTCGATTTTGTGGGGGGAAAAATTGTAGAAAAGGCTTACATTTGTGATACCGACAGTGACCATTGGCTGATTGTCCAACTGGAGTGCACTCAAATGGAGTGGGCGGCGTCTATGTGCTGGAAATCTTCTCTCATGGCCTCTCTCAAACCCAGTCTGGTATTGTGGACAAAAGCACAATAATTAGTTTTGGGGTCTGTGAGCTAAAATGTCCCATTTGATGACATTTTCTGAATAAATATTGGGCCCTGGTATCAAAAAGGTTGAAACCCACTGGTATAAACCAGTACGTAATAATATTACTTACTAATTCTGCCACTTGAAATGCTGCCACTTGAAATGCACCCCCAGTCAGGACCACAGGTGTTTCCAATCATCCGACTCGACTGCATTCACTCTTTACAAAGGCTATTAACAGTATTGCAGTAAACGTGTTGAGAGAAAGCCAATTAGGAGTGTGCAGAATGTGGCATATTAAGATTCGGTTACTTTTTAAAGTCAATGCATGCTATAAACTAACTGTCTGACTACAAGGTTGTCATTCTGACAGATTCTGTAGTTGTGGAAATCTGGACATAGTCGTGGCGCGGATAATGTTGCCAGATTGCGAGAGAGAAACAAGCAGGCCAGGCCTCAAAGTCTCAAACTGCAATGCTTATTGTTTGGCTGACATTCAGTTTGAATTTCGTTTTCACTTAATTATGCATTAACTGAATCCCAGGAGAAAATGAAGACAATATATCTTTTTAAGTTGGCGATTAGGGCTGTATCCAGGCAACACCAATAAAACTATTTGCAACAAAACAGTATTGGTTCCCTAACCTTTTCTTGTCAAAGAGCCCTCTGAGACCCCCAAATCGACATTTGTTAGACAACCAAACCATTTGAAAAGATATGTCAGGTCCCACACCGATAAGAGAGGATTTGCAGGGTTATAGCAGTCATGAAAACAAATTTTCATTTTTTGGACTGCCAGTGTACATGCATTATTTCTACTCAATTTATATTCTAAAACAACTGTTGATTTAACTAACTAGATTTAGTGTTACATTTTTAGTTACAGACCCATAAGGGTCCAGTTTGATTCCGAACTATAATTTAGCTGGGGACCCCGTCACCCCCTAGGACTTTCTAAAGGGCCCCTGTAAACCCTGCTTTGATTTTAAGCCCACTGGGTTTAAAAGACATGTAGTGGAGGGGGGACGCGGGGGACGGCGTCCCCCCACTTCTCATATCTAAAATATTTTTGGGTCTGAAAAAAATCATTAGCATGGTGAAATACATCTTGATGACATCATCAAGATGTGTTTTACCTTGTTAATGAGTTTCCTTTTTTCTGAGAGTGTACAAATGTGAACCAAATGGACCCGCTAGGGTCCATTTGGTTCACATTTGTACACTCTCAGAAAAAAAAATTAAATGGGGGGAATCCCCCTTTCAGAGGCGTCCCCCCACTTCTAAAATTACCACTACAACACTGGTCACACGAATATAAGTATGAAAGTGCGAGTTGTGCCCAGATTTGTGTGTGCATATCGACTGCAGAGCCTCCCTTTTTTCACCTCACAAACAAATGGGAGGAAATGAAGTGCAACTATTCCTTGTTCGTGGTAATTTGAATGTTTTGAATAAGAAACTTCCAAGGCAAATTTGTTTGCTCACCTTACCCCTGACCTATACAGTAATGATCTTATTATTAAACATGTATAGATGTGTAGACTTACTGTCGTAGTTTTATATTTTTTATAATGACTGAAAAATAATTCTATGTTTAGACTACTATTTAGTTTTCGCATCACTAATTGTTATATATACCTATAAAGACTGGTTTGATGATGGCCCAGGTATAGGTCTGGGCCTTCATTTTCGGGTCTGTTGAGAATTAATAAGCTTGGTGCGGCCCATCTAAAGCAGTGGTTTTCAACCTTTTTTTTATACCAGGGCCCACTATTTATTCTGCATGTTAGCCACACAGACCACCATTTGATGTTAACTTTAGTCTCTTGGGAGCAAAAATAAGGATTTTCAAGTTTGTGACAACAATTTAGGAGAGATAAGTAGTGTATATTCTTAAAAAATATAAAAAGTAATTCAGATGCTTAAATATAAGGTGTAAAATGAAACCAAATGGGCCCATATGGGTCCATTGGTTTCATTTCACACTCTCAAGAGTTACAGATCTCCTTATGGTTTCCAAACATCATATAGCTAGGGACCACCTCGAATCCTTTCAAGGACCACTGGTGGTCTCCAGGCCACTGGTTGAAAACCACTGATCTAGAGTTTGAATGGACAGGTATCAGTCAAAAGGGAGACATCAAAGAGGAAAGATGTGTGATCAACATATCAAATGTCAGAAAAGGTCACCTCCATATAAGCCTTAGATCTCCATATATAGATGAGAGGAGAGATTCTTTGTCTTTGTACTTTGTACGCTGTAATTTTGGAATACTGAAGAAAACTGAAATGACCACAGCTAATATCATTGAATATCTACTGCCGTTATTGTATTGATGGTGTTGGACACACTCGATCAATTTTTTTGCAGTGATACATACGCCTTGTGGTGGCATGAAGTATCTTTGAATGAATCCTAAAGACACCTCTTGAAATTATATATGTCAAGGCATGTCCTGTGACGCAGGTTGTTTAGGGCCAATTTCCCTAATCACAATTGCAAAAGTTTCAGTTTGCATGATAGCTTATACTAAAGTAGGAACATTGTGCTTCTATGAAGTACAACATGTAAAAACAAAGTATTGTAAAAACATATACAAAGTGACAATGCAAAAGCTGAGAGTAAAAATACTTAAAAGGGGACACTGCAGCTGATCTCTCAATCTGAAGGAAGAGACTGCGGAGTTGACAGCATCTTTGCACCATATGGTGAAAAAGTAATTGTTGTTGGTCACTTCCACTTTGGTAAGGCTATTATTATGAGAATTACATTTTCTGTTTGTTTCTAAAGTAGAGTATAAGAGAGTATAAGAAATTGTTTCTAATGAGAAACACCACTTAAAGACATTCTTCTCAATGTGCTTTGGCTTTACTAAGTGTGCACATACTTGGAGGAGGCAGTATATCATGTGATCTAACAATGTCATGTATGTCGTGTATGTTTTGTAGTTTCTTGTGAAAGTTCACAGAAGTGAGGGGAAGATGATTCTACTATTCCTCCTGGTCTCAGGTGAGGTTTGCTTACTTCTGAGACTTAAAAGGACTAATTGAGGTGTGTGTGTGTGTGTGTGTGTGTGTGTGTGTGTGTGTGTGTGTGTGTGTGTGTGTGTGTGTGTGTGTGTGTGTGCGTGTGTGCGTGCGTGTGTGTGTGTGTGTGTGTGTGTGTGTGTGTGTGTGTGTGTGTGTGTGTGTGTGTGTGTGTGTGTGTGTACAGATATATAGCATTTATAAAGATAATTTTCCCCCACATTGATATTGATACTTACCCCATTGAGACTTGGATTCATGGATTTTACCCTGTTTTTGTCACATTCCTAAGCCAATACATTGATGACCACCCAGATAGCAAAATGCATTGATTCAACGTTGAATTTTGGTTGAATCAATGCAAAATGCATTGATTCAACGTTGAATTTTGGTTGAATCAATGCATTTTGCTATCTGGGCAGCAGATGTACCATTATGGCCTATGGACACACAAAAGATAAACCTTTTTTAATTGCTGTTTTTGGATGACACAAAATGAAGGCATCAATCAATCAATCAATCAATCAACCAATCTTTCTCTCCTCAGGGTTTGGCATCATCCCTTATTATTCATACCATGACTATAATTTTGTTAACAATAAAATGAACTGGGATGAGGCACTGAACTACTGCAGAGATAAGAACACTAACTTGGCTACAGTAGAGAATGAAACCCAACAGTCCCTCCTGGAGAAGAGAACACCAACACCATCCATAGAAGACTTGGCCTGGATAGGGTTGCACCGAAATGTGTCTTATTGGATCTGGTCACTAGAAGGGGCACAGCCTACCCAGTTTTTAAACTGGGAGGACGGTCAGAGAGGTAATAAAGGGAAGATCAATGGCTATTACTGCGCAGCAATGAAACTCAGTGGATTTTGGACGGCAGTGAATTGCCATGTGCTTCTTCCTTTTGTTTGCTTGAGTGAGTACTTGAACTACTACTACTACTACTACTACTACTACTACTACTACTACTACTACTACTACTACTACTACTACTACTACTACTACTACGTAGAAGTAATAAAATAACAAATGTTATCATATGCCACCAAAATGTGGAATGCCCTACCAACAGTCATAAAGGCATGTAAATCCCTTGACTCCTTCAAAACCGCTCTCAAAGGGCACCTACAGATGGCTGCAATTCTTAACTGGCCTCTGTAAAACAAAAATGTATATAAAATCCCCCCACCCACCCCGCCTCTCCTCTTTGTACATTTCTCTTTTCCCTTTTTACCTCCACTATGATTTTGCCTCCATGATTTGCTGCTTCTGTTTTTACTGAAGTAGTTGTTTTGTATGTACGGTACTTGAATGCCTCTATGAAATGAACAAGTTGGCCACTATTGTAAACAAGTGTATGCTTAACTAGTGTGTCCAATCAGCTTTTTCAGATTTGATGCAGTTGTACTTGAATTGTACTGTAATTCTCCAAGCTGTTATCAGTTTTGTAGCAGTGTGTACTTGACTTGTGCAATAACTCTCATCTCTGTTAAATAAAAATTTCATTCATTCATTCATTCATTCATTCATTCATTCATTCATTCATTCATTCATTCATTCATGTGTGACCCTTGTTTTTAAATAATATGAATGTCCACTAACTTACTGTACATAACATTTAAATTCTTCATAATAGAACGGGACAACACATACCACCGTGTGGAAACCGAAAAATCTTACTTCAAGGCCAGGGATTACTGTCAAACTCATCACAAAGATTTGGCTGTAATAAAGACTCATAGTGAGAATGAAGCTGTTAAGAATATGTTGGAGCAAAGGTCATGGATCGGCTTAAGACAACTGAAAAGTCTTGTATGGCCTTGGCCTACCAACTATAAAAAGTTCACTAACTGGGCAGATCAACCTCAAACGCCACCAGATTGTACAGCAATGGATCTCAATACAAAGAAATGGCATACTCGTCACTGTGCAGAGAACCTGCCTTTCTTCTGCAATGCAGGTGAGGAAGATGCTTACTGTTCAATCTTCGCCCATAAGGCAACACACAAATACATTTTTTCCACCATCATTAGTGCCATCTTGATATTTAATGTGTGTGTGCTTGTGTGCGTGCATGCGTGTGTATGACGCATGTGTTTTCAGACCCAATACAGACTACTGTGTTGAGGATGCAAATACAGAGTGAGGCTGAATTGACGGATCTAGCTACACAAGCCCTACTTCTTCAACAGGTGATGTTTTCTTGATTTGTAAATTATAAGTAGTACTAACAGTGTATTCATTTTGAAACCAGGACTAGACACATGCACAGACACACACTTGTCGCTGTCTGACAACAACCAGCTAACTCCATTTTTCAGGTTTTAGATTTTACAGTGCTATTGAAAATGTCATTTATTTTTTTTACATACTAATGGTTTGAATTCTTGATCTCTCATAGCTACACACATCATTAGGAAAACAGATGACTGACTTCAAACTGCGTTGGACCACCCCACCAAAGAAGGAGACTAAAAAAAGACCCCACATGAAACCCCTGGGTGAACAAATGTCATCACCTTAGTTTGCTTTTGGTGGAGTTTCACTTCCAAAACTGTAACATATGACACTGTAATTGTCAATGTAATGAATGCACTTAACAACCAAGATACCCATAGTACCTACCATGTGCCTGTCAAAATACTTCCTTAATGTCAACAAAAATCCGCAAGTGGTAATTCAACAAACCATATGCAACCCAGATTCGGCTTAAACAAGGGATTCATCATCTCGCTCCAATACCACTAAAATGTGGATCGCCCTACCAACAGCCTGTTCCAGTTTTTACTTTACCTGTATGATGAGTCTTGACATGCTGTTTTTCACAGAAGAATCTTTTAATGTTCTGTTCAGGAGACTTAGTGCGTTCCCTGGTTTCATATTTGTAGCAGTTTTTGTATTTATCTGTGCTTAGTTTCCTTTGAAATGTAACCATTGCTACATACTGTGAATACATGTTCAATCAATCAATCAATCAATCAATCAATCAATCAATGTGGTTTCTTCCAGACAGCAGAGACATGCTGTTTCTGTCACTTATGTATTCTTAGGAAATGTATCCTTTACAAGAATGAGGGGATGTTTGTCAACATTTCCCTTAATAGGCCATGATTATATCAGTTTCGATTATTTGGGAGATTTTTCTCTCTGTCCTTTGCGCAATGGGTCTCCCACAATTTTACACAACCTTATTTTTCTTTATTTTCTTCATTTACTTTTCCACTATATTTTGGAAATATGAAGTGGAATTGGCTGAGAATGTTAAGTGGTGCATGTGTATTTACTGGGATATATACTGTAAAACCACTGTTTTTATAATTGAGGTACATTCCATTCCTTTCAAACATGCTTCTACTCCTTGGCAAATTCTAAAATGTAATCATTTAACTTTAATGTCAATTTCACACATATAACTGACATTTTACTGGATCAACCATTCCCATTTAGGCCTATTATCGGCCTAAAAGAATATTGAAAAGCAAGCTGAAATAAACACCAAACACACACCAAAACACTTTCATTAAATATTGATTTATTTCCACTGAATGAATGCCATTCAAATTTGCTGTTAAGGAAATGCTTAAGCATAACTTATCCACCAAACTATGT
The DNA here is from genome assembly GCA_039105355.1 of Benthosema pterotum. Taxonomy (NCBI): domain Eukaryota; kingdom Metazoa; phylum Chordata; class Actinopteri; order Myctophiformes; family Myctophidae; genus Benthosema; species Benthosema pterotum. Next base: position 23,866,066 of record CM076971.1, on the reverse strand, counting down.
TTTACAAAAATAAAACTGATTTGGTTAATTGTAAAGTAACACCTAAATGTAGTGTGTCATCCAAGTACAGTTCAGTGGACATCTTCCTGCCAAGCCTCATTTGATGACATCTTCTATCTGTAGTTTGCTTTAGCAAAATACCAGGGTTAACACTTGGTTCACTTGAAGCAAAGATCACCACACTTGCTTCTGGACAGACATACTGTAAGGAAGGCTGAAGTCCAGTAAAGATGGCTTCTCTGTAGCCATTTCCATCCAAATATCTTCATGCAACTTAGGATGCATTTCCACAATATTGCAAAAATATTTTACATTCACTCAAACTGGAAAGGCTTAATTTAATAAATAGCGGCATGAACACGTTTGTTAAGACACAATGCAGGATGTCGTCTCTCATCTTGTCCAATATAGCAATACATTGAGACTAAATTCACATTTGCAACTATATGGAAACAGGTCACACACAAGGGGGTGAGTTCCAATGGATGCATTATGAAACTATTTTACGACAAAAGTTAATTTGGATACAGGGAAGAGACTGCTATATAACAGAGCCTCAGCCAGGATGAAGATACATTACATTTCTATAAGATCAACACCCACGATTCTTCACCCCAATATAGTACTTCTAATCACGGTTGAGATTTTCTTGGAACTAAAAATACCTTACTTATGTAGAATCTGTATAAATATAAAAGGCATACTTTGTTTGAACACCACAGTTGGCATTAGCAAACATAACATTGGAATCTGTTTATAGAGTAAATGTTTTGAATACTCAAGATGAATGATCATTAGTGATTACGTCAACTATGAAAGAGTATCTGCAATTGTCTTAACTCTTAAATCATCCCATATTCAAGACTACTCAGGAACATCGTTCCTGATGAATGTGTTTTCAAAGACTAAAGGGAAATAAATACTGTCAACCAGCCAGGCATGTTAAACACTAAATTTACCCAGGTTATAACTTTCTTTGGCATTGAAGATCAAAAACTGAGATTACTGAGAAATATACCAACTCTAGCTGAGCGCAACACCAGGTGGTATCCAAATACTAAGATGACTCTTACCAAAACCCTTAAAAATCCTTGATGTGATACAGTTTTCCCCAACTGTTCAAATTCCAAAAAGTGCTTGTGGGACTAAAGGTCTTGTCATTCTGCTGGTGATGTTCTATGGGTGTTTATTCTTAACTAATGTGTCATAAATTGAACTTTAAAATTCAAAGTATCGGAAACTACTGTCATTTATTAGGGTTGAGTCCAAAGCAAAAAGCAAGTCTGTCAGTGTGAAACCAGGAGTGCTATTGTTTAGGGGCATTGCACATGAATAATACTAATAATGAATTAGAAGCCTGGTTGTAGAAGGCAGATTTAAAACCTGATGAAATTGAAACTGTCTCACTAGTATGTGTGGCCGTTAGTCTTGTTTCAAGAGCAGAAACAGCACGAGGTGCAATATTAAGGGGAAAGTGTACTTTTCCAGAAGACTCCCTTGACTTTAGTACCAGTTCAAAATTTAAACAAAACATACATCTTGATGCATTTTGAAAACAACCTAAAGGGGGAGATCTACCTCACAGTGTAACCACAAGTTAAGCCCTTAATGTCCAACCATAGTGTCCATACCATTTTAATAACAAACACATTTTGCAGTTGTGGTTTTGCCCTGAAATATCTTAAATCAACTCCATCACACCACTCAAGATTCAACTGAAAACAAAAATAAAAACAAGAAACAGCAACAACCAAATGATGGCGAGGAGCCGGTCAGAGCTCTGCACAGTCTCATCAAGTCTTTCTCATAAACAAACAGCACATACAGTACTGAGCAGAGATCGGTGGCGTTATCACAGCTCAGGAAGCACTCAAAACAGTTCTTCAAATGCTTCCGTCCTACATATTTTTGTGCACTTGTTTCATGGGCTATGATAAATCCCAATATGTATGCATCCTGTTAAACAGAACTTTCAAGCTAGTGAGATACCAGTTGCTTGTTCTCTATAATGTACGGTGGCTGGGAAGCCACATACTGGTCGGTCTGTGCCCATCCATTCCTCAGGTGTCCTGGGTGTAGCAGATGGTGAACCTGTGGTACACCAGGCTGCGGTGCTGGGCCTCCAGGCAATAGGCGATGCTCTGTTCCACCTCCTGGCAGCGTCGCACAAAGCGACAGCGGTCCCTGGCCAGCTCCTCCCAGGGACCCCGTCGATCCTCCTCCTCACTACAGCTGGCGAAAAACTCCTCGATGTCTTCAGAGAAGCGCACCTGCAGGGGAGGGGAGGAGGGTGGACGGGGAAAGAGAGAGGCAATTGTCAATACAAGAAGGAAGGCAGGGGATCGTTTACATTCAAGTTCAGGGAAATCAAAATACCCAGATGTTTCATCAAATGCAAACTTTGTTAGTGCTTGTATTTACCCCATTGGCCTGAATATAAGCCTGTTGTACCCCCCAATATAATTATAATAATAATAATAAACTTTATTTATAGAGCACTTTTCATGACACATGTGCAGCGCAAAGTGCTTTACAATATAATTTGAGATAAAAATAAGAACAAAAATATAGAAAGATCTAAAACAGTCAGGTCACATTTGAACATAGCGAAACAGTACAATTCATTCAGTACAGTTGTAAAAAACTATAAGTACAGTAGAAAACTAATACAAAATTATATAATGGGTCAGTAAAATTAAACGAAAAGGTTGCTCAGCAATAGGCAAGTGTAAAAAGGTGTGTCTTGAGCTGTGCTTTAAAGACATCAAGGGATGGTGATAATCTAAGGTGCAATGGAAGTCTATTCCAGGTCGTTGGCCCCTGAAAGGCAAATGCTGCCTCGCCATATTTTTTGTAGGCCATTCTTTTCGGCTGTTCAAGTAGGCCAGCAGCCGCCGACCTAAGTGGATCCATATAATTATGGATCTTAAAGAATGGAGTCGCCTTGTATTCAGGGGATGTTCTTTTTCCACAAATGAGTCTTGAAAAATGGGGGTCATCTTATATTCGGGACAATACGGTATTACGCCTCCAATGCCCTTTGATAAATAGAACAGTGAGCTGAATCTACTATGGCCTAGATTTTTGTCACCGCTAAACTCCTTATGCCTTAACTTCTTCGCCTTTTTAAACTATAAAAAAAACAAAAACATTTTTGAATAGTTAAAATGGCCAGTCTACAAGCTCACAATGTGTCAACAGATTGGCACTTTGTCTTTTACTATTTTGAAAAACGTTTTGGAATAGTTCAAAGAAGTTAGGGATATGGGGTTTAGCATATTCCTTTGATCAAGATGTACTGCTGCTTGAAGCCCAAACCACAAAAAACTATGCAACTCCTTGCAACATGCAACCACTTACAGCAGTTGCATGGAGTTGCATTGGTGCAGGCGTGGTTGAACTTAAAACCTTTTTCCTTGTGCAAGCAATGATGACACAGAAGAGAATAATGGCTAGAACAGTTGGGAAATGGAGGAATCATGTCTCGATTTGACAACGCCTGAAATAACTAGGCCAGTTTTAGAGAAGGGGAAAATATGACACTGTCCTTTTCAAAGAGACGCGTGCACACTAATGAGGATGGTGTGCAGCATCAAAACACCATTAGCTTCATAAAAAGCATATAATCTTTTTTGCATGAGCGCGTCTCATTTCCTACACCATTTTGGGTTACTGTTGCTAAGTAACATGGCATGATGATGCCCGGGTGTGGATGTGAACTATATAGCGTAACTGTTAAGAAATGGTTTGGGGGATAATAAAATCCACTGCAATCATTAGTCTAGTCAACCTTGGCTCACTTGCTTTAATTTATTATACATTGGCCTAACCACTGAATACAGTTCGTTCACTGGTTGCAAATCCTCATCCAAGCTTTGAAATGGCACTATTCACCATAACACTACATGATGAAACTGGACGTCACGTCATCAGTGCTACTAAACAGAGGCCCGTAAGGCTGATGACATACAGCACTCTGTAGCTTGTTTAGACCTTTAGTTGAACCTCATCTAGACCCACTTGTTAGTCAGCAGCAGCAGGTAGACATTCAGTCACTGCCAAGACTATTCTGTTACTTCTTGTTTGCGTTTGTTACTTAATATTCTGTTTTATTTGTCAGTCCATGTGGCCGCAGACCAGTACAGTACATGAGATAGACCTAATTGGCTATGAAAATGCCCTCCATTAGAACTACTGTCTTCTTCATACTATGGCCTTTAAAAAGTACACCGCTTCCCCCAGGGAGCTTCCAAAAGAAGCCTCCATCTCTAACGCATCACAGACAACCTGGCTGGAAGTGGGACATGTTGCACAGAATTTACATCACCTCAAGTTCCACAGTCCCAAAACACGTGAACATAAAACATGTGCCCTGCTGAAGAGACGACCGCAATCACAAATGGATAAGCTCACATGCAATGTTGTAAGATCTTCACTTCCTCCTCAGTTGGCTACACATTTACTCCTTGCTGTCGGTGATAAATTTAACTAAACAAGTCAAGGAAATGGACATGCCATAAAATGGATCATAGTCTTACAATAAATGATGCATGGTCACGTGTGCTTATGACTTGGGTGTGTTCTATTCATTCTCACAGGTACAACAACACAAGTAGACAATCACATTCTATATAGGACCCACAATCACATGATGGAGAAAAAAAAACACATTATTGGAGAAGTCACAGCTAGGTTGAAAACAACACACACAGGCTTGCATTACAATAATAGTACATTACAAGTACCGGTACTACGGTAAGTAGGAGAGGGGCAAGTAAATGCAAGTAAAATAAACTTGTGATTGGTCTTGTACATTTTTAGGACTATGAATATGAACTGGCAGGGTTTGGCTCCCTGCACCGACCATCCCTAAAATACAACATTGGAATTCTCTACTATTTATTGCATGTGATGAATTGCCATCTTTATTATTTTTGCCGTTGCTCCTGCGACTGGGGAAAAATAAGATTTCATCTGTTATGTCTCAGAATAGAGTCAATAAACATACTGAATAAAAAACACAATTCATAAATTGATGAAAGAGTCATAGTTGGATAGTGAGTGCAGCATGCAGGTTTAGTGATAGACAGCTTTACCTTTTTGATGGTGCCAATGCAAGGCGTGGCGGTTGTAGGAGCAGCAACGGCGCTGACCACAGGTTCAGAGAAGCCACTGTCCAGCCTCTCCTCCGCATCCTCCTTCTGGTACTGGAGCACCTTCACCACTGAGGATGAAGATGATGGTGCTGCGTGGCGAGGGGAGCGAGGCAGAGTCCGGGACACCTTCTTCCCCTGACCCCCGGCAACGGGCACCCCCGCTGCTGCTTTACAAGGCTCTCGCGTCCTGAGTGGGGCCTGGAAACTGAAGGGGCTGTAGGGGTCGGAGACGGAGGTGAACGAGTTCCACAGGCGCAGACTCTCTGCTTCATCCACCTCGCTGGCCGAGGTGGAGTCATCCCAGCTGTCGTTGTCCCCGGATTTGGGTGGGGAGGCTGGGGAGGTGGAGAGGGGTGATGGGTTGTGATAAGGGGGTGACCCTGGGGAGGACTGTGGGGAGCAGGGCGAAGCTGCAGAGGAGGTGGTGGCGGCGGCGGCAGGGTTGGGGATGGATCTTGGGGTGGTGATGTGAGCGGTGAAGTTGCGTGGGTTGTACGGATCCCGGCTTTGGCACAGAGAGTTCCACAGGCGCGTTGCTTCTGACGTGTTCTCGCCGTCAGAGTCCTCGTCGCCTTCTTCGTTGTCGTCATCCGGATCAGAGAGTTCCGACGAGCCCTCGCTATCAAAGCCGTCGTCATCATCGCTGTCAAACTCGCTGTCAGACGGGTTGTCGTCCTCATCATCACTGCAGGGGCTGCCCATTATGTAAGCGATGGACTTGTTTTGGCACGAGGGAGGGGTAAGAGGCATAGCAGCAGCAGCAGATGGAGCCTCCTCGATGGTGGTTTCCCCTTCATTGTCATCCGACTCACTGATATCATAATCATCCTCTTCTTCACCATCCTCTTCCTCACCCTCCTCTTCCTCCATATCCCTGGAACTTGGAGAACCCGCTTCCGCCTTGGCCTCCGAACTCCCGTCCTCTGTTTCTGTATCTGTCACCGTCCTGTCAGTCGCCTGCTGTGGTTCCTCTTCACACGGGGCTTTTACCATGTAAAGTTGGCAGATGATGTGTTCCTCTTCCAGGCTGGAATAGCCATTGTCTTGGTCTGGGGTGGGAAGCGCCCCCTCACTGCATGCTGCTGCTTCAGTATCAAGAACGCCAGTGACATTAGTTTTGGGCTGGTGTTGTTGTAGTGTAAGCCTCTCTGAACTCTGGAGAGAATCTGGTGGGGATGTTTGAAGGCAGTCATTGTCCAGGGGCTGTCCTTTGTCGCCGTTTTGTCCAGCGCTTTCCCCTGGCATCGATCGCCTGTCAGTGAGCTGCGCGGACAGCTCGGTTGGCTTGGCAACAGCAGCTTTTGTGCCACCCTCCTGTTGCGAACAATGCTTGCTTGTTAATGGAACCCCTTTGCCCCATGATAGATTTGACATCAAGCTTTGCGGGCTTTCTTCGTGTCCCCAAAAACCACCCCACCAGTTCCTGGTGCTCCCTGCGTTCTTCAACGGCGTACCAGCGTCGTCTGTATAGTACCAGTTCCTCCCGCCGAGCACCTGACCCGCACCTTCGGTATGCGTTAAGTCCTGAGTTGATGAAGTCAAGGGTGAACTCAGAAATACGTGGCTGAGAACACTCCTGGCCGTGGCCGCCAGGTCCAGATAACCTGTATGAGTATGTTGTCTAATGTCCATTTCCATTTCAGCAGCAGTAGTAGTGTGGATCCCCAATTCCTGAAGGGAACCCGCGGAGATCCAACTCAAGGTGGCGGTCTCGCCGCCGGCGGTCTGGATGAGGCCGGCGGGGCCGCTGCTATGCTCGCAGCGCAGGTACGTCGCCGCCAGGTGGGGGGCCGACGATGATTTCTGCTGCCCCCCGCCGGGCATCAGTTCGCCCAGCTGTCCTAAAAACGCTCTTTGGTCATCAACTAAGTTATGTCTGAAGTCTTCACTACTGGCCCATCCTGTTCCGCCGGGCAGAGCGGGACTCCGAGGCATGCCCGGTATGTACTTCTGCAGGAAGGACAGCGCAGGCCTCATGGAAAACATGCTGATCCACGACCTGTCCTGCTGGCTCTCTCGCCCTAGAGGAGAGGCCATCCCGTGGCCTCGGGTGGGAGACGAGGCCGGCAGGGCCGCTCTCCTCACGGAAACACCGTCCTCACCACTCATTGTTCTTGCATATTTTTGCACATAGACATAAATTAATCGATATTATATTTAAATGATAAGTTATACAGCAATGCTAACCAATGCTAACAGCTGTCAAAATAAGACCGTGACCTCTCAGGCAGCTGCAAAAGCTGAAAATTAGATTCCAGTGAATTCCAAAACGCTGTCCATTTTAGCAACGTCCACCGGTGTCCATCATGTTCGCTCTCTAGACGAAGACATGGCGGTTAATACCTCTGCTAGAAGAAGACATCCAGTCAGTGTCGTTAACGTTATTGGTAGGACTAGAACCGGGGGCGATCATGTTATGCGGCCGACAAGGAGAAGAGTGGTGGTTGGACTTCTTCTTTAGCTTGGTGCAAGTGGAAACGGCGGCGGCGTGAGGAGGAGAAGAAGAACAGAAGAAGTGAATGTCGCTCGGCAGGTTTTTGCGGCATAAAGACAGCTCCAGTTCAGACGGAGAAGAAAGACGGCAGGCCATTGTTGTGTTGTCGTATCTGACTTCGGGGTCTTTTTTCCTGGGCTTTGACGAGGAGGACAGTCAGGAGGACGCCGGCTCGGTGGGGCTCCCTTACCTACTTAATGGTGTAGCATCCAGAACGCTAAATGCTAACGAACGGCGGGCCGTTGGAGGAAACAGCAACTCGAAAGCTCCGATATAAATAGCGTCGTCGCAGCAGCGCAGAAGGACAAAATACTTTAAAATATATATATTCTAAACACTACTCATTTGAAACAAAGAAACACGTATACCATTCGGTCGTAGTTTAAACTATCGAGCAAGCTGTTGTCTTTTCCTTGTACGGTGTTGGTTTGCCTCGCTTTTCACTCAGATGATAGTAGACTACGTACGTAGGAGAGGATTTCATCAGACACTTTAGGGGCCGTCGCACAACTCGTCCTAAGAGCCTTAGAAATAGAAAGAGTTGTGACATTGAGGGGACAGAAAATAGTCTGGTCACGTGTTTCATGTACTCGCGCGAGCCCATAGGCCCCAATGCATTCCGTAACTTCCGGCTGTCACCATTTATTGACACTATCCATCAGAAGTCTATGTAGTGGAGCCGCCATTGGACTGGGCCCATGAATTGAACTGAGTTGGCGTGACTCTGTCTATTTCTAAGGCTCTGCTCGTTCTCCTCGAGACGCCAAAAACGGCCCAGGGACCGTCGCTATGTTGCGACTTCACTTGAAGCGTATGCTGTCATGTGTGTCATGTGGGCCATCTACTAGTAGAGTTGCGACATTGAAGGGGCGGAAAGTGAGCGCTCGAGCGCTGTTCATGCAGCCTGAACAGGGACAAAACTGGAGTTGGAAATGCAAACATGAGCTAAGACCTGTAACATGCCAACTGTTTAAAGTGTTGCACATTCAGAGGAAGAATTAAAGTCTCCTTAATGTTTATGAAAACAATCTAAAATAAAGGGTTCTAAGATCATTAAAGCGGGGCTGTTGCCTGGGTCCAATACATACTTCGGGTCCAACACTTGTCCCCATTTGCTTTCTCCATTTTCAAATAGAAGTCTATGTATATGAGCTACATAGCTACGTCCATTGGACTGGTTCCATGGAGTGGACGGAGTTGTCGTAACCCTGTCTCTTGCTCTATGGCTCTGGTGTGTGCGTGCTGGTCAAAGGAAACGCCTGTGTGAGGCGCCGTTCCAGTTACGTAACGACAGTGAAATGTACCACCCGGCTCCCCCCGCCATATGCTTATCATCACGTCCTTTCTCACATTTTACACACAGACATCTTACAGATGGCCTTATGCACACACTGACAAGACCCACGACTCCTTTTTTTCTGCTCCTCTGAGTCTACTACATGCTTACATCCCCTTGTTCTCCTCCTGTTTCTGTGCCCATAATTTTGCTGTACTACTATTAATAGGCCAGCAGCAATGCAGATGAATCACTAGAACACAGCAGGGGATCATCTGTAACTGTAAACCCCCTCCCCCACACTGTAGTAGTTATAAAGGAGCCACACACTCACAGGCATGGAAAGTACTAACAAATCATTTCCAGTTAAAGATTACATTGAACACATTGCAGTGACTCAATTTCAAGAGCTTTATCAGTGTAATAATTCCATTATTGCAAAAAGAAAAAAAAAAAAGATATTGCTTGGGTGCATATTCATGCCATCAATATGTGCTTTATCTCATTTGCCAAATGCATGAATACGAATCAATCACATTACTGTTTTAGTTACTTTTCATGTGCAGTGCAAATGAAGAGTTCTATATGGGACAAGCCAGTGCCTGCCATGCACTCATAAAGTATGCATAACATATATGTCCTCATTCTGTGACTGCAGCACCCGGCCCTCATTATTAAAAATTCATAAGATCAACATTTCCAGTTCTCTCCCTGGAAAAGGAACACATCACAGCATAGCTTCCCTCTTATGAAATGTTCTTCTCTCACTCACTACCATGTTCAAAAGCTTGTCATCACTTTGTTCTAAGTCTTTTGAGTTTTAGTCAATCTCTCCCAAATGCCTATAGCCAGCCCAGTTATCAGTATCACTAGCAGTAGGTTCAAGTTGCTTGTTGGCTTGTAAGCCTGTTGACTAATGCTAAAAATAGGGACTCTGGCCAGGTCAGTACAGTGACAGTGTCAACAGCATTTCTGACCATGTCATGTGACAGGTGAAACAATACAGTAGGTGAGTTCCTTGATAAATAATAGTTGATAAGGCACTACCCAAGATTAGTAGGCTATTGTATCATTTTGTCTTGTTGCATTGTACAAGTGTGCAATGGTTAAATGTTTGTTTCCAAGACAATGCGACCCCTACAAGTGAAATGCATTTTCACTGTAAATAAATATTTTATAAGGTGGATTCACAGTACAAGATAGGGCAGGGAAAAAATAATAGGTCTACAAATGAAGAAATGACCAACTTAAAACTTAAATGCTGTAGACAGCAGAGGGGTAGGCCTGTATAATGTAGACCAGGACCAGACACTGTAGGTTCAAATGTAGCTTGACATGGACAGCACGTCACAGGTTTGAGTCCCGTATGTGCATAGCAAATAGGGTTAAGCTACAGCTGAAAATTCGCTTGGCAAGAAATGACTCTAGATCTGGAGAGCAAAACAATTTTTGCAATTGTAATTAAGTAATTAAGTTGTCATTAATCGTAACACACTCCCACTTTTGGGCATTTCCAATGTTCCATGTCTCTGTCCATTTGGAATATGATATGGAAAAGAAAAACAACAACCAAAGTTACTGGTTATTGCGTATGTTAAGTTGAAATGATACACTCAAAACAACACAGCAGTATATCCAGTCATGTGACATATGTCTTCAGGAAGGACAGTGCTTCCTTCCATGCACCAGTTTAACTATGTGGAAGAGTGCTGAATAACTCTGGCCACATGGCCTGTCACATCTATTACATAATTGCCTGCACACACATGCTGATCTGTAGCAGTGTAGCCAGTACATGCATGGGCATGTGTTTAGTTGATACATTCCAGCGTGCAGTAAACATTTAAAACATGTTTTTTTTTTAATATTGCGAATAGATGAAACCAGCTGAAAAATAATATCATGGAAAGTCAATAACTAACCATTAGCAAACATCATACAGTAGTATGCTTCTTTATCTGTAGACAGAGATTTCTCACATAACTGTAGGTTTCACATTATACGCGGTGTTATTGTACAATAAGACACATTCTCCATTTCGATTCAAGTTTATTTTGTTATTTAGTGCAAATTATATTACAAAACATGTTCAAAAATTAAAAGTTGCACAATACAGCCATTGTAATCTAAATAAAAAGTGAGTGTAAAACTGAAAAGTGAATTGGAGAAAATCAAATCACATTAAATGATATTTCTCAGTCTTATTTACAGTAATACAAGATCCAGTTCATTTTGAACTTACATTCTGTCCCCTTTCTTCCCCAGTGTGTTGTAGGAGTCGGGGTTTAAAATCCCTCGAGGTCACTCATCTAGAGGTCCTCTGGCCTGCTGTTTCTTAACCCATGGGGTCATGACCCAAAAGTGGACTGTGAGACATTCTCACTGAGTAAGACTAAAGAGCAACAACTCAGACAAATAATAATAATTGTTTACATATTGGCTTGTGATTTTCACAACATAACTTTATTTTCTCTCTCTCTCTCTCTTTATAACCACTGACGTCCCTGTCTCAATTCCTTCCGTGGTCTGTAAAAACAAAAAAGCCATCATATTATGTACCCAACTCCAAATCCCTCGCCTATTTAAACTATTAATACTAAATAGTCAACAACCTGTTAAGCCGCAGTACATACTACACAAGTGGTTCTCAACTGGTTTCAGACAGGGCACAAAAATGTGGTTTTCAACTTATTTTTGTGGGGACCAACATTTGACATTTATTATTATTATTAGGCCAATTCTTTCTCCTGAAACACTGTTAAGACATAATAACCTTAAAATCATCATACCATAATTCATTACTAATAGCGACTGGACAATTTGAACTCTGTAATTTGAACATGTCACCAGCCAGTGTAGAATGGAAACTGCATATTTTGTCCTGTTACATAAACAAACAAGGTAAAACATTAAAAGTAATTATGTTAATGGTAAATCGTGCCTTGAGGCCATATTCAGACCAGTTGTAGAAGCTTGTCCCAACAGGTTACTGTTACGCACAAGTTATAATCAACCTTTTGTTCATTACCATGTTAATCATTATGTTGTAAGTTCAAAATGCATAAAATTAACCAAAAGAGGGGTAAACTTATATTAAAGCACCTCAGTATGCAGTTTCAGCGTTTGTGAATCATTAAATGAGTCTCTTTGTTCCTCATTCTTCCCCACCTCTCTCTGTATATTCATGCACACACACAAACACACAGGTGCACAATTGCAATAGAACTGAACAGGAAAAACCTCACTCAATTAAACTCTTCAGTTGTTAATACTCTCTCCCTATATGAAAAATATTCTACATCTTTGTCAGTTCATGTACAGCATATTTTGAAATGTTGAATTCCACCAAGAGGCGTGGCACAGCCTGTAGTGCCCAGGTGCGTTTCTATCCCTTGCTTAAAATCGCTAAAGAAGCAAACACTTTACACGATTTAAAGACGAGACCGAGCTACTCAGAGATAACGAATAGTGCAGACAAGGTGTTTTACTGTATGTACAGAAAAGGCCTTATTACTCCTCTGTCCTGCAAGCATTCTTCAGTTAGGAAACTTCACGGCATGGCCTATGGGTGTTATGGCACCTATTTTTATTCACTTCTCCTAGTATTAGGAGGGTAGAAAGACCTTGTAGGCATTTTGTGACACAGTTGAGCGCTGTATATTACAGATAAACTACAACCACAGCATAGATGACAAGAGCCAAGTAAGCGAGGGAATATTACAATAGAATCTCTGCTTGCTGTGGTGGCATTGTAGCCAAGTCATTCCATACCATAGGCAGGTTAATAGGTGGGTATATCACTACCCTACAATAGTATGAAAAGAGCCATACCTTCACTTTTATCAATTCTGAATTCGACGTGTCGCTATTATCTACATTCAAAACATCTGAGGAATCTGAGAAAGATCAATAATTAGGAAAAAAACATAGACTTGCACCAAATCAAGCTCAAAATTAAGACGCATCAGCGTCCAAATAAGGAATTAGGTATACAAAAAAAAAGAAATAACTTAAAACGAAACAAGAAATAACTTATGACTCCCTAAGACAGGGGGCAGTGGGGGCGGGGGCTAGCCTGTTGTTTCTCGTCACGGTTTTGTAGGTGTGTCCTCTTGATGGGCTGCGTGGTATTGTGGGACGGGGCCCACGTGGGTTGTGGGCCATTGCAGCAAGGCTTTTCAACAGCAATGGGGTCTAAAGAAATATTTCCTTTCAAAACACATGTCAATCCAGTAGGAGCACTATAGTCCTGTGGTCACTCTTAGGTTAATCACTTGTTGGGCTGGCTGGAGGAGGATATCTACTGTATGTCAAGTCATCCAGCTCCATCCACTGGTAAAACTCCAGACAGATGGATGCATGCAGGTGCATACACATTTTACTCTAAGTCCCACTTAGGAAAGATATGACCCACCATGCACCCCCACTGGGGGAAATATGGTAAGTACAGTACGATAGACTGGACAACTTGTGGCTGTCTCTCTCTCTCACACGCACACACAGACTCAAACACACGCACGCACACACACACAGCTGTTCCATGACTCTCAGCGGGCAGACTCCGCGCCTGCTGTGCCCAGCTGGTGCCAGTCGACCCAGTGCTGGCCAGGAACAAGCTTCTTCAGTGGGATGAAGGTCTCTCCAAGCTGGGTGTTCTCCCAGAAAGGCCCGTCGCCCAGCACCCGCAGATGGATCACCCTCTGCTCCAGGTCCCCGCGTGGGATGCGATCATACACCAACTGTAAACCACAACAGCAAAGGCGATGGATAAAAGCAAAGTCAGACTTTTATTATCTGTATTTTTGCTTTCAAACTAGTGCAGTTAGAGAAAATGTCTTGACAATTATATGTTGTGTGGTTTATGCGCCAAGAAAGCCGAGTAAACTGATTCTGTGTTATAAATTAGGAAGCAATCTGAGAACTCAAAAGTTTAAAAAGAAGAAGAGGGAGTGAAAAGAAACAGGTACTTTATTAGTACCATTACTGTTCCATTGGTTTCATTTTACACTCTCAAGAGTTACAGATCTATAAGGGTCCATTTGGCTACCAACTGTCCATCATTTACTTGGGGACCACCTCTCAATCCTCTCAAGGATCACTGGTGGTCCCCGGACCACTGGTTGAAAACCCCTGCTTTCTTAGATAGAATTAGCCAACATGTTTTGATTCCACCAAGTCTTTTTCAAGGCTAGTATGAGGCTAGTATTTTCATACTAGCCCTGAAGAAGACTCAGTGGAGTCGAAACATGTCATGGCTAATTTTATCTAATAAAGTGTCTGTTTTTATTAACGCTCTCCTAATCTTTTTAAACTGAGAGCACAGAGCACTTTCTCCTTTTTACATTCCAGTCCCTTGGATCCTTGAAGCACCATCTTAAACTTTTATTAAAGGAGAATTCCGGCCCAAAAGTTTTTTTTGCAGTTAATTTTTTTGAAAAAAGTGGTCCAGGTGTTATTTTGTGAAAATACTCCTTTATGGCTGTTTCCCCTACCCCAAAATAAGCTTATAATGGGGCCAATGGGCGTTGTGAACTTGCACAACGCCCATTGGCCCCATTATAAGCTTATTTTGGGGTAGTGGAAACAGCCATAAAGGAGTATTTTCACAAAATAACACCTGGACCACTTTTTTCAAAAAAATTAACTGCAAATAAAGATACAAAAAAACTTTTGGGCCGGAATTCTCCTTTAATCTGTGTATCTCTGCAGAGCACCTGGTCGCTGTTTTTTTTTTCTTTTTGATTCTATGGTATCTAAAGATATAGATCATTTAACCTTCTTGACCGACCAGCAGTGTCAGTGTAGGATGGAAATTTACACAAGCTGTCTTAGGAGTGTAGCAGCAGTTATTACTGTACTATTGTCCTCCTGACAGTGGGCTGCCTGAGTGACGTTAACATGACTGACTGTGTGCCCTGCATGGACGCGTGCGACAGACCAGAGCAAAGTCCCATCCATGCACATCAGGACAAGGTGGGCGTTCCACTGGTGCATGGAAGTGGGTGTTTGTGCCTGTGTGGGTGGAGGTCGACGCTGGTTGGAGATACATTAAGCTCTGAGTTTTCAGTACACTGGTGTCGTGTACTGAAATAGCAGATCTAAAAGATCACAATGATACATTTGGTGCCTATTATCAGCCATGATGGTGGTGTGACTATTAGACTATTAGACTTAGTGACTATTAGATTATCGTCTAATCGTAATTACTGTATTTGAGATAATCACTAGCTTTGCCATGGTATAATGTCTTAAGCTTGTAGATCATCTACTTGTGCTATTTTGCCATTTGTTTTTGTGATGGATTTTGTGTAAGTGGTTTTCGTTAGGTTTTAGATTGTTATTTGTCACTGTGCAATTTGTGGTGGACTGTGAGACATTGTGAAGGGAACTACAGCTTACCATCTTGTAAGTGAGGTTGTGAAGGGAACTACACCTTACCATATTGTAAGTGGCGTTGTGATGGGAACTACACCTTACCATATTGTAAGTGGCGTTGTGATGGGAACTACACCTTACCATATTGTAAGTGGCGTTGTGATGGGAACTAGACCTTACCATCTTGTAAGAGTGGTTGTGATGGGAACTAGACCTTACCATCTCATTCTAAGTATGGTTGTGATGGGAACTAGACCTTACGATCTCATTGTAAGTGTGGTTGTGATGAGAACTAGACCTTACCATCTCATTGTAAGTGGGGTTGTGATGGGAACTAGACCTTACCATCTCATTGTAAGTATGGTTGTGATGGGAACTAGACCTTACCATCTCATTGTAAGTGTGGTTGTGATGGGAACTAGACCTTACCATCTCATTGTAAGTATGGTGATGGGAACTAGACCTTACCATCTCATTGTAAGTGAGATTGTGATGGGAGCTAGACCTTACCATTTCGTTGTAAGTTGGGTTGCAGGTGCGGCGTGCAGCCTTGGTCTTTCTCTTGCCAGTCTTCTGGGGGTCAGGGAGGAGGTACAGCTTCACGTAAGGGTCTGGGTCTGTCCCATCCTGAAGGGGTTGCTGGGGAAACAGAATGTACGCAGGCAATCATTACATATTCATAGTCTAATAATAGTCAAATTGCAATTCCTTTGTCATAATCGTTTCCATCTTGAAAAATGTAAAAAGAAAAAAACATTAAAAAGCAGAAATAAAAGGTCACAAATCAACTATTTCTGCCATCTTTCTACCTTTCTTTTTAAGTATAAAATAATTAACATGTCAGCAATTCTTTTGTTATTCGTTATATCTTCCTTGCGCATTTTTGATAACAATTTTTGGATCCAATGTTCAATGCCAAAACACATGACAAATTTAAGTTCAAATAAAAATTTTAAGTTCAACTTAAATTTGTAATCGCCACACACACACACACACACACGCACACACACACACACACACACACACACACACACACACACACACACACTGACCAGGCCTCGTATGTGCATAACCATGATGAAGAGTTTGTCACTCTTGTAGGAGATGGAGAGTTTAACCTCTCCTGCCACCGTCCCCGTCACTGGAGCCCAGGAGGACACTTCAGCTGGACAAACAAGTGGAAAGTCACACACACACACACACACACACACACACACACACACACACACACACACACACACACACACACACACACACACACACACACACACACACACACACACACACACACACACACACACACACACAGCAGTGGTTGTTTGTGAGAATGAGATTGTTTGTGTGATGTTATTAACATCAATCAATCATTGGTATCACATTATAATGAATTAATCAAGTCAAACTTATATTCATTATGTCTAAAAGGGTATTTTGACTGGCAGAAAAATGTCAAAACTGTATCTGTGTGTGTGTGTGTGTGTGTGTGTGTGTGTGTGGGCGTGTGTATACGTGCGTGCTGCATGCAGTACGGAAAATGTCATGCTTATTAGACAAATCTATTCTGGTAACTTAGGTCAACAATCTCTGACAGATTGCGTTGGGTACATGATGGACTTCGCCCTTCTCATTGTGTGTGTAAGTGAGTGAGTGTGTGTGTGTGTGTGTGTGTGTGTGTGTGTGTGTGTGTGTGTGTGTGTGTGTGTGTGTGTGTGTGTGTGCACGTGCGCATGCGTACGTGTGTGGGGCACTTTGACCATGTGATTCATTTTGGTTCACGTGTAGCCTACGGTTTGCCATGTTAACAGGAGCACAGTGACACACAGCGCATGTGAGCAGTGGTGGACAAAGTACTCAACTCCTGTACGTTAGCGGAATAGATACTCCAGGTCAAATATCCCTCAACTGTGAAAGTGAAAGCTGCCCTGTCAAATCTGTACTCAAGTTAAGTACTGGTGCACTTACATACAACTTAAGTGCATTTTCAAAGTACAGTATAAATTCAAAGATTTTCCTGGTGGAGCAGAAAGTGTCTGGTTGGAATAATGTGTTCCTGCTACAAGCTACTGTATGTCCTACCGGGGAAACTCCCCCACCAGGAAATAAGAAGCAGCCTGCTCACTCCTCATACGTTGAAGGAAGTACAGACGGGATTTATGGCTCTTTTAGGAGAGCAGAATCCCTTGGAGCCGTTCCTTTTAGAGATCTGTTAAAAAAACTGGCTCATTTGTACCGCATATATACTGTATATTTTTAAGTAGTGTTTGTTGTAAGCCTTCCAGAACTGCATGGTAGCACCACATCCCTATTGCTCTGACAGTGAGATTTGTGTGGTTTGATTTATTGGTTGAAATATTTATTAACAGTTTGCAGAATTGATACTTGGTAGGTAGGGTACCCCTTTCATAAAATGTGTGTAAATTCGCGATCCAATCTGTTCATTCTGACAAAAACGAACGGCTCCATACTGTGAACCGGATCCAATCGCTCATTTCAAAGAGCCATTCATATGGTTATACTTGGTTTGTTCACCAACGTCACATCACTAGAAGGAAGTACTGTATGAGCTCAGTTCAGGTAGGGCAGAGGGTGTAGCGCCAGGATTACAACTTAGTCAATTAGCCCGGGGTGGAAAAAAAAGATAATGTTATTGTTTCCTTTCTTGAAATGTACATGTAGTTCAGGTTAGGCCAGGCTATTCCTAGTGAAACGCCAGTATCGCTCTAAAAACAAAAAGATTTTATGTACAAGTAATTGTATTTTATGTACTGTAATTGTACTTTGTCACTGTCCACCATTGTGTGTATGTGTGTGAGTGCAAGTGTGTGGGCGACGTGTGTGTGTACCAGCAGGTTTGTTCTGTAGAGTGTTGACCACTGTCCCTGGTCTCTCGTCTCTTTGTAGAGGATGAAAGAATGTGTAGATGAGATCGCACTGTAGAGAGAGAGAGAGAGAGAGAGAGAGAGAGAGAGAGAGAGAGAGAGAATCTGATTAGACTGGAACAACTGGTTAATCGATCCCTTAAGGAGTGAATCAGCTATATAATACAGTATGGGTATTAATAAAAAATATCCAATTCCATTGGAAAATACATTGGTAATAACATATGACATAAAATACATCAGAAAACAGAAGAATAAATGAAAAATATATCACTTCCACTTGTGTCTCTATTTTGGGTATATCAATAAAAACTTTCCCCAAAACAAGTTCACAGTTGTTGTGAGCTTGCTGTTTGTTTACTTCCGCGTGACACCATCATGACGAACCATAAAACAGGACTCAGAGTCATTAAATCATCTGACGCAAGTCCAATATTAATAGTGGAGGAAAGTTTAATGAACTCTGATGATGCTGCCTTTATAAGTAGAAGCGTACAGAAAGCTAAATGTGTACAGCGAGGCTGTAGCAGATTCTTGCCAGTGCTCAATGTCTCAGTGGTTAGATCACCACTAAATCTATTGTTGGGCAGCAATTTAAATGCATGCCCATGCAGTTATTATGCCCATATGGAAGCTATGTGTCAGGCATATTCAAATGTGGAGTATGTGCAGATGTCAGAACATCACTGTGTCAGTACAGGTCAGCTCCAATATAAAAGTTGTTTTGGGCAAACGGTTCTCGAATTGACTATATTCTGTCCCAATGCAGTGGGCATTATCTAGTAAGTGGTGCTGTGAGTGCTCAGTTGGGGGTGTGCTCACTGCATAATTAGTCTACAAGGTGCAAAAAGTGGTTTTACTTTCCACACAAAGGTTACAGGAACAACCTGACACAAACAGTTAACCAGCCTGAGACAAAATGAGTGTGCACACGCATCGTACGTGCATCTTCACATGTGATGGTTTAGCATGGACGAAAATAGAGCCCCAAAATCCTTTGCCTGGTGAGACGTGTAGCGAGCCTGTAGAACTGCTATTTTCACTGAATTCTCGTCTATTTTTGTTGAACGTTCACCTCTTGTGACATGCCCAGAAGAGGAACACCAGATGATACAGTAAGTGATGTGTCTTTTAGAACTGGGAGGACACAGATACAATTCTGCGTCTGACACTTAATATGTATGCTCTCCTATTACAAATAAGCTAAGTGCATGAGCTGCAATCTTACAGAACTAGACTATAACGTCTTCAACTACAGTAGACTATAACGTCAATACTGTGCTCGTGTCTGTATGTATAATAGCTGGAAGAATTGCTATTACATTAATCAGCTCAGGCAAATGTATTAAACAGGATAAGCCTGATACTGTAGACCATATTAGGCTCCCCGCCTCTGTGCGTGTGTGCATGTCTGTGTGTGTGTGTGTGTGTGCTGCATAAAGAGATACGTGCCTTGCAGGCAGGGAGGGGCTGATTTCTAGGAACCCATTGAGTCAAACTGAAACCACTAAACCACACACAGACACGTGCTCAGGCCCGCGTGAAACACACACACACACACACACACACACACACACACACACACACACACACACACACACACACACACACACCCAAACACACGTTTGGGATTTTTCATTATATTTTAGTTTTAGCTACCAGTTTTCACATTTTATTTTCAAATTCAGTTGGTTTTAGTTTTTATTCTATCTATTTTTTTTTTTTTTTTTTTTTTAATCTAGTTTTTATAAAACTGCTTAGTTTAAAGATGGAGTGCCGTGCTTTTTCCTGTCCCAAAAAGATGATCATCAGGTGTTATTATAACATAATCAGGAAGAATTTTTTCAATAAAGTGTATAGTATTTGTTAAAAAGCCGTTTGTATGTGGCAATGGCCACCAGTTCATTAAGTATGCATGACTTTAACTTTAGCACCACCCACCTAATAAAGTCTCTCCGCCTCTTACTTTAAGACCACCCACCTCTCCTAGTCCCTCCCCCTCCTCACAAAAGGACCGCCCATGGTTCTGCCCATTTGTTTACAAAATTTCAGAGGGATGACAAACTGTTGAGGCTATAGTTTGAGCCAGATTCTGGTACAGAACTCCCCATTAATAATGGAGATTCACCTACATTAAGCAGTAATAGTAATAATAACGATATATTAATAATACATTTATTTATTAATTTATTCTGTCAACATGTTATGATAGGGTATCACCCATAGTTCACTGAGTATTGGATAACCACAACCTGTCTAATATTCTGTCTGTGTACCGAGTTTACAGTAACAGCTCCTGTGTGTAGAAGTTCCTATCTATATAATAATAAAATAATAATAATAATAAAACAAGCACATATTAAAACAAGCAGTTGCTTTTTGTTGTGGCCCAGTGATTCCCAAAGACAGAGGCGTCCAGGGGGTCCCTCGCTACATTATACTTTGTAACCAAATGGCCAGGGTATAAACTAAGTGTACATATGAAATCAAATATGACCATTTGTACACTCAAGAGTTAATTAACACCGATTTTACAGTTAAAATGGGGTCTCAGAGATAGAAATGCCACAAATGGGGGTCCTTAAACTAATACATGTCAAACTGGGGGTCCTCTGTTCGAAATCAAAGCCTTATAATAGGCTATAGACAGTTATGCAAACACCATTCACTTCATGGGGCCAGTCCAATGGCGGCTCTTCTACATAGACTTCTATTGAATTAGCACAACAAAAGGGGACACGTTCTGGACTGCATTGGATTCAAGCAACGGCCCAGCTTTTATGATAGTTTTGTAGTAAGCCTGTACAATACCTTACAACAGTTGTCATGATGAACAGATTCCTAAATTAGCTCTTATTTGCGCCGCCCTCGTTGAGAAACAATGCATTTCCAACAGTTTGTCACTTTATCTCATTTGCGCTTGGTTTCTGGCCCCTCAATGTCGCAACTCTTGTCCACCTAGAGTACACTATCAGGTACGCAGCCAACAGAGAAAACAACGGCGCATGCGCGGGCACTCTTCTGGTCATAGAAGAGTTGCGACATCGAGGGGTCAGAAACTGAGCGCTCGAGCTGCTGTTCATGCAGCTCATATGATGCAGCTGAATAGGGACTTTTTTGGGCAGGTTTTCAACATGTCAACGGTACAGTAACGTTGTTATTGTACCGTTGACATGTTTGTGTTGTACTATCACTAAAAACAATCTAAAATAAAGCGATTTATGATCATTAACGCTGGGCTGTTGCCTGGGTCCTAATTCAGGTCCAGGAGTTGTCCCCATTCTCTATTGAAGTCTAAGCAGAAGAGCCGCCATTGGACTACCCCATGAAGTGGATGGAGTTGTCACTCTGTCTATACTCTATGGCTCTGTTTCAACACAGATGATCACAGATGATACCAGATCGTTTTAAAAGTTTTCTTCAACACATCAACTCATTTATTCACAGCGTCTTAACAGCAGACACCTGGGGGTTGGTGCGACTACTATTATATGCCCCATACGATGTTTAGAGGTGATCTTAGAGAAGAGAAATCGCTAGTTACGTATATAACTGTGGTTCTATGATGGTGCATGTCATAGACATACACTCTCTCTCTCGCCTTTTTACGTTCACCCGAGTTCCTATGGCACCGCAGGCATTCATTAAGAAGTATTAAGTAATAATATTGCATTAATCCTCCATCAGCTGGTAATGTTTGAAGCCACCTCGATCCGCCATGATCAACCGTACCCCATGTGTGCATGTGGTAGCTCCGCCCCCCAGAGGCTGGCGTATTTAAAAATATGACAATGACGGGGAGGGGCGTTGACACGTGGTAGATTGATACGTCATACTTTTCGTGTTGACTCCGTTGGACTGTGCCACTGCCAACGGCCCCGCCCCCAGGAAGAAATAGTAACTACGTCTCTTGTACACCACTGTCATAAACACGATCTCAGGAGGTCTAATGAAGTACTGAGACCTAATAAACACGTGAAAAAGTGGGAAAAGACCAAATTTCGCGGAACTCCATCTTTAAGTTATTTTTTTGTGCCTTGGTTTATTTGTAGGGTAGGCTATAGGAATAGGAAAGTATTATTTAATTTAAAAAAACAAAACAAACAAACAAAAAAAAACCCTCAATGCTGGTCACCAAACTAGCCAAAAGTTGAATTTAAAATGTTTATATTATAAATATGCAAAAGCATATGAATATTCACAAAAAAACTAAAACTATGGCTATTTGTCTTTAATTTCAGTTTTAGTTTGTTTTGTAAACCTAGACTAACAGTTTTAGTTTTTATTAGTTTCAGTTAACTTAAATGTGTTTGTATTCTAGTTTTTGTTTTTTGTTAGTTTTACTTTTAATAACCCTGACACGCACGCACGCACGCACACACACACACACACACACGCACGCACGCACGCACGCACGCACGCACGCACACGCACACACACACACACACACACACACACACACACGCACGCACGCACGCGCACACACACACCTGGGCGACATCAGGAGCAGCGTGAACCAGATGCCAGACGTAACCATTCAGCTCGTCTTTCCTCCGGTCAGCCATGGCCTCTCCACGCAGGCGGCCAATCACAAAGCGGCTGGGGAAGCTGCATGAGGACGTAAATAGAGCAGGAGTCAGGGCATACAGTAAGGATTACATAATGGCATTTGTAACCTATACATAAACTATACAGGGACAGTTTGTTTCACAGGATCAAGCTGTGCTCCAAACATTTAAATAGGCCTGAATGCCACAGATTTTTTATTCTATGATTAGTGCTTCTCAAAATATGGTCCAGAGACTCCTCCAGGGGTCCTTTAAAAGGTTCCCCTGCTAAATGATTGAGAGTTCTATCAACTCTTGATTTAAATCTCAAAGTTATGTGAAAATGCCAGGAATAAATAAATAAATGTAAAAATAAAAATAAAACAAAAAAAATCCATAAATTGTAGGAAAAGAAAAACTTTTAAGAACTTTGACATTTCTCAAACTAAAAACTTTGTGAACAATGTCCAATTTAGGCATTTAGCAAACGCTCTTCCAAAAGCGATTTACAGAAAGCAAGAACAACACATGGTAATACATCAAATTTATAGAAATAGTCATGAAGCAATCAAGAACCGTAAGCAATCCAAGAACCTAACATCCGCCTAGCGGTAGAACAATGAAACTATTATCAATAAATGAATTCAATGAATAATGTATGCTATATCTATGCAAATGTGTGTGTGTGTGTGTGTGTGTGTGTGTGTGTGTGTGTGTGTGTGTGTGTGTGCGTGTGCGTGTGCGCGTGTGTGTGTGTGTGTGTGTGTGTGTGTACCTGGGTAGTTTGGAGGAGGGGAAGATGAGTCTTAGTTTACTGTGCAGTTCCTGGAACTCCTCAAAGGTTCTCTGTACCAACGCTGCCCCCTGCTGGCCTTCTCTCTCCACCTTCACTACGAAAGCCTGAAGAATGCAGAGGCTCTTTAATTATACACAAATAGAATATAAACGTGAAATGTCTATCACAACTGTCACAACTTTGGCCATGTACTGTACATACCAGTGTAAACATTGACCACACATCGCTGAATAATTGAATAAAGGTTTCGTAATTGCATGGATTTAAGGCTCATTCAGAGTTCAGAATTTCGGTGGCCACCGCGAGCACCGCTCAGAGCACCGCTATTCCATAGTCCACTACCAGCACCGCTCAGAGCACCGCGACCACCGCTATTCCATAGTCCACTACCAGCACCGCTCAGAGCACCGCGACCACCGCTATTCCATAGTCCACTACCAGCACCGCCGCTTCTCATCCCACACCCCCCTGCCTCGTTCTCCTCGCGTCCATTGTTGTTTATTCCCCCCTCTGTTTCTCTCACTACTTCCTATCTGCCTCAATTATAATAATTACTGCTTCTTTTATGTTTATTTCCTACTCTATTTATGTCATTGTCTCTATCATTGAATTCCCCCTTCCTTCCTTCTCCTCCTGCCAAGTTGCGCTATGGTGTGCTGTGTTTTCTTTTTTTTTTAACCAGCCGTTAAAAACAAGCAGCCACACCGGTGCTCCAAGTGAGCACCGCTGCGGTGCGGCGCGGCGCGGTGCGCTGCGGTGCGGTGGTTAGTAAAATCCGAGAGGAGGGCTGGAAAGAGCGGTGGATGTGGTGGTATGACGTCATATTGTAGGCAACGGTGGTCGCGGTGGGCACCGAAAATCCATCTCTGAATAGGCCTTAAGTCAGACAAATCAATTTGACTCAGTAAGCACTATACAATGTATTGAAATGCATTGATTGGCCACTTCGATGAATACATTGGAACAACAATAAAGGTGCACTAATCTGTTCATAACAAAAAAATCCATACATACAGTCAGTACATACATACATACATACATACATACATACATACATACATACATACATACATACATACATACATACATACATACATACATACATACATACATACATACATACATACATACATACATACATACATACATACATACATACATACATACATACATACATACATACATACATTCCATATCCATACACTGTCTGTCTGTCTGAATGAATGAATGTCTGTCTGAAGCCACCAGAACTCCTCACAGACTGCAGCATCAGTCTGAGTTTTCACACACTCATTGAACATAGCATTAGGAAGAGACTGACGAAGCCCCTTTGCATAGTAAAAGGTATCTTTTAAGGTTTTGTTTAAAATTTTCTATGGTTTCAGAGAGCCAAGGATTTGCTGGCAGGCTGTTCCACATTACTGGACCATAATAACTAAAAGCTGCTTCCCTGTGCTTTTTAGTTTTTGGATTAGTCCTGGGGATTTCTAGCAGACTAGTTCCTGCTCTCCCAGGCACATACCCAGGAAGCATGTTCGGCAAGTAAACGGGTGCATTTCCATGGATAGATTTAAAAACAATTAGACCCGTCTAGTATTAGTCAGTACATGTCAGTACATGCATTTTGGACTAATTGTAGCCGTGCAACTTAACAGGGACAACAGGTAGATAATGTAATCTGCTAGAGATGAAGGCATGCATTCGTTTTTTCTGTGTTTGACTGTGAGAAGAAACCACAAACCCTGACAATGTTCCTTAAGTGGTAAAAGGACAATTTGGTGATATTCGCTGATATGGGCCTTGAAGCTGTGTGGATGTGTTGAGGTGAACTCACATAGCCCTGTCTGGGGCTGTAGGTGTGTGGATGTGTTGAGGTGAACTCACATAGCCCTGTCTGGGGCTGTAGGTGTGTGGATGTGTTGAGGTGAACTCACATAGCCCTTGCTGGAGCTGTAGGTGTGTGGATGTGTTGAGGTGAACTCACATAGCCCTGTCTGGGGCTGTAGGTGTGTGGATGTGTTGAGGTGAACTCACATAGCCCTGTCTGGGGCTGTAGGTGTGTGGATGTGTTGAGGTGAACTCACATAGCCCTGTCTGGGGCTGTAGGTGTGTGGATGTGTTGAGGTGAACTCACATAGCCCTTGCTGGAGCTGTAGGTGTGTGGATGTGTTGAGGTGAACTCACATAGCCCTGTCTGGGGCTGTAGGTGTGTGGATGTGTTGAGGTGAACTCACATAGCCCTTGCTGGGGCTGTAGGTGCGGATGTGCTTGCAGACGTAGAGGTTCCTGATGAGGCCATCTGTCTTCACAGTGTGGACCCGCGGTGCGAAGGACAGCGCGGCGATCTCCTCGGAAGAGGCGAACTTCATCTGCGCCAGGTTGTGGATGAAGAAGTTGAGCTTGGTGGCCACGCTGCCCAGACTGGACTCGATCAGCCTGGGTGAAAACAGTTAATGTTGCTTGATGGATTCAAATAATATAATTATGCATGAGATGCACAACTGTGCATGTTTATGTGTGTGTGTGTGTGTGTCTTTACCTTGTGAAATACATGGTAGCGTCGGCCTCCGACTCGTGAGGTCTCAGTGCGTCATAAACATACTTCAGATCCTCCAGGTCAGATAGTTCTGGAATACCACAGGACAGCATCTACACACGCACACGCACACACACACACACACACACATACAGCAAACTCCTTGAAAACACTGCTACAAATCTTTGCTCTATTAATTCCACACTTTTACTTTTAAATTCTACTGCACTCTACTGTTCTTGTCTTTCGGTTTTATTTGTGATGCCGTCTTAATTCATTGTGCAAAGCACTTGAATTGCCTTGTCAATGGAATCTGCCAAACAAATACACTTGCCATGTCTTGTTTTGAAATGGAAGCCTGCTTTGCTTACTTTAACAAGGCTTGACAAAATATTCTAAGCTTTGTAAATGTGTTTTTAATAACAACTATTATTATGCAGCACGGCAGAAGTCACCAGCAATATGGTGTAAACAACACTCAATCCTAATAATACTCAGCGTTGTCGTGTCCCAGCTCACAATGCCAGGGAGTGGGTTATTGTTATGAAGGCAGTGCACATGAATCAATGCATGCACTGTGTGTTTGTGTGTGTGCAAGAAGTAAACTGTGAATGAACAGAATTGTCAAACAAAGAGTCATTATTTGGCAGTGCAAGTAAATGTTTGTGCAATACAGACAGAGATATAGAGAGAAAGAGGGGTATGTGTGTGTGTGTGCGCGCGTGTGTGTGTGCGCACGTGCACGGTGCCTCACCAGGCCCAGCAGGTTGAGGAAGAGGTGTGCATGCTTGCGGATCAGGTTGTAGGCTTCACAGCAAAGGTCCACAAAGTCGTGGAAGCGACTGGAAGGTTTGTCGCCTCCATTGATCACATAGGCCATGTCTGAGGTGAAGACAAACGGAGCACGATCCCTGCCGAACATATCACACATACGCACAAAACACACACATTGCAATGAAGATCATATGCACTGCTGTATAGAATGTATTTTAAAATAGTGTAAACAACACATTTACAACACCACAATGATCATGCAGATTGGATATTTTCACTTTATTTGAAATAGGCTCAAATAGTTTATATTTCTTTGTAAGAATGGGTTCCGGGAATGTGTTCCTAGAAATGTGGAGCCAAAAGTATTAGTTCTATCGATCAATCTATTCTGAGATGTACAAGAGTAGTCACATGATTGTATAGAAGACAGAAGCAAAAAAAATATACTAAAATGACTACGTACTTCTACCCTTTTGCAAACAGGTCTTCTTTAATCATCTTTAACAATGTTTACTTTGAGTGTTTAGTTGTAGATATGAGTGAGTGTAGTTGTGTTTTTTGTAGATATGATGCCCTGTTCATGACCAAAGTTTCACATGAAAATGTGGTCTCACATTCTTTCTGGACTACAAGTCGCACCTCCACACAGCTCCCCTTTTCACAAACAGGGGCAGTGCAGAAAGCAACATGTAAGAATCCCTTGTAGGAATTAATCTATGCAGTCAAACTCTAGCCAAACACAGTCACAATAACTACAGTATTAAATGTACTGATGTTCCACCACCACCAGAGTTGACACAGGCTGGGGGGGTTACTCACCGTTTGATGTTGCCGAACATCTGCGCGTGTCCCAGAAACTTGCCAAAGTCGATGTGGAACATGTGTCCGCTGGTCTTCATCATGATGTTGTCGTTGTGGCGGTCGCAGATGCCCAGGATGTAGGTGGCCACGCAGCAGCCTGCACACGAATAGATGAAGTTCTCCACAGCCTGGACCAAACACAAGGCAGTAGAGGGTTTAGAATATGAGCTAGATGAAGTTCTGCACATCCTGGACCAAACACAAGGCAGTAGGGTTAGAATATGAGCTAGATTAAGTTCAACTCCGCAAACACAGTGGTTTTCAACCAGTAGTCTGCACACCAAGCAGTAGTTCTCGAGGTGGAATTATAGCAAAAATAGCTAGCAGTTAATGTTGTAGAAGATGTTATTCCTGCTATTCTTCAGAAAGAATACGAAAACTGCTGTGCAAAATAATTGAGATTATCTCAAATAATTACAATTAGGCAATTATGTAATTATAATTGTGACAGTCACAGGCCTAGTGTGAATGTCCTCTTAGAGATCACAAGACACTCAGTTCACAATGGTTGAATGTCGCTAAAGTGTCTGCTTCACATGGTTTGATCATGCCACTGTGGGCCTCTAGTGTGATGAACTGCTTCACCCTTCCATATCTTCCACTGCATGCTGAGTAGAGCTGGGTGGCCTTGGGGACAAGATTCACTCTGAGTTGTTCCTTGAGGACTATACAGTAAATATCACTTCAATGGAAGGAGCACATGGTCTTCGACTGAAGTCTAACGTGTGTGTGTGTGTGGGTGTGTGTGCACAGGCGTGCGTGTGTCTGTGTGTGGGGGTGCGTGTGCACATGTGTGCTTGGTGATACTTTGCCAGTAATAATGAACGGTATTTAAGTGAGAGCCAGAACCCAGACAAATTACACGGCTTACTTGCTACTCATAATTCTGTAAGCAAGGCATAATTACACACAGAGTTACAAAAATTACACGTTTCAGAGTGGAAATCGGTGGATGAGAGTGAAAGACTGTGCATAGTATCTAAGGCCGGCGTGTGTTTCAGCAGAATGTAAACTCGGCGTGAGATAGAAGAGGAAGCGAGAGACGGTAAAATGAAATTGAGGGTGCACACTTAACACTTGTTAAAAAGTCTGTACATATGCCTGAACATGTGAATATGTGGAATTCATTACATATTTCTTTGATTTCTTCATGAAACGGATAACAGATAAAGAAAAATAAATAAATAAATAAATAAAAGCTCAAAAAGAGAGGCTCATAGTAGCCCAAGATTTGGACTCTAGTAGAGAGGTGTTTATAATTCTGACATGATTACTCAAGAAGAGTCCAAGACTCTCACTACTGCCATTGGCTACGCCAATAGCAATAAAAATAAACAAAACAAGTGGAATAAAAGAACTTTATTTATCGAAAACTATGACTACTAAAACTAAGACTCTACTCTCTTTGTACCTTCTCCTACTGTTCCTCAGTGTGGTTGCGTTTTGTACCTTCTCATACAGCTCCACATTGTGGTTGTGTTTTGTACCTTCTCATACAGCTTCTCAGTGTGGTTGTACTGTACGTTTGTACCTTCTCATACAGCTTCTCAGTGTGGTTGTACTGTACGTTTGTACCTTCTCATACTGCTCCTCAGTGGGGTTGTATTTCTGCAGCCAGTCTGCCAGAGGTCGGTCTTTGAAGGAGCCCGTCACTCCGTGCTCCACCTGGATCTTCCTCAGCGTCTCAGCGTGGGGAATCATCTCCACCATGCCTAGTGCGTGCGCACACGCACACGCACACGCACACGCACACACACACACACACACACACACACACACACACACACACACATACACACACACACACACACACACCATCATTTGCACAAATAATGTTACATTCAGACAGGAAGATGCAAGAAATACAAAAATGCAAAGCTACACAGTGTATTTGTAGCAGTTGCAGCAGCTACAAACGTCAGATTCCATTGACAATGAAAGGCAGACTATATCTTTGCATCTTTTAACACAGGACACTCGTTAGCACTTTCACATTTTGACCATCTTTTTCTTTGTCCTTCAAACACTACTGAGCAACTTCTATTTAAATGAATCGTCTTGTCCTTATGAATGGGAACGTTTCTCACCTCTGCCTCGCCCGGTGGAGAAGCACCTGAAGATGACCATCCTCATGTCCAGGCCCTCCTGGAACCAGATCTTGTTCATGATGCGGATGATCTGCAGGGTCAGCATGTCCTGCCGCAAGTCGTCTCCTGACTGAACATATGCAGACGTCACAGGGAAGAAGAATATTATAATCTTATAGTAATCTCAAGTAAACGAAAATGTTTCATACATTGTAGTAGAGTACTTCAGGTAATCCCGAGACCTGGTAAAACCCGAGAACCGAACCGGCCCATAGCCGGTTCCGGTTCCGTTTACAAGAAATGACGTCCGGGCACAAACGGGCCAGTTCCGTGATGTCGCGGGTTCTTTCAGGCCGGTTCCCGCATGTCCCCTGCAATCCCCCCAAAACCCGGGGATTGGCCACCACAGCTGTCAATCAAGTCAATGAAGCTAATGCTCAATTCATCAGCAGGCATCCAGTACGGTCTGTGGATCGAATGACCAATATGACTCTGGTTGACCATGACCATGGACTAATGGCAATGGCAACAGTAATGGCAACAGCAATGGCATGGCAACAATAGATTCTGAGCTGCTCTAGTGAATCTGTCAGCATGGGGCATTCAGTAACGTGTACAGTATGTTTGGGATTAGTGGAATGAAAACATGCTGCATCATATGTTATCCACATTCTACAGGGTCGCACTCTAAACCTCCAGAGAAAAATTCAAGGACACAAACAGCAGGGCAAGGCAAGTGTGCTGTTTTGTCTGTGTGTTTTTTTTTTAATTATTTCTGACAAAACCACTCTGGTAGCGGTGTCTCTTCACCTTTGTTCCCCGTCGTCTTCTCATTATTTACCCATTCTTGTTTTTGTCTTTTGCATTATTGCTAGAACTGCCTTGGTGACAAACAATGTCTCTTGTGAGATCAATAAAGCCGTCTCTGTTTAATTTACTGTTGTCACAGCTCGATGGTAGCCAGGTGGATTAGATCGATTCACTGAGGTGATGTTAAGAGAAAGTTAAAGCAAGCACAGCGACAACAACACAGTGCATTTACTTCTTCTCCGCCTTCCACTAACTAATGAAATCAAATCCAACACGATGGAGCCTAATTGACGAAAACACTAGCCATTCATTGCACAAATGTCCCTCCTGGACTAAGGGATATAGGATAAATAGTAACTCTTGGTGGATTTTTACCATCGGGCATCTTAAAATAAAGACTGAACTTAAATATAACATTGACGTTGTCTCCATGTGGGTCTAGATTCATGAAGGACAGCTTGAGAGGCACAGCGTTGGAATTGAAGAAGGAACACGACTACACCACGGATCAGCATCAGACAAGAACAGAACGACAAAAACAGATATCAGCAGCGATCGATAATGATCGGTGATGTCATACTGATCCCAATCTAGCAGTTTCATGTCTAGCATTTTAGTCCCTAAATGTGGCACAGGTTTGGCTGATCTGGAGTACCTGGATGTTGATGGCTTTGACAAGCATGGCAGGGTTGAGGGGCAGTCGACAGTTACTGTTGACCGCGAAGAACTGCTTCACCTCCTCCAGACCTTCTCTGAGGACAGTCTACACGCATGCACACACACAGAATGGTCCAGTGGTCAATGATTTAATATTCTGGTGTGAAAAGTCATTCTTACAGTTAAACGTCACTAAAACAAAAGATATGATTATCAGCTTTACTAGTCCTGCTCCTTTACTCACTATAGAGAGCTACTAATATTTGGGTGCTGTACTAATATTTGGGTGCTGTTCTTGACAACAAACTTGGTTTTGACTGTCACATTTCCTCTACATGAAAAAAAAACCACAGCAGTGTCTTTTTTCTGAAAAAGTGGTCCTTTAATGTTTTCTCTGTCATGATGAGTCTATTCTACAGAAGCTTTATTGAATCTGTGCTTATGTTTTGTATTAGCCTGGTTCAGACCCATTGACCTGGTTCAGACCAAGTCTCTTGGTCTGGCCGTCTATTGTCAACTTCTGATTTCCTTCGCTACCAAAATGTGTTTACCATTGAGAGTCGGAGTTGGGGGTTGGTCTATCGACAAATCCCAACAGACCCAGCTGATTGGCCAGCAGCCCGTCACTCAACAAGGCAACAGTTAGTGTCAAACAACAACCATGGCAGCTGCAACTGCGGTGAATGGTGGCCATATCAATCTGTTCAATAAATCAACCTATAGTTTCAAATACTTTCTTTAAAGAAGTGCCGGGTTGTATAAACATCATCATCCGACATATTTTACTGCTTTTGTTCACATGCTGCACATGTAGCACTCGTTGGCTGTGTTTTGTGGTTGGCAAACAGGCTAGCCCATTAGCCACATGAACCTCATACCTTGAACCAATCCCCTCCCCCTTGAAATGTCACAGACAGCGGACAAATTTCAGACTCAAGCTTCACAAAGCTGAACTCGAGTCTGATAATCAGGCTTTGTATTGTTTTGTATTGTTGCCTGGTACGGTAATCTACGGTAACTCTGTCTAACAACAACAGGCTTAGCAGAATGTGAAAGTAGCTGAGGGTGCCCACAACAAAGACTAATGGGTTCAAACTATCCTTCATCCCAGCTGCTATTCAGCTGCTGAACAACAAATAGAACTCCTTGCCAATTTGCACTTTTGCCACTACTGCACTTTGCTGTCACTGTCACTTTGAATTGTTGAATGTTGTTTGCTGTGTGTTTTACTATCCCTGGCTGCAAACCAATTTCCCGCAAGGGACAATAAAAAGTTAATCTTGAACCTTGAACACACAGACACACACACCCAAGAAACAATGAGGAAATCAAAGAAAAAACAGTAGCATAGTAAGAAGTATAGTACTCTACTATAGTTCTGTAGATCTGCTATTTTCACTAGTTTAGATTCCGGGGAGACACAAAACATCTATTTTTTTTGGTCACAGGGCCAAAAGGTTTGGGAAGCACTGATCACCCACCTGTCGATTAGAAGGGTTGGCGTCACGGACCTTCTGGGCGACCTTGGCCAATACAGACACCAGCCAGGACTGGCGGTCGAACTCCTCCCGGAGCCCCCGGCCCACGCAGCACAGCAGGGCTGCCAGGAGGTGCTGGTACCTGCCGCTGAACTGGCTGTCCTGCAGCGCGTCCTTCAGAAGCCTGTGGGATGGATGGGTGGAAGGAGAGACAGTTTACACATTAAGAACCTAAGGAACATAAAAAATAAAAGTTCACAACAGTTTTCTGAAAAACTCATGTTTGTGACTGGCATTTGTGGCTGTATGGCACACAGTGAGTGTTAAAGGCATTCTGGTGAGATTTAAGGAGTTCCAAGGATAATCAACAACATGTTGGTGTCCTGTTGTGTTAATATTCCGAATCTGAAAACAATGTATACAAAATCGTAATGTACGTAAAAATGTAATGATTAGTGAAAGACAATTAAATGCAAAATGAATTTTCATGTGATCTGATTAAAAGTAAAATAATAGGAGGTCTTGTGTGACTGGATTGGTGCAATTCCCAGACACACCAGCAGGTGGCAAAAAGAGACCAGACCATATTATTGTATATGAAAGAGCATACAGTATCTCTAGCATATCTTGAGCTATCAAAAAACCTACCAGTAACTTCTTTTTAGAGGTTATTGTTTTTTTTCTCATAGATCAGTGCATCCTGATCTATCACCCTTTTGTCTGTGTGTGTTTAAAACTGTAGAAAATAATGAAAAGTAGTAAAATATCTTTGAAAAGCTCTTCTTAACTCCATTGGACGCTTAAACTGTCTGCTAAATTTGCAGACCCCACCACCTCTACTACTACCTAATGTCACAACACCAACTTTGATGAGGCAGTACTTGCTTGTTTTCAAAACATAAGGATTTACTAATTTCCTGAAAAATGTGTATTTTTCCTTCAACTTTGCCTGCAAGTCTGCACGGACATTTGGACAATGACTTTTTTTCTCGCACACACACCACACAAAACACTGAGTTGTTTTGTTTGTGTTTGCTGTCATTGTGTGTGTAAGGAAGGGAGGAATGGTTGATATGTGAGAATAAGACAAGCGGCACTGACCAGAAGAGGTAGTGTGCGATGCGGATGTCCCCTATGGCTCTCCGTAGCAAGAACCGAACCAGAGAGCTGTCAAGGTAGCACTCATACTTCAGAGCCTGAGAGAGAGAGAGAGAGAGAGACAGAGAGAGACACAAAGAGAGAGAGACACAGAGAGACACAGAGAGAGAGAGAGAGAGAGAGAGAGAGAGAGAGAGAGAGAGAGAGAGAGAGAGAGAGAGAGAGAGAGAGAGACAGACAGACAGACAGACAGAGAGAGACAGAGAGTAAGAGAGACAGGGAAACAGAGAGAGAGAGAGAGGGAGAGAGAGATTAAGTCCAGATGTTGTTCATTATCAGCTACAGCAGAGTTTATTAAAAGACACTAAAGTGCTGAGTGTTTACCTGGACCAACTGAGGAAGGAAGTCCAGCAGCTCTGGGTCTGAGATAGAGTCCATCCACTGCACCGCTGTCCTTCTCAACTCCTGGTCTGGAAACCTATTGCACACGCACCGACACACATGTGAATGAATCTGGTTAATCGAGTAGTACCCTAACTGAGAAAGTAAGATTATCAACAAATCGACAATAAAGTTCTGAGAACTTTTACAATCGACTAAATTATTACCATATTCTCCATAAATCGCCAAAAATATAGCAATCTTCATTTAAACACATCACATTAATGTATTGGAGCAAGAATAATCGGGGTTGTCCAATTCATTTTAGTTACTCTTGTTTTTTAATGTCTCATATTGTTTTTTAAAGTCTCTATACAAATCTTTTCAACATAACAGCATTGTGAGCTTGTAGATCTGCTCTTTTCAAAAGGCCGAATTAATTATATATAGGGCTGAAGTGGATAATAATAACTGTGTGGTTACGTGTTTGTGTAACAATAAGCCAAAACACAAAATAAGTAAATAACTAGAATAAAAACTAAAGCTGACAAATAAATGTAGTTGAGTAAAAGCACAATATTATTATCGGAGACATTGTGGAAGTAAATGTAAAGTACAAATACAGTAACTCCAAATTATACTTAAGTAAATGTACTTAGTTACTGTACTTTCCACCACTGGTGGTAACGGACATCCTGGACCCGCTTGCCTAATGCTGGGGGTTGCCGTGGTAACGTGTGTGTGTTGTCAAGGAGATGGAGATACCTGAGGGACTGTTACCATGGCGGCGCTGCGTCTAATCTGGCTGCCTGCTCTTTAATCACAGCTGCCTGAAACGCGCCGCCTCAAACTTTGTCATGTCAACGACCCACGCGTTGTATTTGAATGACTATCTGTTTGACTTGTAGGCATTCGCAAACAAAAGGTGCAACCACCAGATACGGGCAAATAACCTAGATAAATTTAATTACTTTATTCTTTATCTAAATAGTGGAAACAGGCGTTGTGTTTTTTGAGCTTAAGATCTGATATTTCCACTATTGTTGAAACTACAACGCAGAAACGACTATGCCGATTATGCGGAAATAACTGCGATTTGTCTCAAATAATTGCGATCAGACAATTACGTAATAATCATGACGGCTTTACAGACCCCCTTGGGGGTCCCCGGCTGTGGGTTAGATCAGGGGTTTTCAACAGGTGGTCCGGGGACCACCAGTGGTCCCTGAGATGATTCCAGATGGTCCCCAGGCTAAATGATGGAAAGTTGGTTAACCAGATGTAACTCTTTGAGGGCGTAAAAATGAAACCAAATGGACCCTTGCGGGTCCAAGAGTTAAAATATTCACTATCCGAATTAGCCCAAGTCTACACAACTAGAGAATGTAGAAGATTAATGGTCATTTTGATCTGTACGTTTGACTGTTTTGTAATCCTGCCTGGATTTGTGGACAAAAGCAAAATAAATCTTTAGTTTTGGGGTCTGTGGGGCTAATATGTCAGCAGGGGCGAAATCCAAAAGCGACCTCGCCCGCGGGTGCCCGTTTTCAAAAGCGGGCGCCCGCTTTCACAAAAACGGGCGCCCGGTTTCACAAAAACGGGCGCCCGTTTTCAAAAGCGGGCGCCCGTTTTCACAAACGGGCGCCCTTTTCAAAAGGTTATGGTTAGGGTTAGGTTAGGTTTAGGCATAGGTTTACTGAGGTTAAGTTTAGGGTTAGAGTTAGGTTTAGGCATAGCCTAGTTTGTGAAAACGGGCGCCCGCTTTTGAAAACGGGCGCCCGCTTTTGAAAACGGGCGCCCGTTTTTGTGAAACGGGCGCCCGTTTTTGTGAAACCGGGCGCCCGTTTTTGTGAAAGCGGGCGCCCGATTTTGAAAGCGGGCGCCCGCGGGCGAGGTCGCTTTTGGATTTCGCTGGCTCTCGTCTGTGGGGCTAAAATGTCATCAAATGGCGGTCCGTGGTTCAGATTCTGAATAAATAGTGGGCCCTGGTATGAAAAAGGTTGACAACCACTGGGTTAGAGGGTATAAAGGCATGCCTCTGGTTCTCTGGGGCCAGATGAGGTCTCCCTGCAGACCAGATGTGGTCTGGTGGTGTTTGTCTTCAGTGGTAGGACATAAAAGGACCTGCAAGTCAGGGATGGAATAAGCCCATGTGGTGAGCACACGGCCACCACACACCCCACACACACACACACACAGACCTGCTGTGAGAGTGTTCTCTTACAGCCACAGAGAGATGATGATGTGAGGAGTGAGGCTGAGGACAGGACCATCTGCTGCTTTGGTTTTAATGTGGCAGGTGTTCGCAAACATCATTACATCATTACTAAGGTGAACACACGCTGTTGTTTCCTTTTCTTCTTTTGCTAAAACATTGCCCTGGCATGCAGCGGCCTGGGCCCGGTCAGAGCCATTTAAGAGGAAAAGTTGCGAAATTCATTGTAAGCGAACAGCAAATAACCAACAATTTGTCTGCATCGATAATTTGTTTATGAGGTCACAGCCATTAATACATTTTTTTCGTGCCTTGTCTGCTGGTCCCTATTAAATCCCATTCATTAATCAACTTCCAGTTTGAAAGTGTCAGCGTAGGGCTCCTCCAGGAGCGCGAATTTCAGAACTCTGTCTCTAGATGGCTCTGGCCCCGGCTTAGCGGTTCAGGCATCTTGGCTGGTAATACAGCATGGCAGCATGTCACACCAAACGCCTTCAAAGTCCCAATCGCAACAAACTTTGCTGTCACCGTGTCTTCTTTCCATCTCTCTCCCTTTTTCTTGTCTAGTACCTACTGTAACAAGCAAAGAATATCTTTTGGGCATTTTCTTTACATATACACATCCATACATGTGTATATGTAGATCTTCAAATGTTCTGATAAATTATAAACAGAGGAATCTAATATAAACTTGTTATATCCTTGTATCAGTTTTTGAATTGAGACGTACCTTTGTTTGAACTGTACCCATTCTACTAACTGTGAATAAAATGTTAATCAATCAATCAAACGCGTGTGTGTGTGTGCGTGTGTGTGTGTGTGTGTGTGTGAGTGTGTGTGTGTGAGTGAGTGTGAGTGTGTGCGTGAACATACGAGCCATGCAGGAGCCCCAAGGCATCCTGGTGGCTGAGGCAGGCCC
Source organism: Benthosema pterotum (assembly GCA_039105355.1). NCBI lineage: Eukaryota > Metazoa > Chordata > Actinopteri > Myctophiformes > Myctophidae > Benthosema > Benthosema pterotum. The sequence continues at coordinate 23,828,727 of CM076971.1, read as the reverse complement.
ACTGCCTCAGCAGGGCATAGATATCAGGCAGACAGGCCCACTCCCAGCGCGGGGCGCTGGCCAGCACCAGGGGCAGAGCGCCGCTCTCAGCCTGGCAGAAGGCCCTCTTCTCCCACACCAGACGCTTGTCCTCTGGAGTCAACCTGCAGACACACACACACACAACGTTGTTCAAGAGATCAGCTTATGGTCTATGTCTGCTTCAATCTACAGTAAAAAGAGACGAGGAGAGAGACGGAGAGGGAGAGAGAGATGATATGCAACCCAGGCTGATTGTTGCTCTTGACCCAGTGTTACGAGTACATTCCTCTCTCTCCTATGACCTGTGAACATTCCTATATGAATGAGGGATAAGAAATTGGATCTACCGAGAGCGGAGAGTGAGAGCGCACATCCGCACGCACAAGAGAGAGAGAAGAGAGAGAGGAGAGACTGTAAAGCTTTTAAGAGGAGGCTACAACTACAGTATCTACAAGTAGGCTATACTGTAGTGTACAACGTACTGTATATATGTGTGTGTGTGTGTGTGTGTGTGTGTGTGTGTGTGTGTGTGTGTGTGTGTGTGTGTGTGTGTGTGTGTGTGTGTGTGTGTGTGTGTGTGTAGGATCTCCTCCTACCACAAACGTCTGCTGCTCTGCCTAGAACAACGCAAATTCTGTCTTCTTTAGGTGGCTAGCTTTTGGAAATTTGAATTTTGACAGCTCTGTTTACACATCTCTTCCTATAATCCCATGTTATTATAACTTAAGACACATTTGCATGTTGATGGTTTTACGATGTGGCAATTGTAAACACGTTTTTTTTTTCATGTCAATAAAGATCCACTGGAATGAATGGAGCTTATAGGTCAGATCAGTCCATTCGTTCCATCTGCGGTTCACGCACTAACTCCAGCTTAATTAATGTCCACATCCAATATCAATAAGCTCAGCTTAATTAATGTTGACCCTTACTTTGTACTCAAGTTCATCATGTTTGTTCAGCTGTGAAGCGCATTAAGCTCCCTCGCACTACAGGAGCAATGCCAGTAGTGGTTATACAGTGAAACCATATTATAACATGAAAGGGAAGAGTCGGGGAATGGTGCAGGTGAGGTGAGTGATAGAGACAGCTGACATGCACTGTTTGAGCTCACAGAGTACTCTATCATTATGGGGGTGCACGCACACGCAAAAACATACTGAGGGTTACCCCCAACAACTGTAACAGATGTGTGCGCGCACACGCACGCACGCACGCACACGCACACACACAACCCCTGTAAAGTAACTACAGTAGCAGACACCCCTCAGAGAGTGTGTTTTGTTAGGATTGGCAGCGACACAGCCTACTGTTAGGACTGGCTGACACATTTGGACAGTGTTGCTCTAAACGGCTTCCCTTCCTTGGACCAAGTCACCAAAACATCAACACAGGTCTGGAGAACAGGTTGAGCAGGAGGAGGAGGAGGAGCTCAATCCATCTACGTCTCCTGATCCAAAACAAAGATAACACATTTATTGTACCTCGGAGCAGGAATCGTGTCGGTCAAGCGACCAGGAATAGGACGTTGATAGATCCCAAAATCTATGCTGTAATGGTAATATAACATTCTATGTACCCTTTCACAGTAATAAAGACAATGCTTTTCCCCTTGTTTCCCCTAGTTTTCATTGTGATATAGATACATAGGATGCTATTCCACGGATCCAAGGCGCACCTACGGTTGGCTGTATTTATGATTAACCCATATCTCTTTTCAATTGTATTGCTATTCTTCTACCCTATAGACGTTGTTGATAACTGTTTTTATTCTACCCTGTAGAATGAAATTATAGTGCCTTAAGTGCATGGGACCCCAATGCAAATAGGACGACATGGTCATGGTCTACGTTTTCCTTTTGGCTCATTACTGTGTATGACTGTACTTTGTGCTGTTTGCAGTTTATTGTCCAATAAAATAATCCATCAATCAATAATCAAGCCATAACACAACAATGGACTGATTGATCATCAAAGCCTTCATGTGACAGTGGTGATATGAAGGAATAAAAGCAGGACAGTTCTACAGTGCTTCTCTCTGGGTGAACTGGTAAACAAGTCAGTCAGGCGGACAACTTCAAGGTCTTCTTTTCCCTAAGAGAAGCAAACCTAGTGTCTGTACAGCAGTGCACATGTACACACGCACGCACACGCGTGCACACACACAAACACGCAAGTTGTGTGCCTTGCAGTCTTATCTGAAAAGGAACACATGGAGTCAACATCAACACGCACATGCACACAGACAGACACACACACACACACACAGCCCCCTCCTTCCTTCCGTCTTTCAAAAGGTATACACACCAAAGACAGAGATTCCTGTTTATCCGTAAACACTAACAAACACGCCCACACTTGGCTCAAAGACCAACACACTGGTATAACTAACTAAATGCATGAACACGCACACCAGAACATCTAGGCCTATAAACCTCTAAAATGACCGCATGACAAGTGCGGACCAGCCGTGCGCACACACACCCACGCACATGCACACACGCGCACACACACACACACACACCATTTCCATTCCTGCTGACACGCCCCCACACAGCTAGCGTAATGTCACAACCAGAAGGCAACACAGATACATGTTCACAAGCACACACACGCACGCACGCACGCACACACACACACACACACACACACACACACACACACACACACACACACACACACACACACACACACACACACACACACACACACACACACACACACACACACACACACAGAACAAAAGAGGGGGGGTGGAGGGGATGAGAGGGGGATGGGTAGAACGAGAGGAGGAATGGAGTAGGGAGGGAGGGGTGAACTTAATATCGAGGGGAGGGGTCCTTTTTACACCAGCTGCTGCTCTGACATCATTTTCTGACTGACCGACCAGCGCGTGCACACACACGCACACGCACACGCACACACACACACACACACACACACACACACACACACACACACACACACACACACACACACACACATTCTCCATCCTGACATTTTGTCGAACGAAACATTTCAAAAGCTGTGCCTAAATATCCAATTATGTTAATGATTGTGCTACAAAAACAGAATAGGATGTCAGCGACTATATCAGACATACTACTGACCAGTGTATGGCTGCATGTCTGGCAAACTCTGTCGGCCTGTCTGTCTTCATAACAGAAAACTCTTGTCTTTCTACCGCGTGTCTGTCTGTGAGGCTGACATCCTGAATGAATTCATATCATAAATTATAATCACGATGCAATTTGCCAATGTGTGTATGTGTGTGCGCACGTACACCTCATGGCTAGCACCCTCGGTATAACTTGATTATAATAAAGATTGAGTAATTGAGGTTGGTTGAATAGGTAATGTCATTGGAAATGCCCCAGTGTGTTTCTCAGAGAATATTTCATTCCAGCAAACATTTCGTGGTAAGAAGGAAAGGGCACCACCACATCTTTTCAGATCATTGTGGGATGAGACTGTCTATAATTCTGTATGGCAGGCTGTCTTATGTATTAAAAGGACCAATTTACGACTTTTCAACCTATCCTCCTATTATTGGTCATCACTAATGTTCACAATAAAACTTTGTTTTATACATGGTCCGCGTCTCATAGGAGGGCTGAGAGTAGAAAAAAATGTGCAGTGTTTTTTGTTTTTTTCATGAACATTAGTGATTAACAACTATATGAAGAGGAGTTGAATAGTGGTGGAGTGGTCCTTTAAGGCCAGCTAATTGAAAATACAGCCAACTGACCTGATGTTTTCTGCAGATGCTACAGTCTGCACGTATGTTTGTGTGTATTGATGCGAGAATGACTGTGAGTGTGTATCTGTGCGTGTGTGTGTGTGTGTGTGCGCGCGTGCGTGTGTGTGTGTGTGAGGCAATAGAGGCGTAAACATATACTTCTCTCCATTGTGTAAAACAGAAGCATAAAGCTCCACGTTGTGCACCATTTGTGCCACATTAGTATAAACTAACAATGTGTGCAGAAGCCCAGAGGAAGGAGGCCTGGTCTTGTAAATAACACCACGTCTCCAAGGACTGCCACAGCTGCTGCTGCAGGCCTTTATAAAACGCCTTCCCCCAAAGTGTTGTGAGTGTAGCCTATATGGTATGCATGTGCGCCTGTGTGACTTGATGCATGCATTCTAGGAATGGTCAGAATTATTGTAATTTATTTCATTATCAACATCGGTAATATGGGTTATCGAACATAAGACAGGTTAATTATATCGGAATTAGATATCAGAACATCCCTAATATGTATGCATGAACATTGAAACAACGTACACCAAAGAAAATGAGTGCTGGTTGTGAGATGACAAAGCAAACAGCAATCAGTCATGGTGAAGTGGTGCCATTAACACAGCATAATGTGCACTTTTCACTGAGCCTACGTGTACTGCGTAGAACCTCTTCAGAGGGGCTTTACAAAGCGGGCATAATGCTCTAATGGAATATAATCCACGATGACTTGTGCCTTTTACAAATGTGTGAGTTGGGAGTCGATTATCCTGATTTGTTATACCGCGGGCCATGCACCACTGCACCAACGATTAAAACCAACTAATGCAGAGGCAGTGCATGGGCCTTGAATACTTATTCACTCTGTGTGCAAGTCACTGTGAATGTGAGCAGCTAAATGGCTGACACCGAACAATAAGTTATGGCGGTATAAATCCACGTTGTATAAACAGACGTAAACAGGATATTGCAGCAGCAGCAGCAATAGCAGGAAGTCCACACGCTAGCACTCGCGTTTTTCGCAGCAATGCGTTGACCCGGAGGGAAGGGAGCGAAGGAGAAAGGAGAGAAGTGGACATACACTATGAAGAGACAAAAACAGGATGCAAAAACAGGCAGTGCGAGGTGTGCGTAGACGTGTGTAGACACGAAAAAAAAAGAGCACCAAGACTGGGCCTGAGAGAGGCTGAACACTGACGTACAAGGAGAGAAATGTTTAAGTGTGATTATGTGTTTTCTGGCTGGTCTACCTGACCTGCAATTTGCCTCACACAATTTAAACTCGATATACTTCACCATTGAATATTGAGCCAGTTCAGAGTGTTTCCACTGAAATTGAATTGGTTCGAAACCCTAAAAGTTGGTTTGGAACTGAAACCCCAAAACAATGAACGGTGGTTCAGTAAAATCACTAAGAATCATTGCAAGAATCTAGAAAGGAACCAGTGCTAAACTAAAGCTATTTTGATGGAAAACAGACCTGACTGGAATCTCACACCCCCTTCAAACCTTCCACATCAAATCTCTTTGCTGATCTCCTTTATTTTGCAGAATGTCCACACCAGAAAAGGGACACTCAGGCTCAGGTGCTTAATTTGGGCTATATTTCTTTCAGACAGGCACTGATGAGTTCAGAGCCTGCAGCTGGGTACAGGCCTTAAAAAGAAAAAACAGGGTCAAGGTCGCCATGTCTCATATTGTGTCTCCTCAGGGCCCACATTTAGATTTGGTTGTTTGTTGTTTGTTTGTTTGTTTGTTTGTTTGTTTGTTCATTTGCATCATACAACGTTTCTAACTAACTTTGATCACTCGTTTGAAACACTGTCCCACATCAACACAGATTGACTCATCATTTCCACACATCATTCATTAGTCATGATTAATGTCATTATTTATCTTAGGTACATTATACGTCTGGATGAAACAGATCTTTACCATGTGGTCTGACCTTCGACTTGTGTGTGTGTGTGTGTCTGTGTGCATGCTGCACATGTGTGTGTGACTGACTCACCAGAAGAGGGACTTCTTGCGCAGGACGTCCTGCAGTTGGATCTGACTGACAGTGTCCAGTCTGGAGAAGTCGTACTTTGGACAGAAGTCAGCGGGCGCCGGGGTGCTGAAACGCACCTCAAAGGACGAGGTGGGGAAGTCCACCTGATGGGACGCACAGAGACAGACACCAGGAGGACGGTTTAAGCTGTTTTCCAATAGCTAAAAAAAAAGATTTTGCAGTGGTTTTGCAGCAGGTTCTTTATTCAAAGTCAACCTGGATAGGAGTATCAGACACATTGTAACTGGAGCCCTTTGCTTAGCATGCAGTTTCCGACTCGTATTAGTTTAACAGAAAGTGGAGCTGTTTGTTTGCTATTCTAGTAGAGTTGCAGTTGTTCTGGGGAAAGAAAAATACCGATCTGATGGATTACACGATTAAACTGCTCCAATACGGGGACGCGTGCGCGCGCACATGCGCACGCACACACACACACACACACACACACACACACACACACACACACACACACACACACACACACACACACACACACACACACACACACACACACACACACACACACACACACACACACACAGCAGAGAGGGAGTGAGAAAACAGATGCTGTAGCGGAAGAGAAACGAGCCTCATGGCAAAAGATACATACACTGAGATTTTAAGAAAAAAAGGAACCGAGGAGGAATGATGGGAAGAAATGCAGAAGACCCAAACAGCTGACGGTGTGTGTGTGTGTGTGTGTGTGTGTGAGTGAGTGAGTGAGTGAGTGAGTGAGTGAGTGAGTGAGTGAGTGAGTGAGAGAGAGAGAGAGAGAGAGAGAGAGAGAGAGAGAGAGAGAGAGGAAGAGAGGGAGGCTAATATATAGGTTAATGAGAGACAGATGTGTATTAGTGCCCCAGATGTACCCTCGCTGGCATGTGTCTGTGTGTGCGCGCCTGTCCCTTTCCATCAATACATATTACTATGGTAATGACGAAACAATACAGTGGGGTACACACATGCGCACACTGGGCAGGCTCGTACCCGCGCACACACCCGCCCACCCACCCACACACACACCGGATCAGTCTGGCCAAATGCACTGAGACAAAGAACGCTCCAACGGGCACACAAAACGGAGCGTTGGCAGTGTGTCACACACTGGGCTGGCAGGACAGGAAGCATGTGAGCTTACACTAACATAGGAAAGAGCTAGAACAATGTGTGTGAGTGCGTGCTTGGGTGCGTGCACATGCATTTCAATGGGGACAAGCAGGAACGTGAAGGTTAAGTGAGATACAACTGACCTACTTATTCAATATTCCTTCTCTAGTGTGTGTGTGTGTTGGGTGTGTGTATTACCTGTAGGATGACACTGTCAGGCTGGCTAAAGTTGGGAGAGCTGGAGCGTGCGTTCCCACTTCCTGGTGTTGAAGGCCATAGACCCAGTAACTTCCTGCCACATGTCAGAACACTGCAGGGACACACACGCACGCACGCACGAACACATACACATACACACACACTCTAACATCACTACTTGCGACGACGGTCTATCGGCTTCCAGTGACAATATTAGCTCTAACCTAACAGGCTGTGATTGGTCCCATTTGTTCTATTATTAGCTCAGGTTTTGGAGGTCAGCGTTGGACACAGCTGGCGTGTTACGACTCGTCTTCAACAGAAGCAGATGTTGCTTTAAGGAAAGGTCCACGCCGACTCGACAGCCCCGATACCGTCTATCACCTTGACTGTCTGTCTGCACCTTTTGACAAGAGGAATGTCTATGATGAAGCAGGAAGTAGATATTGTATTAAAACAATGTGTTCATCCAATGCACCCTATCTGACATCTGTGCCACCGCCACCTGGCTAGCGCTGGCTATTTTTGGAAAATGCATTGTCTTGCAAGACAAATTGGAGAAAGGAGGGGAGGAAAGTGTTGTCATCAATATTCCAGGCTATTCCCAGCCACCTCATCTGCCAAAAAGGCCTGTTAGTTTCCACGGTATCGCTTTGAACTGAAAACAGCAGAGAAGTGTGTCGGTTTAGCCTGCAGCAACTTAGCAGGCTCAGCACTGTGTTTTTAATAGCACCTGTGGAGTGTGACTGCATGTCAAGTAGAGCTACTGCTTCCCAAGCCTTTTAGACCACCACCCAAAAGAGAAATATTATGACGTCTCGTAAGGACCCAAGCTAGTGTAAACAGTCAATCTACATGCTCATAACTTGTTTGAAATGTAATGTAAGTAAGAAATAACACCCTTCAAACTGGTGATTTGTTTTTTGTCCTAGTAACCGACCAAGGCGCATACATGGCTTAATACATAACTAATAATTGACAGAAATAGTAACATACATACAAATAGTAACATACATAACAATGCTGCTTTTATTTATCCGCAGTTGTGTAGGCTACGTTCGTCTGCACATTTTGTTGCTCTTTTGCGGTGTGTTGCCCTCCTCGCAATGCATACTAGATGGAGACAACAACAGTCTGGTTGTACTTACTGCTATCAGATTTTTGTACCGCCCTCTTTTCAGTTTACAGCAGTATAAGAAACTTCTGTCTGTATTGTATCATGGGTAGACTCAAAACATTTAAATGTTCAAACTGAACAAGTAAAATGCCAACAATACGGAAAATATGACGTATAGCATTTGGTGGGAGAGAGACCTTTTCAGCAGTGGCATGTGGGATAAAAAACAGTCTCTCCATGGCCTTGTACAGTCCACTGCAGGATGTGCTGACCGTGCTGACTAAAGCCTCCGGGGATGGTGTCAGAACGGCAGAATGATCACAATCCACTGATAATGAGATAAAGGTGCTCTCAAGGGCGGCCAAATGTCCATTGATCTGCAGCATTTATGTTTTTTTCTGCAAATTATTCCTAGCTCTAGTCTGAAAAATACCTCTTCAGACTCACATCTCACTTGCCGTAGCAGTCTTGCACTAGCCTCGACGACAGGCATATGCATGCAAAGTCTAAACTAATTTAGATAGCGTTTTATGTAGACATAGTATTCTATAGTGTTTACCCGGAGCTTTACCGTACAGACTTTCTACAGATGCTAGGTTCTTAGCTTCCTTATGATTGAACACAATTGTTTTACCGAGTTTTGTTCTTGCTTAGCGTAAATCTCTCCGGATTAAGGGTGTTTTTAAAATGCCCAAATTGTCGATTGTCATAATCTCTGTAAGGAGATCTGATCCCCCACAGATGAGGTGAGGTGGGGGGGGGTGTGTGACCAGTGTTGTAGTGGTACTTTTAGAAGTGGGGGGACGCCTCTAAGGGGAATTCCCCCCATTTTATTTTTTTTTCTGAGAGTGTACAAATGTGATCCATGTGTGTGTACAAATGTGTTCCATTTGTACACTCTCAGAAAAAAGGGAAACTCATTAACATGGTGAAACACATCTTGATGATGTCATCAAGATGTATTTCACCATGCTAATGATTTTTTTTTCAGACCCAAAAATATTTTAGATGTGAGAAGTGGGGGGACGCAGTCCCCCCGCGTCCCCCCTCCACTACACCCCTGTGTGTGACTCACTGTCTGAAGTTGAACAGAGGCATGGTGACCCATCCCAGCGCCTCCATGCCGCGCCGCTGCTTGCCCTTCTCCTCAGCGCCCCCTGGGGGAGGCAGGGGACTGGCGTACAGAGTGACGGTCAGCTGGGACTCCCTGGGCAGCTGGTTGATCTGGACCGGGAAGCACACCCTGGAGAGGGAAGGAGGGAGGGAGGGATAAGAGGATCTGAGTCAGAATTTATTGTCATTCATTTCCACTGTTAGGCGCACATTAGGTTCCTCACTTGAATTTGATGTATTATCATGATGTGCTGGTCTAGCTTACTTCTTGCCACTTTCCATATCATGTAAACGTCGCTATCTCCTTGTTTGTACTTTATGAAGTTGCATCTTATATCCTATATCTTGTTATAACACTTTATGAACTTGCATTTTATATCCGGTTAGGTACTTTATGAAGTTGCACTTTGTGCCTGGATCTCGTGTTACTGTCGTGGGGTTATATGTCTGTTTTGTACGTACTGTTGTTTTTTAAGCCAATACTGCTATGATGTAAGACAAATTGCCTTTCCGGGGACACTAATAACGACCTTACATTGAGCATTTAGAGAACTTTAAGAACTTAAGCTAAATGCTTAAATTGTAATAGAACATGTGGTGTTTGGAATATCAAAACATCAATCCACAATCCATTTCACAGCTAGCGAACAGCAACATTACCACTATTATTACATGTTCTTAACCTTCTATTAAACTCATGTTAACGATTCAATTCTGTATTTACTGTATCTATAAGTGAGCAAACACATGTAACCGATTATAGCCACATTTCCTAATAACGGTGACCCAATCACTTGAGTCAGCACTTTATTTGGGTTTTTAACAAATAAACAGAACACATTTTCCATTTGTGAGACTCTAACTCCTTTTTCTATGTAAGTTCTTGATGGCCAACTTCCCAGTAACTTACAACATCATCATGCGTCACCATAGTAAATTAACACTAGAAAGCCTGAGATACCTCATATACTTTTTAATGCACTCTTCTTTATGGTTGATAAAACAATAACAGCCACTGTAGGCCACAGTTTACTATGTAAACATCAAGACACTGCTGCCACCCTTAGATGCCCATATATGAAGCTATGTAAATCTGACCTCATCTGACCACATCAAACCCTGTGCATTCAAGAGTCAAGACACAGGCCCCGTTGCTACCCTTACATCTCTATATGGAGCTGACCGATTCTGATATTCCATATGTTGATCCAGGGGCGTAAACTTACGTTCGTCCTCACGTAGGCTGCAAAAAAAAATACAACCCAGCCCCGCCTCCCCCCCCCCCCCCCCCCCCCCCCCCCCCCCCCCGCGACAACCCCCCACCCCCGCGACCCCCCCCCCCACCCCAGAGCACACCACACCGACGCAAACAACTCCCTACTTATAGCCTATGATGTGTTGATGTGTTCTACTAAGTACTTTAAAATACATAACAAAAGTATACTGTTGTATTGTGCTCTCTGTTTTCTCATGCCTATTAAGAAATATAAAAAAAGTTGTTTTTCTCTTCATTTTGTACTTTTACAGTTTGGTAATAAACACAGCAGTGGCCTATATAAGAATAATCAGCAATCAACAGTAAAACATTAGTAAACATTAGTAATTAGTAAAACATTTAATCCTAATTAAAGTAACATTAGTCATAATAAAAAAACGTAGGCCTATTTTATTTAAAGTTTGGTAATAAACACAGCAGTAGCCAAGCATAATCAGCAATCAACAGTAAAACATTAGTTTGAGCCTCTTCATCCCTGAAAATGATCTGTCCGAGCTGCAGGATGTGACAGGGATAGTCAACAGCTGTTTCACCAGCACTCCTAGAGAAACCTTCTGCCGGTGACAATGCTGCTCCACTAGCAGCAGCAGCATCAACGACGCCGGCGCATAACAATAGCCAGCTGATTAGCATTTCAATATTTGATGGCTAGGTGACTTGGTCAACGCCCAGCCAACCATTGATACTTCTCCGCCCCCGAAACTGGCTCTCCCAGAGCCAGCATTTCACACTTGGCCATTGTTGTGGCACAACCTCAAGGGGGCTGCACCCACAGCCTCTGAAATCCTACTGAAATTCTCATGAGGGCTGCAGCCTTGCAGCCCCCACAAACTCTACTCCATATGTCGATCTGACCTCATCAAAGACATGCTCCACATATGACCAGGACAAAATTCATTGCATAGGTTGATCTGCCAAAGCGCTACTGCTCGGCCAGCAAGATTGCGTGCACGCAACCTTGTGCCCAGGATGCAGTATCTTCATCGACCACCAGTTGAAAACCCCAGAGGAGAAACAGGGGGTTATACATCATCTCAACTAAATATGTACTCTGGTTTTGACACTGTTAAAAACAACCCGCCGGGGGCCCCGCGCTCTGGCATTTCTCTACTGCTGTGGACTTCTTCAAAATGTCCCTGAACTCGGGTTAAAAATATAACAGCAGCAATGCTTCAAATAATAAGAGCATGCTGCATCAGTAGCAGCTGGCCAAATATAACCACCGGACACAATACATGGTGAGGCCCAGGGCAAATACAGGGGAAATAACCACCGGATGCACTGCACTGGACATGCAGGGTAGGGTTCTGGCCTTCAATCACAGGTAAAGAATATGATTTTCAAAGATTTCCTGCATGTTTTCAGCTTGATGTTGCTAATTTGCAACATCTACAACCTACAATTTGAAATAATAGTTAAAGTGGTTATGAAAAGGTTAAAACCTTTACTTGACCACTCCCCTGGTCCTTAGCATTGTCCTTCATTTCCAGGAGGGGTGAAATTGATTTATGACCACAGCATATGTGGGTGGCCAAGAGGTGGCGACGGGTGGCCCAACGGTTGTGAGTTATTTGTTATTTTTTGACTTCCGTGAAATCATTTTGCGACCACGGCATATGTCGTGACGTTGGCACCAACAGTCACGACCGTTGGCACAACGGTTGGGTGTTATGGTTAGGTTTAGGCATAGGTTTTACTGAGGGCTAGGGTTAAGGTTAGATTTAGTAGCGATCGTTGAGGAGTTTGTGACGGGCCACAATTAATTTATATTGGCCGTGACTAATTTATAACGGTCCATTTGGCCAGCTGTCACAATGTATACTGCTGCAAATTTCTCCATCTCTCTTCTCTTCTTCTCCAAAACAGCTGATCTACAAGGTCAATGTGTGTGTGTGCCATAAAGCATTGTGAGCTTGTAGATCTGATAGTGTTACTGATTAGCGATGCTTGTTCCAATTTATGAAGTGTGTAAAAGGAACTGCCAACCCTATAACCCTATATACAATTAACACAATATGCATGTTTTGATATGCTTTGTGTTTAAGTTACACAGAATACACACTCTCTAATAGAAAAACATGCTGGCCCTTATATAATACAAATGGCTGAAATAAGTCACGGCGACTGGGATCTTGAATCCATGTGCTTTGGCAGTGTTACTGTATGCATGAATCATGTATGCGAATAAGTGATATAACATGAAAGGAGGGCAGTTCATACAACAGTTCAACATCCTGCCAAATAGGCTCCATCTGGCCATCTATGTGCGCGTGCACACACACACACACACACACACGCACACGCACACGCACACACACAAAGAAAAGGCATCTGTTCACAGAAAGTAGGCTGTTTGTTACTAAACATAGCCAACAAACACAGGCCCAGGTTGCACAGTCCCACGTAAAACCCCTGGACAACATACCGTGAAGAACCGTGTAGTAGTTAGTTATTCACAGATAGCTGACCACAGTCAGGTGTGCACATTCCTCACATAGGGATATGTACTGTATATATAGGGTATTATAAAATATCACTACTGAAAAATCTTGCTATAGGCCAAGTCTTACTGTGCTATGCTACACTTAACACAATATGGAAAGTGTAAAATTATGATCTTTTGGCAGCCATACAGCTAACCAGAAATTCAACATTGAGGCAGTGACATTTCAGGCTATGAAATACTGTATGTGAGGTGTTTCTGGAAGGACTAATAACCGGAAATAGGATATCCACAAGCTTACAACACATGATGTGAGATTGTGGACAGCCTATTCTTGGAGCAGGACACACTTCTATAGGCATAGAAGACATGCTGACTTCTATGGAATCCAAATGACTGAAATCAGTCGTGGCGACTGAGAATTTTCATCCAATGCAGAAAGTGGCATTACGGCTCATCTGCAAATGATTTTTTTTTTCTCAGCACAGCCACATGCTCTGATGCAGTTGCCGCTCATACGCGCATTTACTTAAATACTGTACTTACAATTGTGAGGAATTTTTACTTTACTCAGGACACTTGCATGCTCCAATGATGATCAGAGCTCGTACCAGTACTCGTGTCAAACTCTATGCACAATTGATCAGTGAGTGCAATTTGGTCATCGAATCATTTATCATGGGATCGTAATGCTATATATGTTTTCTTTCATTTATTTAATGTACCGCCCGCAGATTTTTATATGGGCTGGAATAACACGCATGCATATGAACCCACGCTTCAATAAATAAATACTGTAGGCAAGATATAATAATAATTGACATAATCACACGTGTATGAAGTAAGTTTGAACACCACAGACACAGAAAATAGTCATAGTATTGGGTCCTCAGCAGGGGCAGATGTAACATTTCCCAATTGGGGGGCAAGAGAAATGGTATGGGGGCATATGGGGCCATACCATTTTCAGTTACAGGACTTTTATTAGGCTAGTAAAGCATCAGTAATAACATCAGTTGTTATTTTCTGGTTTCAATGATGAAATGCTGTTGGTTTAGTGGTGCCACAACTGTAGTTAGTTAGTAGCAGTAGTAGTGTTTCAAATCATTTTAAATATAAGCGCTTTAATTTGAAATATCTTGGCTTGTTTTGCATGCCATCATGTTTGGTGGGGCAGTCTGGGAATTTAGGGGGGCATTGCCCGCCCCCCATGCCCATGCCTAGATCCGCCCCTGGTCCTCAGGTCTAGATCAGAGCCCCAGTAAGAGCCGTGTTGTTGACGGATGGGATCTGTGGATGGGATACGTACCGTTGGTCCCAGTACACCAGGTGGAAGAGGTACTTGCTGACTTGCTGCTTGCTGGTGTGCTGCGGAGCACACAGCTCCACTCCTCCATGCATCAGAGAGCAGGACAGGAAGAATCCCTCGTAGCTGGAAGCAGGAAGAGGAAGAACACTTCAACAAACGCTGAGATTCCCCGGAGGAAGGCAGTGTTCCCGTTAACAACGGATTTCCAAAGTACCATTGGATGTGTGGCGGTTAAAGGGGAATTCCACCCATTTTCAACATTCTAATATGTCATTAATATAACTTAGAGGTGCTAGGTGGGACATGATAAAAACGTTTCCCCCATTCTGTGTTTCCTAGAAATGGAGGTCTGAAGAAAATCATTAACATGGTGAAACAGATCTCGGTGACATCACCATGTATTTCACCATGTTAATGGATTTTTTAGACTTCTTTTTCCTGAGAGCGTATAAATGGAACCAAATGAACCTGTTAGGGTTCATTTGGTTGCATTTGTACAATCTCAGGAAAAATGTTGAAAATGGGTGGAATTCCCCTTTAAGTATAGAAGGGCATAGCATTCGGTGTGGGTTTCTGGTTCAACAGAAAAAAGTAGGCCTTCCATTTTGTTCCCCCATGGAGATTTACCAAAAACATTTCGATCAATTGTTTAAGCCTAGCATCAAGCCATCATGGTGAGTCATGTCCAGTAAACCTTTGATTCTGTTAAAAAATCACCTGGATGGCTTGATTCTAGGCTTAAAATTGATATAAATAGTAAATCTCTATGGGAAGAATGAAGGCTGATCTTTTAGTGGAACCAGAACACCACACCCACTGCTATGCCTGCTAACCTACTGTATACTAACTACTGTATGTGGGTCAGGCTGTTCAAAACGCTCTAATGCAAGACAAGCCCTTATCTTTTCCCTTCCCTCCCTTCGTCTCCTTATTTCCTTCTCTCCTATCCTCTCGTCTGACCAGGCCAAAATGTGTTTCCTCATTTTAAAAAGAAGAATTGGTCAGTCCTTTCAGTTCCTATTCATCTGCCACTGAAAAAAGCTGACAGGGATGCTGTTTAGAGCACTGGCTATATTTTGTCTCCTATGTTTTGTTTTAAAAAAGCAATTTCACAAATAATTGTATAAACACTAATGTTTTAAGTAGTGTGATTTAAAAAGCTGTCCTATAAGCTCACAATGTGGCGAGAACCCACACATTATGAGCTTGCACAAACTTGCTAATTTTGCACTAGTCCTGGGCAGTGTTGGGTAATATTACTTAGGAGAGTAATATCTTTACTTTACTTATGGCCCACTCCCACCCGCAAAAGAATAGAAAATATGTACAACACAATCTGTTTAGTGACAAATTGTAGTGTACAGAATGCTTGCGGTGGATTAGGATCTATTTTCACCTGCAATTAGTTCATTTATAAGAGTGTTTTGGTGGAGTAACATATTACATGTTAACCATATGTAATATGTCATTTTGAGTCATTACACTACTTTTGCTGAAAAAGGTAGCATTACACTTTTACCTAATATGAAATTCGTTATTGCCCAACTCTGGTCCTGAGCAAGCCTCTCTAATTTGACTTTTGGGCCATGTAGAACTAAAACGTTTGGGAAGCTCTGGCTTGGAGGAGATGCAGGAGGCCGACGCTGTGGTTAGGATTCACTCTCTGTACTCCCAGCAGCGGTTCATGTGGATCCAGAGAACCTGGCGCTGGCATTAAAGGATTTACTAGACACCAGAGAGACGACCATTTCCCAAAGCATAGCACTGTTTGTTTGCTTAACTTAGTATGCCTTGTCAGCTTGCAGAGACATGAAACTTGCTTGACGTAATCCAACATAGTTTGAACATAGTTTTAGTGTTTTCATGATGATATATGGCTGTGAATAGTGAATAGACAATGACATGTAGACACTGGCATAGACCTTTAAACACTACCTCATCTCTGGGGAATCTTTGGCTTTCAACTATTGTCAATGTTGTCGTTGTCTCTAGTCATCTATTTCATTAGAATGTGCCCTGTATTCTATATACAGTAATTCAGATGCAAACCAGAAGGAGTTCTTAAGAGTTTCAGAAAAGTTAACTGGGGAGAAACGTCTCCAGGAAAAGACAGCGAGGGAGTAGGAATCCAGCGACTGCACGCAGAGTTGGACTCACTCTTAAAAGGCCAGGGTGACTCCAATGAAAACTATTCACAAATTGGGAGGGTTTTCGTTTCATAGAGACGCCTTGGGGATGATTGAGTCGAGTGTTCTGCCCTGGAGTGGAGTAACGAGTGATTTTGCTACCAGCCTGGCAGAAACGGTCTATTACTCACTTACGACTTGATCTGCGTGCCAGTGTCTGTCGCACACCGAAAATAGGAGAACTACAAACTCGCAATGTGTTGCAACGAGCAGGGATTTGCTATTTTTGGTGTGTTGCACTAATGTGCAGCTATGCAATTACACATACTAGTAGACATACATTATGACAAGCTTATCTCACCCTCTCTCTCTCTCCAAAACGCACACACGCACACACGCACACACGCACACGCACACGCACACGCACACACACACACACACACACACACACACACACAGATGGCATGTGACAGAGACGGACCAGGTGCCTAGTGAGCAGCCCAATGCTGGGTCCCGCCCCCAGGGAGGTCATAGGTCAAGCCCATTTCCCAGGCCGTCAGCCATTTGTCACGAACCAATCAGAAGCCAGGAACAGAGCGGAGGGCACAAAGAAGGATGCTGATGATGGAGGATTGCAATGTATGTGCATATGTGTGTGTGTGAGAGAGAGAGAGAGAGAGAGAGAGAGAGAGAGAGAGAGAGAGAGAGAGAGAGAGAGAGAGAGAGAGAGAGAGAGAGAGAGAGAGAGAGAGAGAGAGAGAGAGAGAGAGAGACTAAGAGAGAGACTAAGAGAGAGGAATAGAGAGGTGGGCCCATTCACGTGGCAGTGAGAGAGAGAGATAAACATTTATCCCAGCGCAGTGACGCAAAAGCAGGTTAACCTCAATTCAAATAGCGACTAGCAGTAAAGTTTTGCTCCACATGGTGTCTGACTACAGTGTATTATCTAGCAGACCAGGAGGTACCCCCTGATGTTACAGTCAGCCAGTGCACGCCACGTACAGTAGAGGAACAAATTAAAGGGATTTGTCAATTAAAAAAAAAACTTTTGGTCATTTTATGGTATACTCAGTCTCATGTGAACACACCAGGCAGTTTCAAGTTACTCCATTCAGTATTTAGATATTTGATGTTCATTTAAGCTGCTCCGCCTCCTTTGTATGCAAACCATTATAACTTAAAACTCCATTTTAACCATAATTGAATAATCGAAAACAACCAATCTTTTTTCTGGTGACTGGTACTGATGCTCCTAATACCTGAGGGGTGTTTTAAGTCATTTTTGGGTTTGTATAGGAAGGGGGTGGGGCAGCTAAAATGAACATCATCTAAATACTGAATAGAGTAACTTATAAACTGCCTGTTGTGTTCACATGAGCCCGAGTAGTCCATAAAATTACCAAAAGTTTTTTGGAGGTGAAATATCCCTTTAAACGACTAAGTTGACTGAGTTTGAAACCCTCTCTCGTGGCCTGGATTCCGCTTCATATAAATAGAATAGAATCTGTTTTTCTTTTTCAGAAGACGAGACGGACAAGGGCAAACGAGGTTAGGGGGGCACCATGTCACCACCGTGAGCGCAGCAAGGTTGCTTCTGTCAGAACGCATTATGGAACCCACCGAAAAGGGGAAGGGAGGGGAGAGGGAAGAGGAGGGCAGAGGGATCGGAAAGCTGAATCCACCCACATCATGCAAAGAGAGGGAGAGAGAGAGAGAGAGAGAGAGAGAGAGAGAGAGAGAGAGAGAGAGAGAGAGAGAGAGAGAGAGAGAGAGAGAGAGAGAGACGGAAAAAGGGAAAGAGCGTTAGAAAAGGGAGGGAGACAAATATTGAGACGGAAAGAGGAGGAGGTTGTTCTGGAATGGAGAGGGGATGGGCTGAAGACTGAAGATGGTGACGGACGAGTCGTTGAGAGGAGAGAGAGAGATAGAGAGAGGGGAGGAGAGGTGTAGCAAGCTGTCAGCTTCCACCATGTGCTCTGTAGCGACGATGTAATCCTCAGTGATTAGAGACATGCAGAGCTTCCAGCCATAGCAGCTGCCACAGCTGCCTCCTCTGTCTCTGTCTGTTCGTATATTAGTGTGTGTGTGTGTGTGTGTGTGTGTGTGTGTGTGTGTGTGTGTGTGTGTGTGTGTGTGTGTGTGTGTGTGCGTGTGTGTGTGGACCTGCAAATCCACCCTATGACATATATGCACATATTTACGTCCGCTCCACTACTCGCGTCAGTGGATCGGGTGTAAGGTTTGTGGCCATTGGCCAGTGGCTGGTTTAGGTGATGACGTAATGGTGTCGTAAATTAAGAGATCTCCTGCTCAAGTTTGCACTCTACCGAGTGGCGAGTGCTGACCTATTTTTTTTATTTTATTTTGCATTGCATTGCTGCACATCATGAATAAGGAGAATACCCGAAAAATACAAAGACATTCCTGGATCATTCATTGATTTTATGAACACCATTGTGGGGATGCAGTGTGTGTATATTACCTGGTGGCCCATGTGATGGGGATGCAGTGTGTGTATATTACCTGGTGGCCCATGTGATGGGGATGCAGTGTGTGTATATTACCTGGTGGCCCATGTGATGGGGATGCAGTGTGTGTATATTACCTGGTGGCCCATGTGATGGGGATGCAGTGTGTGTATATTACCTGGTGGCCCATGTGATGGGGATGCAGTGTGTGTATATTACCTGGTGGCCCATGTGATGGGGATGCGGTGAGCAGCGTAGATGCTGAAGGATAGCACGCTGGTGACCAGGCCTGCCTCCTGGATGGGTGCCGTCAGGCGGTGGCTCTGCGGTGTGGTGTGGAAGTTGGCGTTGAACGTACTACAGTACAGCTCCACCAGGTCCAAGATGGCCGCCGTCAATCTCTCCACAACCTTGTCTGTCGGGGAGACAAACAACAAACATGACACACGGTTTATTACCGGTTCCATCAGACCAGTTGTTTTCAACCGTTTTTAGATTTCAAGGCCCTTGCGTGAGCAAAGCGAACATACAGTAAATACTGTGGTCGGTTGTGGGTGGTGTGGGCGGTGGATGCCAGGGCAATTCTTCTACATTTTCTAAAAAACACAAGGTTTAATATTTTGATTTATTTTAGTCTTGGAGGGTAAAATTGACCATTTGGTTTAATTTTACACTCACAAAGGTTAAAGATCCAAGGGTCCATTTGGTTTAATTTTACGCTCACAAGAGTTAAACATCTAAAGAACAATTTGGTTACTAACTCCATCATTTAACCACTGATCAATTTAACCACAATACAGTCATTTTGATAGAATAAAATGAAACAGAAACAAAATAAACAAAATAAAACAGAATTTATACTTTATATGTCACAATTCAATTGGGAGGTGTCTGCCCAAATTCTAACCCCTAAATTTCAAGTCATGAAAATACTAGGCTATCTAAATTTGTCATAATAATAAATGTTGGTGCTTAAATAAATTATAGTGGTCTATTGCAAACGCATTGAGCCAGATAATTTGCGCAACAAGCTCAACATAGTGTAGTTTTAGTTGCCTACAGTGCGATGGTTGGTTATAGCCTGGTTGAAAACTGCACAACAGAGTGAATAATGACTGCATGTAGGACTGTACATGCAAACAGTGCTGTGGTCAGGTGGTCTAAAGAGAGGACTGAAAACACATGCTCAGCATGACCTTGTGACCCCTGCTGCTGCACGGGGAGTATAAACCTGGCAGTCTGTTTTACACACCACAGCTGACCCTGTGTTAACACACTGCCTCGTGTTTACACTAGTGCTTCTACGTGTGTGTGTGTGTGTGTGTGTGTGTGTGTGTGTGTGTGTGTGTGTGTGTGTGTGTGTGCGCGTGCGTTCGTGTCGAGCATGGTTGTGCAATTATGTATGTAAAAGTAAGAAGCCAGTAAAAGTGAGAAAACGGGGCGAGGCGTGGACAGTTCCAGGCCGTGGACCAGGTGCTGAGGGGTTGGTTTGGTGTGCCGCCCGGGAATGGACGAGGCTGGGAGGCCACGTTGCGCAAAATGAGGCCGGCAGACCGTTTGGGGATGGCCATTCGGTGGATGGCGATGCCTTTAGCACTGGCTGCTGGAGGCTGAATGGGGGGCATTCCTTCTCCCTTGGGGGGGGAGCAGCCTCAAAGGGACCCGGCCCGGACCCAGCGGTAGCCTACCGTGCCTGAAAAACAAGCTCCCACCAGGGTCTGTTTTGCCTCACTATTACTGTAACACACATATTATGTCTTGTACTCTGCGTTTTGTACTGCAAATGTGCCAAAGCTGTGACAGAGTAACTATAATGGACATCCATTAGGGTGCAGCTCTGTTCGTCGTGATCCCACGCAACGAGCTGTGACTCTCTCTCTCAAGCTCTCTCTGGCTCCAATTTGTCTTAGTCAGGGTTTTCATCTGTCAACAATTAGTCTTCCATCCAAATAATCTTATGGTATAAATGCTGACTAGAAACGTCAGATCATTTGGCTGTTTTTCTTTCTGCCTACGTACTCGCTGTTACTTGTTCGTTGGTGTCATTTGAAACTTGACAACTTGAGGGAGACATGGCAGATAATTCCTAGTCTCTCTTTACCTCATAATTGTCCGTCCTGCTATTTTTAAGACATTCCTCCTTTAATTTGGCAACACAGCAGAGGCAGACCGTAAAGACAGGGTTGAGAGGGTGGGTGACGATGCAACAGAGATCATGAGCTGGATTCAAACCTATCACCGTGCCATAAGGACGGTCTGGAATGGCAGTAATAGGCCAGACGCTTTGTGAACTAGATGAGCTTGTCTTTCTCGCACCGCATCCACAAATGTCATTTGAAGCTTTGTTTAAAAAGGTAATAGAGGCAACTTTCTTTCCAAAAATCAAAATAGATATATAGCAATATTTTTTTTGCCTTTTTCCCCCTCTATGTTGCTATGTTACTTTGATGCTGCAGCTGTTTCCCTGCAGACAGACACTTGCTTTGACCTGAACTTTGTTGTTGACTACAAGTCATGAAAACAAAACAGGCTCAGAGAAGGCGGTGCTAATGTGAGAGGGGGAGGGGTTGTGTGGGGTGAGGCAGCATTTTAACCAATCACAGCAGTCTCCAGCAGTTTCATAATGAGCCAATAGAGCGGAGGTGAGTTAGATTCTGTTTTTAAACAATTCTGTTTACATTCTGTTCAGTGTGTACTAGGGCTTTAACCAAAAAATCGATACATCGATGCATCGATTTGCATAACACGTGTCGACTCCAAAAAGCCCGAGTCGATAAGTTGTTTTTTTCCCTTCCTCCGAAGGAAAGGAGGAAAGAGGAGGAATTAAACATTTACCTTTGTTTTCCCCTTTTTTCTTTCTCTATGTGTGCGACGCGTGTGTATATAATTCAAATGTAATATTGGTTACTGTCACTCACGGACAGAAGTCTCCTTTGAAGTTTCCTTTGCAACTCTATCGGAGTTAAGCTTTAAAGCTAAGCTGCATGCGCAGCGGGCTCTTGCGCTCTGGGCACGCGGCGTTCCACTGATCATTACGTACATACACGGATCAGATCGAACAGCAAACAGTGTCAGAGGAATACAGAACTTCATCAACCAACACCTCTACGTGCTACAGTTTCGCATTAGGCTACCGCACAGGACGCATGCTTCTGTCCGCGTCATTCTCATTAATTTACTGAATGAATCATAAAAGAAAACCGGCGCGATGGTGGTGTTGAAGGAGGAGGAGGAGGAGGCGGCGGCTACATGTAAATGGATCGTATTCTGCGTTCTAACGTGTGGGCTGCTGCGTATTGATAATATTATGTGTTTTTATGGCTGGCCTGGGAGTGGACGATGTGCAGCTGTGTGCCAATATTGCTTTCATATTAAGCTTGCCACATGCGCCATGCGTAGCCTCGCGATGTGTTTTGTATAGGCACTGCGCCGGCATATAGCGGCACCATTTGATCCCCACCCCCCCCTCGGGGAACCACCACGACGGACCCCCCCCCCCGCGCGCCATAAAACGATAAATCGATACAACTTCGACTTGACTGTCTGACAAGTCGACTTGAAAAAATCTCAAGTCGTTAATGCCCTAGTGTGTACAGGGTTTGTACACACTAAAGTTACCTCTATTATGTACCTTTAAATGTACTATTTGGTCCAATACAGATGTAATGAACAAATATTGTGTTCACCAACAAACAGCTACTTCCGTAAAAACTAAGGCCAATTCCTATTTTTGACTATGTGATATGATCTGCTGATTTCACAGATTTCAATGTGAAGTTGATGATAAAACTGGCAGTTTCTGTAACATCAACATACTTCTGCAATTTTTTCCCCATACAGTGTGGTGGAAAAACTGCAGCTATTGCCAAAATACAAGATAGTACCATAAACCTACATCAATGTATGGTCTGATGTGCTATTGACTACATGCTTTCATCCATATATTATATTTTCATTTAATTAAAAATATCAAATATAATTGCAGCTGTAATTGGCGTTCCCCGGCTGATTTCCGCTTCCAGTCCACCCTCGTGGCTGTGCTGTATCCGAGACTCATTCAATACCCATTCGTGGTGCACGTAATGATTGGGGAAAGGCTGGGAATACCCTAAGAGAAAATGTTAACCAGATTTAGCCTTCATCATGCCCACCGTCTCCTGTCTGTCTGAGGGACAGGGGCCTCATTGGAGACGTCTGATCCTCTCAGCCTCTCATCTTGCAGGAAGAGGGACTAATATGGTTGCTCATTAGGTTAGAGTATGTTCAACATACTGTACTGTGCACGGCATACACTTTTACGCTCTGGGATTGAAATGAACACTGCTGTGTGTGCACGTACGTGTGTGTGTGTGTGTGTGTGTGTGTGTGTGTGTGTGCGTGTGTGTGTGTGTGTGTGTACTGGGTAATCATACCTCTGTTTTCTCTTACAGCCAGTACTGAGGCATCCTGGTGAAAGAGAGAGATATAAAACATTACTAATGCTAATGGGAGTAATGATGTTGGCATCAACTCTCTGTCCTCTAGATCCTGTAGCACAGTGGTTTTCAACCAGTGGTCCTCCAGGAGATTCCAGGTGGTCCTCAGCTAAATGATGGACAGTTGGTAATCCTACATTTGGTCTCATTTTACACTCTCAAGAGGTAAAGTATACATAAACATCTGACACAAACACATGAATTACTTAGTTTTCAAGAATCTACACAGTAGAAAATCTACAGTCTACAGTAGAAAATGTAGAAGAATTGTTATTTTGACCAATATTTTGCCATTTGTCTCTCCTAAATCTTGGGACAAAATGCAAAATGAATAGTGGGCACTGGTATGAAAATGGTTGAAAACCACTGCTGTAGGATCACAATTATATCATGAATAATATGGTTGTAATGAAGTAAAATCATTATAGCTATAAGTAGCAGAAATACATAATAAAGTGTAAAACCTGCTGATAAGTTAGGATGACCGAAATGTACACACTGCAGCGCAAACAGCAGTAAATCTTTAGTGAACTACAGAAATTCTACACAATAATTCTACATTTAGTCGTTTTCTAGGACATTTTACCTTTAGGACCTTTGGCTGCAGGCGACAGGGGCATGCTGGGAGCTGGTTGAGGGCAGAGGTGACCTCAGGTGTCTCCACCGCGGCTAACGAGCTGCACAGAGCCTTCACTGATTGGACGAGACGCTCCACATGCAGTGGTAGTTCCACCTGGTTATTAAATGCATACAGGTGAGTATATATCTGTGTGTGTGTGTGTGTGTGTGTGTGTGTGTGTGTGTGTGTGTGTGTGTGTGTGTGTGTGTGTGTTACCTCGGACAGTAGGAAGGACTCTGCTTCGTTATGGAAGGTGTCTAGAAGTAGAGACAGTGCCTCCCTGTCACACACACAAAAATGCGCTTACATTACAAAAATTAAAATATTTGAACATATGTGACCAAGCAAATAGATGAGGATAGAGTATAGTCATTGCTTTAAGGCTATAATTATAGTAACACTGTAAGGAACTAATTAGACCATTCACATGGAAAGGTGAATGCATAATCCCAAGATAATTTGATCATCATGTAGCAAGTGGATCCCAAACTCAACCTAAACAACACCACCCTTCTAATATGTCATCAGTTGTCTATAATATACAATTGTGATCATGGAAAAAACTGGGTGAGCTTGCGCCGTGATTGGCTGGATTAACGCCCCTCTCACCTGGTGACGGTCTGTTTGATTGGCCGCTCCTGGAGGAGAATGCTGTGGTTCATGGTGGAGGCCATCTCATCGTCCTCCTCCTGTCAACCGTCGGAGTCACACGTCAAAATACAAAGAAAGAACCAGGAAGAACCTTTTTTTACAGTACATTTCCTCGCGGATGGAAGTGCCACATGACAGGCGTTGAAAGTGTGCGTGTGTGTACGGTATGTGCGTGCGCATTCTGACCGTGCGAGCCAGTTCTGTGTTGACGGAGGACCTCTTGGTGAGGAAGAGGCGGATGTCCCAGTCAAACTTCAGACACTGCTGGATGAACTCCAGACCTGCCAGAGTCTGAGCACTGCAGAGAAGAGATGACAGGCAGGGCATATTATGATCACCGCGTTTTTAGCTTAAACATATAAAAACATAAAGCTTTTTGAAGATTTGCTGCCGGGCAGACTGAAATTCACAGAGAGAGAGAGTCAGAGAGTGAGAGGCTAAAAGAGAGACAGAAATAGAATGAAACAAGGAAAGTTAAGAAAACAGACACTAGTGGGACAGAAAGAGACACGACTGGTATAAGGAATGCAAGTCCTGTCAAGAATATATCTGACAATGTTGCTCACAAAAAATAACATGCTGGCGGATCTAGATCCGCCACCATGATGCTAGTAAATCCAGCACGTATATCTGTTCTCTTTTGAGTACAAAAGAGCGTGAAGCGAGGAAGAGAAAAGTATCTGTAGGAAGAGTAGCGACACGCTTTGATCTCGCCGCCTCACGCCTGAACAGGAGCTCTGCAAGTTCCAAACATAGGCCTACATAGCTAACCACTGCATCACAGCACAGCCTATTTTCTTCAATATACATTAACTACAGCGAGTTATATAACAAATCATTATTTAATGACGAGAGGTCTGTTAATGCGTTAACTTTCCTAAAATGCTGTAATTACGGCGTCACATGCGTTTTTCAGTCAATAGCCATCTCTTTTTAGTGTAGCATTGGAGTCAACGGGAGTGTCACTAATCTCTCCTATTACAGGTACTCTACAGAGAAAAGAAGGCAGCTTGGACTCCGCATGCACTGAAGGAAGCATGGGTCAGTCCACTGCCCCCCCCAGGTTGGCGAAGGGTGTGTAAGCCCAGGATCACATTAGGAATTGGCACTGGGTGAAAAAATGTGTTAGAAAGTCATGGGATAATTTCTTTTTAGGACAGGAGGAGAATTCAAATCTATGCAGCATTCAGAATCTGAAGACTATATATAGTTTCTCCTCAGAGATCATCAACAGTCGATGTACAGGTGATTCAGGTCATTCAGGGCCAAAAAGCAGAGCCACGCCATATCTGTCTCTGGGTTGTTTTTCTATGGAGCAGCACAGACAACAATGGTGACGTTCTGTGCAATAATCAGGCCATCGCAGAGCTGCGTCACTGCAGCTGAAACGCTATACAGTGAAGTTCAGCTGCCACAACAAAGGATTCAACAGTGCTAGACAGGTTATTGTTCTAGAGGGGAGAGAGACGGACAGAGAGAGAGAGAGAGAGAGAGAGAGAGAGAGAGAGAGAGAGAGAGAGAGAGAGAGAGAGAGAGAGAGAGAGATCCTTGTACAGGATGTCAAACGTTCACAGCAACAGGTTATCAGGCTCAAACGATTCATCCTGTGTGCACGGATGGACACACACGCACACGCACACGCACACACACACACACACACACACACACACACACACACTTTAACAGCTGTGAAATACCAACAGCTTTCCGGATTTATATCCGGAAACATCCGGAAAATAAGGCAAATTTGATCAACGCTATTTTGACTGTGTCTAGCCAGGAA
>CM076971.1:23797235-23799735 GCA_039105355.1 Benthosema pterotum | reverse complement strand
AGAAATAGGTCAGCACATGGGAGGATGAATTACTGGCTGTAGTTACACTAGGATGATGACTAATAATGATATTGTTTTAAAAGTTATTCTAACTCGGAGTGAATGCCAAGAACTGTAATCAAACAATATAGTTGGAATCACTTTCAGACTTCAGAGTGACTTGATGAATGATTAAAACAAATAAAATAACAGTCAAACAAAATAAATCAACAGCCAAACACATTCTAAAATCTAAATGAACTCCCACAAGTTCTTTTGGTCCTCAGTATTACTATATGTTGCCTTTGATGATCGTCAGGATAAACACCAAACTGATGTTGACTCTTGCTAAAGTATGAATAGCATTCGACTTCAAAAGTGACAATAAAATAACAGTGTTTAAGTCTCAACTGTGCCCTTTAAGTTCGTAGCTTGCTATTTTTGGTGAAGCGATTTTGTGCCCACAGTGGGAAAAACTAATTATAGATCCCCCTAGGGGGACCCTAGTCAACAAAGAATGTAGAATGTAAACCTAATTTATTAATTAGGATTGTTTCAGAGAGCGGCACAGGGCTCAGTGCCAACACACCAGACATGACCTCTACACAGCTACCACATCAAAGAGCATCAATTAGAGCATCAATTGGTCTTCAGCAGGGAATCCACAAGTTTTATCGGACATTCATTTTTAATTTCCGTTGTGGTTTCTTATCCCTGGTCGGAGTCAGACTGAATTAAATACACTGTCTGATATGTTTTATACAGATATGTTTGTTTTAAAAAGAATTGAATAAAACATGTATTTAAACCAAATTAATCCCAGCATAATTTAGATTTCATAGACACAGAATTGATTAAGTGCTAAGTTCGCTGAAAGAACGGCAGCATTAAAACACACACACACTACTAATTCTCATTCTCACTAAATGAGAATTAGATGGACCTCTCAAGGACGATACGAATATTTTGGAGAATAGCATGGCAGAGATTCCAATATCCACAAAACAAACTCAGACATTCCACTGCCTGCGCAAATACCTTTCGGTCTAGATTAGACAGATATGCTCATTGTTACCCTAGATCAGGGGTTTTCAACCAGTGGTCTGGGGACCATCACTGGTCCTTGAGAGAGTTCCATGTGGTCCCCAGCTAAATGATGGACAGTTGGTAACCAGATGGACCCTTATAGATCTGTAATTGGTTTCATTTTGTGCTCTCAAGAGTTAAATTATATTTAAACACCTGAATTACTTAATTTTCAAGAATCTCCCCAATTAGAAAATGTAGAAGAATTGTTAGTTTGACCAACATTTTTCCAGTTATCTCTCCTTAATTGTGGGAAACAACTTAAAAATCCTTGGTTTTGCGTCCAAGAGACTAACTCAAAATCAAATGGTGCTCTGTGGCTGCAGAACGCAGAATAAATAGTGCACATTTCAAGCACTTCAAGGTCATTCTTACAACATTTAACAATTTAACAATTAATGTTTGAAATATCCAACTTCTATGCATTTATTTTTGTATCTTTCCACTTACACCTTGATTAACAAACTGCACAGTCTGATTGTCTGATGTATGATTTTACTGAATGTTCACTGTATGACCAAATAAACTGAACTGAACTGAACAAACTGCATGTTGCATACAGTACATAACTATCCTAAAACAAACCTAAGTAAAAAGGAAAAAGAAAGCCATGTCATCCTGGTGTATTAGCACAGGGAGCGAGGGAGGAAGACAAGACCAGACAGACAAAGCAAACGATAGAAAAACACTGAGAGTTTTTCTTTTGTGTCGTTCCATGACAGGAATGGAAATCTCTTCTTCTCGGTTTGTGTATAATCTCTGCTTCTCTCTCTCCACTGTCTCCGCTGAATAGGAATCAGTGCTCTCATTGATAGTCCCAGGCAGGGCGTTGGCAGGGTGCCTGTCAGTGCAGCTCCACAGAGGAGAACAGCCTACAGAGTGAGAAAAGTGTGTGTGTGCGTGCATGTGTGTGTGTCCAGACCACGGGCTTCCCGAGGCTCACAGAGGGATCCCCCTCCTGTCAGCCGCCTCATTCCCACTTCTCCCACAAGCCGCGGTGACGAACGCAAGGAGGAAGGAAGACATGCTCCAGAGCCGCCAGAGTGCACGTGGGTGGGGGGGGGCATTTATCTATGCTGAATCCTCTATACATGAAATCCTTCCGATGTATCTTAAAAGGACAACTTTGTTTGTTTGTTTGCTTTTTCAACCAAGGTTCATGTTTTAGGTTGTTATTAGAGAAAGTAAAAGGTGGGTGCTAATTGTTTTACTTACATTCCTTGCTTTCTTTAGTTTTAGGGACAAAATCTTAAAGCGATTTATTTTTTTTATTATCTACTACAGTACTAATAGACCCCAAGAAATTACATCTGGCCACAAATGATCTACTGAATGTGACAAACTGCCATATTGAGCCTCTGGGTCAGGCATGCACAAATAGTGACTGTGTAAAGTGCAGTGTGGTGTGCTGCCTCCTTCACATTCAGTAGATCCT
>CM076971.1:23679735-23792235 GCA_039105355.1 Benthosema pterotum | reverse complement strand
ACTCTTTGTTTGGTATATTGTGCATGAGCCACAAATGGAACCCGGTCCATTTAGGTCCCAATTATCAATCATTTAGGACCCCCGAACCCCCTGAAGAACCACTAGGGGTGCTCGAACCCCAGATTAAGAAGGATCAATGAAGCGTTGTGATGAATAGGGGTAAAAAGTGAAACCTCTTCCATCGACCAAATCCCTCACACAGCCCAACAGGCCTGACCCCGACCTCTAACGACCCGTTGCCATGGCGATGTGGCCAGACACTCCCACTGGTGGCCAGAGACCGTGACCTCCAGCCCACAACAGACTGCAGTCGGAAGTTCCCAACTTCCCATACAGCTGTTCTTACAGCTGTGTGTGTGTGTGTGTGTGTGTGTGTGTGTGTGTGTGTGTGTGTGTGTGTGTGTGTGTGTGTGTGTGTGTGTGTTGCAGCAGATGAATGAAAGACTGCAGCATATGAATGAAAGACAGCAACAGATGAAACGGACACACAAAGCGACAAGCAGAAAGAGGTATTTTGAGGTATTGGTACTTCATTATTTAGTTTCCAATACTAACTTCTACTCTACAATATCTCTGATTCAAATAACGCACCTCTACTACTCCACTACATGTATTTGAAGGGTTTAGTTACTAGTTACTATTTACTTTGTAGATTTTGATTTTAATTAATGGGGAGCTACTATTTTCAAAAGATTATTATACTTTTGAAAGCTTTAGTTTTACTTTTGGTACATTGTTCAAGTACATGTGAATGTGATACTTTTGTGCTTTTACCCAAGTAACTTTTTGAATTACGGATGTATTTTCTTTTTTGTACATTGCAGCATTGATACTTTTATTTAATAAGTAAAACAAATATGAGTACCTTTCCCACTGCTGCACATCTGACTGACCACAATACAGAGACAGTCTCTTCTCTCAGACTGACCAGCCTACTGAGACAGTTTCTTTCTGACCTACCAGACCAACAGACAGATACAGTCTCTAACTAATCAGACCACAGCCCAGACTGCGACAGTCTCTCTCTCTGGCTGACCAGAACGCAGACAGTCTCTCTCTCTGACTGACCAAGTGACCAGTACACAGACAATCTCTATCTGACTGAAACAGACTGACATACAGGAGACAAAAGGGGGGATACAATAGTGATGAAACCCTGTGTGGGGGAATTGTGGGGGTCCACCATGTCCTGCTAAGAACCCCCCCAGAGCGCACCGCCCACCCCCGACCCCCAACCTACTATTACATAGAACTGATGTGAACAAGTATCTATTTAAGCGCGGAGCCTTTGTGAGCGGTGTGCGCGGGTGAGAAGTTGCAGATGAGGTCTTTCCCAGACTGACCGAACCTGTGGGGGAAATACTGCTGACTCAACAGTGCTGTAAAAAAGAGCAACCTTACACCACGAATTGCACCAATGCAATGTGGTCAAACCTGCCATTTGAATATGGCTCATCCCAGGGAAGCTCCATAAAGAGGATTTGACCACATTGCATTTTTAATATATATTTTTTTAGATCTACAAGCTTGCAGCCTTGCAATGGGGCTTAGGTGTTTCAACTCTTCCTCAATTTGCTGAGGAACCCAAGGTAGACGTTCAAGGGCATGCAGGAATCCCTGCCCTGGATCAAATATTGTCGGTGAAGGGATCTGTTGAGATCTGGTAGGACGGCAAATTGATGGTGCCGAGTACAGACCCCACGGCCATGAAATATGGTTTTAAGTGTGTGTGTGTGTATGTGCGCGCGTGTGCATGTGTGTGCGCGCGTGTGCATGTGTGTGGGTGACATGTGCGTTTACCGCACGCGTCACACGTCTGGGGCTGGCCCAGGGCCAGACGTATTGGTAAACAGTGAAGTCAGCTCCAGACGTCAACAGATGGGCAAGTCAGACACGGC
This sequence comes from Benthosema pterotum, assembly GCA_039105355.1. Classification (NCBI taxonomy): domain Eukaryota; kingdom Metazoa; phylum Chordata; class Actinopteri; order Myctophiformes; family Myctophidae; genus Benthosema; species Benthosema pterotum. The sequence continues at coordinate 23,790,337 of CM076971.1, read as the reverse complement.
CATGTCTCTCTGCAGAGCTGTCAGCCACCACCATTAGTTCAATTAGCCTAGCACTTGGAACGCATAGTAAGGGACTGATTGGTAGACATTATCATGTTACAAAAACAGGAAGGAATACCGGTATGACATCCACTGTGTAGGCCAGTGGTTTTCAACCTTTTTGATACCAGGGCCACTATTTATTCAGCATTTGAGCCACGACCACCATTCGAAAACATTATAGCCCCACAGACCCCAAAACTAAAGATTTATTTTGCTTTCGTCCACGATTCCAGGTTGCATTTCAGAAACAAAACAGTCAGACATACAGATCAAAATGAACATTAATGTTTTACACTCTCTACTTGTGTAGACTTGGGCTAATTTACATGATGAATATTTTAGCTCTTTAGAGTGTAAACATGAAACCAAATGGACCCGCAACGGTCCATTTGGTTTCATGTTTACGCTCTCAAAGAGTCACATCTGGTTAACCAACTTTCCATCATTTAGCCTTGGGACCGCCTGGAATCCTCTCAGGGACCACTAGTGGTCCCCGGACCACCTGTTGAAAACCCCTGGTAAAGACCTACTGTATATGTTAAAATACCTTTTCTCCCATGATTTTTATCACCATGGTTTGTATTTATTTCTCACACAAACTATGCACGGCACAAAAATATAATATGCACTAAACCCAAGAATGTGTTGGCCCCCTGCCAAACATGATCAACAATGACATGTATAGCCGTATGAGTCAATTCAACCGCTGGTTGTCTAGGTGGTGTCCAGATAATAACGTGGGCTTTATAAATCATTGGCAAAGCTTTGAGGGGAAAACTGGTCTGATAGGGAGAGACGGCATACATCCAACTTGGGACGGTGCGAGGCTCATCTCTAGAAACATGGACAAATCTATAAACAAAGACAAATCTATAAATAAAGCATGACAACCCAGAGTTGAGACCAGAAAGCAGGGTTGCGGTCCTACACTCTACCCTGTGCTTCCTCTAGTACAGCCACCCACCCACCAAATTACAACTATACAAACTGTTCAACCAAGGCTAAATAAGCCAAAATCGAAACAAACTGGTGTTGTTCATAGAAACTTGATACAAATAAAAATCAATCCCATCCTCCCACAAAATACAAAAATCAAATGTGGACTACTCAATATCAGATCCCTACATAAAAAAGGAACATTGGTGAATGAAATCATATCAGACAACTCCCTTGACCTTTTTTGTCTGACTGAAACGTGGCTGGGTGAGCAAGACTATGTCAGCTTAAACACAGCCACGCCACCAAGTCACACAAATGCCCACATACCCAGAGATAATGGTAAATCTGGAGGTGGCGTCGCAGCCATCTTCAACTCCAGCCTAACAATTAGTCCTCGGGCCAGGGCCACCTACCAATCCTTTGAAAGTCTAACTCTTGCTTTCTCACACCCAAATTGGAAATCTATACAACCTCTTTTATTCATCACAGTGTATCGCCCTCCGGGCGCTTACACACAATTCTTGACTGAATTCTCTGAATTCCTGTCAAATCTCGTCCTTGAAACTAATAAAATCATCCTCATTGGGGATCTGAATATCCATTCCGAAATCGAAACTGATAGTCTCAATAGAGCATTCAACTCAATAATCGACTCAATAGGTTTTTCCCAGTGTGTGGATAAACCTACCCATATTTTCAATCATACCCTCGACCTCGTTCTGGTCTATGGTATGATGATCGAAAATCTTGCGGTATTACCACAAAATCGTGACCTCTCCGATCATTATCTGATAACCTTTGACTTCACACTGACTGACTTCTCACCACTGGAGAAAAAAATCCTTGGTAGAAGTCTATCGGAAAACGCTGTAAACAAATTTAAGGAAAAAATATCCTCAACCATCAATCCAGCGTACCTGAATGTAATAGAGGACGCTCATACCTATAGCCCAACTCAAATCGATCACCTCGTCGAAAATGTCACTGATTCATTTCAAGTGACCCTTGATTCTGTCGCCCCTCTCAAAAAGAAGGTAGTAAAACAACAAAGGCTGGCTCCATGGTACAACTCTGAAACCAGAGTTCTCAAGCAAGCATCGCGTCGACTGGAGAATACATGGCGCTCAACTAAATCCGAGGAAACGCGTATAGCCTGGCAAAATAGTCAAAAAATATACAAAAAGGCACTCAACAGTGCAAGAACCAAATACTACTCATCTTTAATAGAGGAACATAAAAATAACCCTAAGTTCCTCTTTGATACGCTCGCCAAGCTAACAAAAAGTCCTGAATCTATTGATCCACGCATTCCACCAACCCTTAATAGTAACGATTTCATGAGCTTCTTTAATGGCAAAATTGAAACCATCAGAGATCAAATCGACAACCAATTACCCTTCTCAAGTGCGGTAGTCTCAGAGATTACTACACGCCCAAGTATATTGCTCGATAGTTTTACTCCAATCGAGCTCTCCGATCTCACTTCAACGGTATCCTCCTCTAAATCAACAACCTGCCTCCTGGACCCAGTCCCAACCAGGCTACTAAAAGAAGTCCTACCTTCGGTTGGCACTTCCATGCTTAATATGATCAACTTGTCCCTCGTAACAGGCTATGTGCCACAAACGTTTAAGGTAGCGGTAATAAAACCACTACTGAAAAAACCCAACCTTGACCCAGGCATTCTCGCTAACTATAGACCCATCTCAAACCTTCCATTTCTCTCTAAAATTCTTGAAAAAACAGTCGCCAAACAATTATGCGACTTTCTACAGGATAACAATATATTTGAAGGCTTTCAGTCAGGTTTCAGAGCAAATCATAGCACTGAGACAGCACTGCTGAGAGTCACAAATGACCTCCTGACTGCAGCAGATAACAACCTCCTCTCTGTACTGGTGCTACTGGACCTTAGTGCTGCGTTCGACACTATCGACCATGGCATCCTGTTACAGAGACTGGAGCATTTGGTCGGCATAAAAGGTGTCGCGCTGAAATGGTTTGAGTCCTATCTGTCAGACCGAGCTCAGTTTGTAAATGTCAATGACAACTCCTCAATGCGTGAAAGGGTCAAATATGGCGTTCCCCAAGGATCCGTGCTAGGACCAACATTGTTTTCCCTGTATATGCTCCCTCTTGGTAACATCATCAGGGAACACTCTATAAATTTCCATTGCTACGCAGATGATACTCAACTATATCTCTCCATGAAACCAAATGAAACAGACCAACTGGCCAAACTACAATCATGCCTGAAAGACATAAAGAGTTGGATGACCCGTAATTACCTGCTTCTCAACTCTGACAAAACTGAAGTAATTGTAACCGGGCCCAAGCCCCTCAGAGACAAACTGGCCGATGATGACTTCAACCTGGATGGCTTCACTTTGGCCCCCAAGGCCACTGTGAGGAATCTGGGAGTCATCTTCGACCAAGATTTGACATTTAATTCCCATATCAAACAAGTATCAAAAAACGCTTTTTTCCACTTGCGTAATATTGCAAAAGTCAGGCACATCCTGTCCCGAAACGATGCAGAAAAACTTGTCCATGCATTTGTTACCTCAAGGCTGGACTATTGCAACTCGCTACTGTCGGGTTGCTCAAACAAATCCCTAAAAAGCCTACAGCTAGTCCAAAATGCAGCGGCACGCGTGCTGACAGGAACCAAGAAAAGAGAACATATCACTCCTTCGCTGGCCTCTCTGCACTGGCTCCCGGTTAAATTTAGAATAGAGTTCAAAATCCTCCTTCTTACCTACAAAGCCCTAAATGGTCAGGCACCGCAATATCTGAAAGAACTCATAGACCCATACAAACCTAATAGAACGCCCTTGCGGTCACAATATGCAGATATGCTTGCTGTCCCAAAAATACAAAAATCTACAGTAGGAGGTAGAGCGTTTAGGTCACAGGCACCCCGTCTGTGGAACCTTCTGCCGGTTTCGGTCCGTGGGGCCGACTCGCTCTGTACCTTCAAAACCAGACTAAAAACCTTTCTTTTTGAAAAAGCCTATGGCTAGTGTGTGCCTGCCCTGGCGGGCACGCACCGGCTGATGGCTGGGTGGTCTGTCATGCTACTGATGGAGTGGTCCATTATTTACACATCCTGGCCCCAGTATGTCTTGTCACTAACACTGCATCCGGGGAGCCATTCCCCGGAGTCTCTCTTGTCCTCTACCATGCAGATCCATAGAACCCTACTGTGGACCGCCATCAGACTACCAGGTGCCCTGACAAGACCAGGACCCTCCACAACGCCCACCAACATCCTCACTGTGGACCACTGTGGACCACCGTGGACCAAGCCTCATCATCGATAACGACCATGAACTGCCCCCTATGAACTTTAAACTACATACCACCAACCCATCCTGAATCATATAACGAAAATGTTCTACCATACCCCCATATTACACTACTGCACTGTCTACTGTCACTACTTGTTTTCGTGTTCATCTCTCTCTCTGTCCCCTCCTCCCCTCTCCTCCCCCCACCCTTTCTCCCCACCCCTCTTCTTCTCTCCCCCGACACGGTCAAGGCAGATGGCCGCCCACCCCAGAGTCAGGTTCTGTCTGACGTTTCTTCCCTTGGGGGAGTTTTTCGTTACCACTGTTGCATCCTCTGCTTGCTCTGGGAGGATCTTTGTCGGTTCCCCTCTGTTCTTTTCTCTTTTGTAAAGTGTCTTGAGACAACTTGTTGTGATTTGACACTCAAATAAAATTGAATTGAATTGAATTGAATTGAATTGGCTTAGCTAGATCACCAAAGCGCCTACAGGTTATGTCTGGTTCCATTACATTTTTATAGGGTTATGAAAATAGCATATCTACAAGCACACAATCTTTTTTAAGGACACCTAAAAAGGGGTACCGGTATGTATTGTTTATTTGATAATGAATTAAAATTGATCCGCAACCCAAACATGGGTCCCGACCGACAGGTTGGGAAACAGAGGCCTAAATGGTTTTCGGCTCACGCTATTGGATCCTTTATGGGGGGCGGGGCCAGGCGTAATGGGGAAAAGGATGGCTGGAGGGATGGTAGTGGTGGTGGGGAGGGGGGCTGCCAGACCCCTGCAATCTATCCCCTATATCCCCAACAGGGAAATAAGCTCTTTAAATTAGGGGCAGGAGTGGGGGGTTCCCACTCCCAAAGAACAAAGGGGCCAGGGCTGGGGGCTGTGTGTGTGTGTGTGTGTGTGTGTGTGTGTGTGTGTGTGTGTGTGTGTGTGTGTGTGTGTGTGTGTGTGTGTGTGTGTGTGTGTGTGTGTGTGCGACTGAGCGAGGTCATACTCAGACAGATTCACACGGCTCGGGCACCTCAAAGACAAAGGGGCTGCTGTCATCGGCATACAAACAACACACACACACACACACACACACACACACACACACACTCCTGCACATCTCAGTGACACTAGCACACGCACACCCACACACACAGTAAAGAAATGCTGACAAGACATAATGTGACATGCTGTGAAACACGCACACAGGAAGTACAGTTACACGCGCGCGCGCACACACACACACACACACACACACACACACACACACACACACACACACACACACACACACACACACACACACACACACTTTCCTGCCCCACGGTCCAACACATCCGAGTGACACCAGCACGTGCGTGTGCACCCACCCCTACCCCCACCCACAGATACCCCCACTCACTCCAGCTATAGTCCCACTGGGGCCAGCTGATGCCAGGAGGATTGCAAAGTATGGCAAATAATGAAAAAATAATCAGTCCCAACCCCCCACGTCTCATCTCTACATCTCTATACCCTCCGACGCCATCTCTTAATCTCTCTACCCCCCACTCCCCAACACACATACAGTATAACCACAGTTTTGACCTTATTGCATTACATTTTTAGTTTGGTACAGTCTGTTAGGGAGGCTCCAAGTACAACAACTTAACTGCCTGCAATGTGACAGCGTCAGCATTGTAAACCAGTGGTCCGGGGACCACCAGTGGTCCTTGAGAGGGGAGACCAAATGTTGGTTTCATGTTTACAATCTCAAGAGTTAAAATATTCCTAATCTTTGTTATCCCACATCTACACAAGTAGAGAATGTAGAAGATTAATCGTCAAGTATGTTCCGTATGTTTGCTTGTTTTGTTCCCCAAATCCAGCCTGTTATTGTGGACAAAAGCTAAAGAAATCTTTACTTTTTTGGGTCTGTGGGGCTAAATAAAATGTCCTGAAATGGTGGTCCGTGGCTCAAATCCTGAATAAATAGTGGGTCCTGGTATCAAAAAGGTTGAAAACCACTGTTGTAAAGTAAAGTGCAAGAGACAATAAAATACAGCTTGATAAACACCCTATGCCTTCATAAGAGCTTGGGCAAAATCTGCATAATCATCATCACCATGTTTACCGTCAGCCATTCTACATCCATGCTCTAACGTGAACTTTGAACCTTGGGTAATAGCCTGATGATATCTTGTTTCAATCAGGATGTGTTGGCCATATATGGCAGGATGTGTGGCAACAAGGTCCACACATGTCTTTTTTAAGCCGTTTCAAAATTCTCAATGAAATGCATTTGAATTATTTAGCCAAAGCTTAAGTCTCCAAACTAAAGTCCAACTAAAGGAATAAAACATGAGTTATGGCTGTGCCTTTTTCATGAATTAAATAGTATATTTCATCATCTACTTTGTTCCAGGCCCAGCTCAACTTTCTACTTCAAATGGATGTAAAATCTACATCTACATCTTTTTAAGACGGAGATCAGAGACACGACAATAGAAAGAAATCACCACTAATTGAAACCAGCACAATCCCATATTAGCCAATGCAAGACTGTTTCAGAACCATGGCTCTTCATGGAGACTTTAAAGTCATTAAACTGAAAACTGTACGCACACACATTCTCATGTATGTGGAGTCTACAGTGTTCTCGCATTTACAGTATTTGTCAAATGAGTACATGGTAATGCTGCTGAAAATGGCAAAATCTGACATTTTGATATACAGAGCCAGTCTTGTGTTTGATAATCGTTGCTACAGTATGTGCATATATTCCATTTCCCCTGTGTACTGTTTTCTGTGTAATGAATAAGGTGTAACACACTTTTTTGTATTGATGGTTACAAGTGAAGATTGACAGGAAAGAGGGAGAGAGCGAAGGGGAGAGACATGCAGCAAAGGTCATCATCAGCGGGATTCGAACACGTGACACATTGTCGTCAGGCCAGAGCCTATATGTGGCATGCACCTGGACCACTAGGCCAGCGAACGCCCCATGTAAAGCACTACACAAACGGAGAGTATGAAACGCACACATTATTGCAGCGATTCCACCGTGCCACTCAGTGCTGACAGACGAGGATCGCGTAGCGAGGAGAAATTAAGAAGAGGCTCCCAGGATTTAGGTCTAAAGTAAACCATGGGCGTGTGCACGAAGCGAGCACGTGCGCAAAAAAAAGGCACTGGACCTCGTGTGGTAACGCCTGGCATCACACGCTTGCTTTATCGCACAGCGTTTTTTCGGCACAAAACGCCAGTCCTGTTGAAACTGAACTAGAAGGCATGATTTATTACTCCCCGTCTGTAAAGCCCTTTATACACAGAATAATGCTATTCATAAATTCTTACTGACATACTGTGTGTGTGTGTGTGTGTGTGTGTGTGTGTGTGTGTGTGTGTGTGTGTGTGTGTGTGTGTGTGTGTGTGTGTGTGTATGTAGGTCTGTCTGTCCCTATGACTGACTGACTTATTGGCCCCTACAGCTGTGTTGAGCAGTCAGCTAATTGGGGTTTCATTCCAATTAACCCTATGTTTTCACACACACGCACACACACACGTCTGCAGCACACACGTGCATGTACAGACTTTTGTTACTCCTGACATGTTGTTTTGCACTGTACTGTATGTGCGTATGGAAAAATAATTTCCTTGCTGGATCTGGGTGTGAGTCGAGACCACCAACAATTTGTTCACTGAAGAAAATAGTTGGTTATTTATCATTTAGGTCAGTGGTTTTCAACTAGTGGTCCGGGGACCACAAGTGGTCCTTGAGAGGGTTCCAGGTGGTCCCCAGCTAAGTTGGTCACCAGATGTAACTCTTGAGAATGTAAAAATGAAACCAAATGGACCCTTGTGGGTCCCCTGATTTATGTTAATTTCATTCAGTGAATGAGATCATTAGTCATTTTTGATAGTGTAGCTACTGGTATATGTTCCAATGAGGAAAGCGGAACCGACTGCTTAAGTATTTAGGCTGGATAGCAAGCATATCAAAAGTGTCCAACTGGGCCTCCAGGAAGTAGCCGGCTACGGGAAGTCCTGATAGGCTGACTTTGCTTCCTGTTCTTATGGTTAGATACTTTTGGCAGTACTTATAATTAATAACATGAGGTGGAAAGCATATTGGAGCAGTAAGTACCAACAACTATAATAGCAAATAATATGTTATAACAGGGAATGGTATTATAACTTCCTGGCCCCGCTGCTCCAGTCCGGACAAAATACTTAAAAACTTAGTTAGTTGGTCAATGGTCACATGATTTCAAAACGTATGAGTGAAGTCTCCCATCATGAAGTAAGACCAAACTGTCTGGTGTGACGGTGGATAGGATTAATTTAGCTATATATATATAGAACCTATATAGCCTTCAGACATGGTTGGTCAGTCATTCCAATCGACAGACAGAGAATGAGATGTAGTCTAAATAATAAGTTGGACTCATGGACATGATGAGCTGATGCAAAAAACATTACATTTTAAATATAAAAAGGTGAAAAGGTTACATGTACATACATGAACTATATGCTGCCACAGAGACTAGAGTAAGGCATATTCTATTACTGGCTAAATATGAACATTCCTACCCCTGAGCCTCCTTAGCCTCGGATTCCTATACCATACATAGTTGTATGCCGAACAGGCGGCATTCCTCGCTATACAGTCCTGGCGGCTACTATAGCTTTTCCCAACAGCTAAGCTCATTCAAGCAGTGAGCGGGGGATAAAAGAACATTAGTCAGCATGTTCTCCTCTACTACCAAAGTCTTTAATACAAAGTGAAAGCACAATTTACTCTGGGCACTACTGAGATTTGAATTTAATGTACCAGTATCTAATATTATGAAGACTTAAAAGTGTAAAAGATAAATGTTCACATTTACAGAGACATGAAGAAACCTTTTTTTTATTATTTTTAACAGCTCTGTGCTCTGGCTGTGATCACATTGCAGGGAAGGTCACTTTATTGGTGCAGAAGAGGATCAGGGCAAAGTTATTCACTTGTCCTTCATAATGAGGTTAACTATGGAGCCGTCGTTGGCCCAGATTATAGCATACAGCAGCTGAGATGTTTCTCTTGCTCCTACCAGGAAATCAAACGCATTCAATCAACTGTTGACTTAGTCATTCCAGATGTTTACTCAAGGTCGGACATGGAATGCTTTTTTTTCTTACCTCTCAATAGAATACTAGAAACCCAGCAGTACCAGGGGTTCCCCAAAGACCGCCATGGGTTAAATAATCCTAATTTATTACAGGGTGTTCTAGTGGCTAGGAGGCACAGTAAGTGCACAACGCAACACAACGCAACGCAACGCAACACAACACAACACAACACAACGCAACACAACACATAACTACGTGGTGTACAGTATGTGTCACACCCTGAGTGTTTATTTAACATTGACAGTCTTGTGACTTAACGCTGTGTCAGCAAACGCACTAAAAAGGACCAACAACCTAAACATTTCAGGTCGAGTTTAGTTTGTCCAGGAGTAGAGAAAATGGCAACGTAAAAACTCACGTCGCTTGTGAGCTTATAGATCAGCTATTTTGGTGTTCTAATTCATGGAATGTCTTACAATAGCAAATACAATAGCATTTCTATAATATAATTATTATTATTTGTGTAATTATTGTTTTTTGGGCAATGTTCCAAAAATAAAGGGACCCACAGATGGGTGCGGTTGGACAGTCCAACCTGTCTGTCTAGTTATTGATTGATTCTCCATTTCCTTACTACACCCTCGCCCCCCAACCCACCCTCTCTCCCTCTCCCAAACACACACTGTTTGTTTTCATTACACTGCACACATTTCAGGAGGACTCAGGAGAACTCATTCCTGGCCCTATCCTTACCCCTTCCTGCTATAGTACCAGTATCCAACCTTGAGCCCAACCTCAAGTGTAACCACTAACCTCATTCAAATTCAATCTCCCACCTTAAAATAGCAACATGTCAACACATTGTTCTCCTTGTGAGAAACCTACAGTATATCCTTGTACAGTATGTTCACACTGTTTGACCGGACCAGTGGTTTTCAACAGTGGTTTTCTCAGGGACCACTAGTGGTCCCTGAGAGGATTCCAGGTAGTCCCCAGCTAAATGAAGGATATTTGGTAACCAAATGTACCGTTAAAGATCTGTAACTCTTGAGATCGTAAAATGAAATCAAATGGACCTGTTTAATTTTACGCTCTCAAGAGTTAAATTACTGTATATTCATATATATATTTAACATCTGAATTACTTCTTTTTCAAGAATCTACACAATTAGCAGGCTCTCCTCCTCTCCCTCTAGAATAATAGTTATTTTGACCAACGTTTTGCCAGTTATCTCGCCTAAATTGTGTACACAAACTTGAAAATCCCTAGTTTTGGATATGAGAGACTAAACTCGACATCAAAGGTGGTCTGTGGCTAAAATCCTGAATAAATAGTAGGTCTTAGCATGAAAAGGTTGAAAACCACTGGACTGGACCAATGGCTCATGGGCTGCACAGGAAGGGAGGGACACCCATGGAGAAAATGAAAGTGGTGATTAATAATTGAAATTGAATGGCAGCAAACACCAGTTGTGTTGTGTCTTCCGCTACACAGATACTTCTCTTCTGATGCTAAAAGTACTGTATGTTGCTTTGCGGGCTTCTATGACATATAACATTATCTGCCAGCAATCAATTAAGACATCTCATCAATTCACCTCAAAGTTGGGGGTCTTGAGCCCTTTCACACTGACTAGGGAATGTAATGTATTTAAAGGGACATTTCACTTGCAATGTGTGGTTTTATATCTTTTAGATGTTAGCAGGGAGTCAAGTGTCTCTGATCATGTCATCAGTCCCAGTAAGACAGCCCTCGCCCTAGCTACAAGGAGAACCAAAGAACTATGGGAATTGTAGTCCAGGAAGTAGTGGCCATGACATCATCAGAGACACGGGCTCACTGCTAACATCTAACCTATCTAAAACCACATGATACACATAAAGACCCACCAGGAAAGTGTTCTAGATCTTCTAAATGTCATTAACATATTTTTGGGGGGTGAAAACAGTGAAATTTCCCTTTAAGACCGACTGTCGCCTCCATTACATAGCCCTCAAATATCTCCAGCTGCTGACTTGTAGTCAGGTTTAGAATCAGGCAAACTCTCACTAGTCAGAAACAAGTTTCAAGTTGCTCTCTGTGAGTGCGAATCACCTCTGGTTTATCAACAGGTCATTTGTAAGCTATCATTTGTGGGACACTGATGTTTAGGACTCATGGATTTGTGTTAAACAATTTTATGGGGTCGCAGTGATTTGTGGTGATTCAGTGGATCCTTTATTTAAACATTTCTTGCATTTGTGTACACATGCACATTTGAAGCCTAGCCTAATAACGTTCACATTTTAAAATTAAACTTGGTAATGTATGGATTTTTATATACATTATTTATGACAAACCGCTAAAAATACTAAGGTATAGGGGTTAAATAGAGTGATACTGTACCCCCCTCAGTTTCAATGTATTGCTTAAAGTAAACAAACATTTTGTATCTTTAAACACACACACACACACACACACACACACACACACACACACACACACACACATACACACACACACACACACACACACACACACACACACACACACACACACACACACACACACACACACACACACACACACACACACACACACACACACATACACACAAGTTTAGGTGAGTGATGAATCCCAAAAGGAAAGTATTGGGTAAGCAGTACTAGTATATTCCATCTGTTCTGTAGTCACGTGTACAAACAGGAAAAACTGAATCCATTCTCATTGGATCAAAGGTAGACAATGTCGGTCTCTGTTAAATATTATAACACAAAAAACGATGATATATACTCTCTCCCATGCCTTTGACATTGTGAAGACGATTACCTACCGGTAATTTCATCATGGAGGCAAATCTTTCCAGTGATAAAGTGGCAACCAAATTAATTAAAAAGGTCCAAAGAACTAAATTAATACTGTACAGCATTCCCTCACGGGTCAACCAAAAACTACCATGTTTTCTTCAACTATGCATGGCTGCATGCACCTTTTGGTATGACAAAAACAAACTTATAAGGCTACTGGCCTCACTCCAAGAACCCACCTAACCCCTGCTGCCCATTTTGACAGGATGTTATGGCTTAGGGTGGAAGACAGAGTACATCGTCTTGCAATGGCCATGGTCTACAGCAGAGGTGAGGTTTTCAACCGGTGGTCTGGGGACCACCACTGGTCCCTGAGAGGATTCCAGGTGGTCCCCAGCTAGTTGGTAACCAAATGGTTCCTTATAGATCTGAAGTCTTGAGAGTGTAAAATGAAACCAATTTGGTTTCATTTTACAACATCAAAAGTTGAATTACTGTATATTTAAACATCTGAATTACATCATTTTCAAGAATCTACACAATTAGAAAATGTATAAGAATTGTGATTTTGACCAACATTTTGCCAGTTACAGTATCTCTCTTTGTGCATGGACACAGACTTGAAATTCTTAGTTCTGGGTCCGAGAGACTACACTCAACATCACATCGTGGTCTGTGGCTAAAATGCAGTACTGGGTACTTATTATAAGATGTATCATAGTACCATGTCTATTACCTGTCTATTTATTCTCAGGGGAGGGCTGTGGACAGTTAAGAAACCTACCAATGACATCATCCTTTAGCTTGCCACCCCATCAATAACGCCATTGAAATTGTGTCATCTGGGCATTTAGAACCAATTATACGAAGATAAGGTTGAAAATGGATGGAAGAAAGTCCCCATGCCTTTATCTATATGACCTCTGATTCCTTGGCTCTGGTGCCACAGAAATCTAAAGACAATGAACTCAAATGAAAACCAAAAGTGAGTGAAGGCAATGGGGCTTTGTAGGGAAGACTTGAATAGGCCAAACTCACCTCACAGATACACTAGGTTTCAAGTATGCCTTGTTTGTGGTCAGAATGAAGCATGACACGAAAAATGTCACTATAGCATGAAGAAGTCACAGGTCTGATAGTGCAAGTGCACACCGTATAAAGACCACTTGGTGCCTTTCATACCTTTTCAAAACGTCTACAAAATGCAAAGATGTCGATACTAGTATATTAATAGAATGGTTGAAGTGATGTTGTGAATGTTTTCGAGCATCTCTGACAGACAGCTGCTACTATATCTGAGCCCCAGGGTTGGCTTGGTGGTGCAATGTGTCTACACACAGATTCTAACATGTGACATAGCAGATTCCGTATGTTGCCCCAAAAATGTTGTTTCATCCAATTCCAACATTCTTGTTTCTTGTCAGCTTAAAATGCAGCCAGTGTTTTATGTTAACATGGACTGACTGTATGGACACAACGCTGTGTTTGCAGTCAGGCTCGCCCTCCTCCTCGTCTCAGCAAACTGAATAGCGTCATTTGTGACCGTGCAATAGCGCAGTTATTGTGGGGCTCAGAGCCATGTAGGAGAAGAGTTGCGACATTGAGGGGTCAGAAACTGAGCGCTCGAGCGCTGTTCATGCAGCTCGAATTGGGACGAACTGGATTTGGAAATGCATTGCTTCTAAGTTTTCAACGAGGGCGACGCAAATAAGAGCTATTTTATGCATGTTTTCAACATCTCAACAGTACTGTATAGTAACGATGTTACTGTACAAAAATGAAAAACGATCAAAAACTAAAGCAATTTAAGAGCATTAACGCTAAGCTGTTGCCTGAGTCCAATGCATTTCTGCCTACTTCAGGTCCAGGACTTGTCCCTATTTGGTGTCCCCATTCTCTAATCAAGTCCAAGTAGAAGAGCCACCATTGGACTGACCCCATGAAGTGAACGGGGTTGTCTTAACTCTGTCTATACTCTATGGCTCTGGTGGGGCTACGACAAGTGGACGACTAGACTGCAACTTGTCAAAAACCAAATACAGCTGCTGTTACACTACCAGCACCCGCACAACCCCTTTGCAAATATATAAACCAATAAAATAAATAAATAAAATAACAACTTACCTGTTCTTATAAGTCTATGGATGGCCGCCGGTGGTAGCAGGCGGTTGCCATTTTATAAAGAACGTTTATTTTCCACACATCCATAAAACAAGAATTGTATTGATCCCAGCGGTGTAGTGTGTAGCTCTGATGGCTTGTCCGATCTGTTATTCGCGACCAAAAATTAGTAGTCTCCTCCGGCTTCTGATAATATAAGGGTTATTTGGCACACATATGGCGTCGACATGTGTCCCCAACCCCAACTAGTCCCCCCGTGTTGTGTACATTGAACAATGCGACCCTCCTCCGTCCTCCCGGCTGTTTCGATGAGGTCTCGCTCGCTGAGGTTTTCTCCTTGTGCAGGCTCGGCTGGCTGGCTCCGTCCGCTGTGTGCATCGCCCTCTCTCTCCCCGGCGTCTGCACTCACTCCGCACGGTCAGAGGATGTCATACGCACATCGGCGAGCTACCGAATGTTGTTGCCCGTGGTGTCACTGTTTCGACAATGATAAAAAAAAACAAGCCAAAAGTGACCCAATACTCTAATCCCCGCCCCCCATCCAGGCCAACATTTCGATAGGTCACCAATGTTGCTGTAACAGACTCCGCCGGCGAGTTCGGTCTGGAGCAGTTGAACAATGGAGAGGAGGAGAGCGCCATCTTGCGCAAATACGTTGTAAACGAACTTCAGCCATAGGACTTAAAGGAGAATTCCGGCCCAAAAGTTTTTTTGTATCTTTATTTGCAGTTAATTTTTTTGAAAAAAGTGGTCCAGGTGTTATTTTGTGAAAATACTCCTTTATGGCTGTTTCCCCTACCCCAAAATAAGCTTATAATGGGGCCAATGGGCGTTGTGCAAGTTCACCTATATACATCGCTCCAAAATGCAATTTTTTGCTATATATTGTGTCTCCACCATGTCAGTAGTGAGTTAACACTCACACTTTCACTTTCACTTTTGTTTCAGCAGTGGTTCAGCCATAAACCATGTGCCACGCCCCCAGGTTTTGAGACAGCTGGATCACTGCTGAATCAAAAGTGAAAGTGAAAGTGTGAGTGTTAACTCACTACTGACATGGTGGAGACACAATATACAGCAAAAAATTGCATTTTGGAGCGATGTATATAGGTGAACTTAAGTTGCACAACGCCCATTGGCCCCATTATAAGCTTATTTGGGGGTATAGTCCAGTAGTAATAGGGTTACACCCGGAACAAATTAGTAACAAGCTGAAAATTTCAGGATGTGTTCAGAATACCTTTAGGAATGACATACTAAAAGTCCCCGTGAATCCTCCTTGTGCTCTCTGAGATATTCAAGATGGCGTACAACTTGCCTATTAGATATAATGGCCCTAATCGGGGTGAAAAAGGCAAAATTTTAAACTGAGAGATATTTCTACGAAAATTCACAGGTTGATCAATTATATAAATACAAGCATTTTTTGTATTGGAACTTTCCATGAAATCCAATATGGCTGCCCAATATGGCGACCACAATATTAGTGTATTGGCTATTAGATATAATGGGGGGTGAATAGGGCAAAAAATTAAACTGAGAGATATTTCTACAAAAATTCACAGGTTGATCAAGTATATAAATACAAACATTTTTTGTATTGGAACTTTCCATGAAATCCAATATGGCCGTCCAATATGGCGACCAGAATATTAGTGTACCTGTACTATAGTATTAGTGCTAATATTAAGAATGCCATATTGGGCGGACATATTGGATTTCATAGAAAGTTACAAAAAATGTTTGTATTCATATAATTGATCAACCTGTGAATTTTTGTAGAAATATCTCTCAGTTTAATTTTTTGCCCTATTCACCCCACATTATATCTAATAGCCAATACACTAATATTGTGGTTGCCATATTGGATTTCATAGAAAGTTCCAATACAAAAAATGCTTGTATTTATATAATTGATCAACCTGCATGTGAATTTTCGTAGAAATATCTCTCAGTTTAAAATTTTGCCTTTTTCACCCCCAATTAGGGCCATTATATCTAATAGGCAAGTTGTAAGCCATCTTGAATATCTCAGAGAGCACAAGGGGGATTCACGGGGACTTTTAGTATGTCATTCCTAAAGGTATTCTGAACATATCCTGAAATTTTCAGCTTGTTACTAATTTGTTCCGGGTTTGACTACATTTTGAGCTAATGCTCTTGGACTAGTAGGGGAAACAGCCATAAAGGAGTATTTTCACAAAATAACACCTGGACCACTTTTTTCAAAAAAATTAACTGCAAATAAAGATACAAAAAAACTTTTGGGCCGGAATTCTCCTTTAAGCAGCCTACTTCACCCACTTCCAATTTGGAATTTAAAAGATGCTCCACCTCTCCATATCTAAACAGCATAGGCTATTGTTATAATTTAACAGAATATTTTTTTAACAGAAAAAAATATTTTTTGGGTGATATCTGACAAAAGTGAAATCACTTCCCCTGACAGTCAACCTTTAAATAAATACTAAAATCAAGATAATTCAAATTCAACTATTAGGCCTACATATCTCGGCCTAAACATCAGCAGCACAGGGAACTAAAGTTGTAAATGACCTGAGAGACAAGGCAAGAGCCTTATAAATATGGAATCAAAAGAATCATGTCATTTAAAACCTGGCTTAAGATATTAGTCTCTGTTATAGAACCAATTTCCCTCTATGATCGCCAGATCTGGGGACTATTAGCAAATGATGACCTTGAAAAATGTGACAAACACCAAGTCGAGACCTTACACAGAATTCTGCAAATACATTCTCTGGACCCAGCGAAAACTACCAAAAAATCTCAGCAAGAGCCTACAGTAGCACTCAGCAGCAACAGTTGTGATCTGCTGTGTTAAGAGGATATCAAATGGAACACAACCACCCTAAAGAATAATCAATGAATCATTGTGTGTACTCTTGCATCGATTGATCTTGGTATAAAGAAATGTATTTATTTAAGATTCTGGCTTTCGAGTTTCGAGTGTTCATATATGTTTTTGATGAATTGAACTGAGTTGAATTGAATTGACTGTTGGTAGGGCATTTCACATCTTGATGGCATATAGTAACCGAATTTTCTTGTTTGTGCCAAATTTGGGTTGCACATGGTTTGTTGAACTCCCTTTGGTGTTCTGTGGGTTGACTTTGTTAACCTTAAGGAAGTATTTATGGGCCTACATTGGTATTTTGGTAGTGTATGGAATGTTGTGGACCAGACCGATCGCAAGATGTTGTACTTGGTGTCAACGCCAAGCAAAATATAATGTATATGGAAAACCCCATGTTTATTTATAAGGGTCACAGTAAATACACCTTTATTTTGTTCTTCTTACATCTCAAAAAATTCTTGAGTCACCGTTTCTCCTAGATTTTGAACCTGAAGGTGCAGGGGAGGAAGCACAGCACACACACATTTTTTGGAGAGACAGCAAGATCATTTTGCAACTGTGGCCGGTGGCCAATGGTCGCGACCGTTGTCGCAACCATTATAAATCAGTTCATGATTATAGCAGCCATAGCAAATACTTCCTAAATGTCACTGAGGTCCACTCCCACAAGGGAGTGCTTCCATGTTCAACCCAGATTTGGCACAAACAAGGGACTTAATTCCTTCCGCTCATATGCCACCAAAATGTGGAACGCCCTACCAACAGTCATTAAGACATGTGAATCCTGTGACTCTTTCAAAACCGCTCTCAATGGGCACCTACAGATGGCTGCAATTCGAAACTGGCCTCTGTAAAACAATTTCTCTTTTCCCTTTTTACCTCCACTATGATGTTATTTCCATGATTTGCTGCTGCTGACTTTGCTGAAGTAATTATTTTGTACGTATTTGAATGTCCTAATGAAATGAACAGGTTGGCCACTATTGCAAACAAGTGTATTCTTAACTAGTGCAGTGTCCAATCAGTTTTTCAGATTTGCTCTAGTTTTACTTAAATTGTACTGTAATTCTCCAAGCTGTGATCAGTCTTATTGCAGTGTGTACTTGACTTGTACTGTAACTCTCATCTCTGTTAATAATAAAAATCATTCATTCATTCATACAGCTCATGAAAAAAGACAATTTACAATAAAACCTAGATTCTCTGTGGGGTTCAGGCCAGGCCAGTTGGCTGGTAATAGGATGATAGCATGGTCAATACACTAATCACCATTAGTTCCAGCACTGTGGGCAGATGGCAAGTCCTGCAAGAAAATCTGCCTGTCTTGTCAACATACAGAAGCACAACAACATGACATTATTGACACTGGACTTGATACACCACGGTGAACCAACACCATCAGATGGCAAATACTTCACACTGGGGTGTGTGTGTGTGTGTGTGTGTGTGTGTGTGTGTGTGTGTGTGTGTGTGTGTGTGTGTGTGTGTTGTACACCTGCAGGTTTGTTCTGCAGTGTTGTCCAATGTCCACTGCTCTGTCCCGGGTGTCATTGCAGAGGATGAAAGGTGTGTGCATTTATATAGCGCCTCTATCCAAGACGCTTTACATGGATAGTAGATCCCATTTACCCATTCACACGTCATCAATGGCAGCAGAAACCATGCAAGGTACTGACCAGAACATTGGGAGCAATTAGTGGGTTAAGTGTCTTGCTCATGCAGGGAGACACTAACTCTGGGGGAGCCAGGGTTCGAAACCAGCAAAATCCGGTGACTCTACCTGTGTGCGTGTGTGTGTGTGTGTGTGTGTGTGTGCGCGCATGCACACACCAGCAAGTCCTGTGTTGTGTTTGTTGAATCGAGTACAAAAATGCCCACAAAAGAAACAAGCAAATAAGCTTTCTTGGGTTTTAAATCCTCTTAGCATACCTTAGTATTGAGCTGTACCCCTTCCTGTGCTTTTCTGAGAAACCCCTGAAAAGCGCATTCAATCAATCCCTTCCCCATACACTACAATGACTACATAGTAGATGGACAGAGAGAGAGCAGCACAATTGCAGAAACACAATGTTTATAGCGTACACTGACCAGCAGGCTGCAGCACTGTGCTGAATTTCGTCTGCAAGGAGAACAGACAAAACAAAAACTCAATACAGTTCAATTCAAGTTGCATTTCCAGAGATCCAATCTGGGAAACAAAGGAAAAACGATTTTGCAACCCATTTTTTTACCCACTGCCAATTCCTAATGTGATCCTGGGCTCTACACACTATCTGCCAACCTGGGGAGGCAGCATACGGACCTCATGCTTCCTTCAGTGCATGAGGAGTCCCAGCTGCTTTCTTCACCTGGCAGGGGGGGGGGGGGGGGTCCCTAGCATGTGGAAGTCAACACATTATTCAGTTATCCAGTTCCTGTTCCCTCCATCAGGCACCCTGGCTGACCAGGGGGAGGTAATCTAGAGCCCAGGATTACTGCATGTTTTTGTGAGGGTATCTACCATAGGGGGCACGGGAAGAACATGCAAACTCACTGATTGGAGGAGACACGCCACAAGTAACCACAGCTTCCCTAGCAGGAATTGAACACAGGACCTTCTAGCTGTGAGGTGACAGCACTAACCACTGTTCCACTGTGCCCCTTCCACCGTCTTTTCCTTTGAATTTGTCACAGTCTGTCTCAAGAGACTACCGGAGATCAAATGTACAGTTTAGCACAATGATTTGCTTCCCTTACCATCTAAAAAAAAACAGACCTTTGACAGATTGTCCAGTATTCTAATGCTGGTCAAAATGCTTCTACACTCTAAATATCACCAACCTAGTTGAGAACAAATATTTTAAACAAACACTGCCAGTCTCAGAGAAAACCCGTCAGGACCACTAGGAGCTCTCATGTTTGATCTAACACAGTGCCCAAGTTCACACCTTAATTTTTTTTTATTGTCACACAAAATATTATTTTGTCAAACTCAAAAAATAAATGAATAATAATCACAGAGGACATTAGTTAAAAGCAAATCATTTTCAAAAAAATATATTTACAAAATAGATTTATACATATACAGTATATTTATAAAACATTAGTGCCAATGCTAGTAATGCAAAGTATTAGAAAAAAAGAGGTAGAGAGAACTTCTTTTTGTCCAACATCGCACACAACATGACTACGTCAGAAAGGATCAATATACACAGAACATGAACATGAAATCCACAAGGCAGCAGGGCTGTGACCTGAAGCCTAAGGCAGATTGAATCATTTCAAATTCAAAAATATTTACAAAAGTCAAGAAACAGGCTTACAGGGGGATAACTAGCCAAGAGAATTAACTGCCTTCACACAGTAGTAGTAAAGAGGAATATTTCTTAACAACAAAACGCAGCAGTAGTGATAGTATTGTGATTTGAAAGTCTGAATTGACAATCTGTAAAAGTAGCTTTTCCTTAACACCAGCCACCTTAAGTCAGAGCATCGTTCACTCTTGATTAGCAAGTTTGGTCCCCAAATAGACATAAATTCACTTCAAGCCAATTTGGAGAATCACTGCTGGTGAAGTGAAACTGTAAAGGGGGAGGATCAAAGACACTATTTTGAAATCTGAAACCACTGTAATTAAAAAAAAATACAAATAGATCAGTCTCAAATGGACAGTTTCAAGTTAACATCTAACCCGTAGTTTCCAGTTAAAATAACACAAAATGAATGGCTGTTTGTTGAGAGTAAAGTCCCAAATAAGTGCCATTAAAAAAAAAACAGTCTATTCGATTACCGGTACCATTGCAGCCACTAAACAAGTGATGGCTGAGTCAGTTGTCTTTTGTATGATATTGGTTTTCATTGGATGATAAATGCCATTCACAATGGAACAACTGACCAATTCTTAAATTATACTAAACCTGTATACATAGTCTTATCATGAATTTCCTGATGAAGGAATCCTCAATGGAAACAAGCCTTAGGCTTTCTTGGGTTTTAAAATCCTCTTAGCAGACTTACAGTATCGAACAGTACTTTCCTGTGCTCTTTTTCTGTGAAGTGTAAACTGTTAATAAACAGACGATTTGTTTCAGAAATCAGATTGGATATGGCATTTAAAACGAACGAGGTTGGCATTTCAGTTATCGGGCACGCATATACAACATTATGTGCTTGCATAATTAGCATTGATGTTATCGCACCTGCTGTGTGAATAACTCTGGAGGCGGTGTTTGATATAGTGTTCAGCTTAAGTAGGATTCACGCTTCAGCACCAAGGTGTTGTAGCTACATTGTAGCTGTCCACAACAAGAACTGGAGACACCTCAACACAGAAGCATAAGAAGACTTTAGTGGCAAGAGCATTACATTTTCTTTAGCAGTCGTTTAGCTACAAATTCAGTCAGTCTCTTAGTATTTGCACATGCATATCATCTTTCAAAATCTCTCTCTCTTCCTCTCTCTTTCTCTCTCTCTCCTTCTATTTATTAATAAAAAAGCATTATTTGCTCACTAGTCATAAGATCAATACATCTAGTCTTGTGACAATGAAATGGCAGAGTGAGTGTGTGAGCCAGTGCTATTTGATCACATAACGGACCGGGTTGTTGGTCCAAAAAACACAACTAAAAAGACAATGAAAGGCATCATTTTCATTGTTCCTGTCCACTGTCTTGACTTGAATGCAAACCATGCATTCTGTTCAGTAGTCAGGTACTCTGTGTCAATCTAGAGGTACGACAGAAAACAGGTAAAATCTTTGCTAGAATGGTCTCACTACTCTCATACAATGGAATGGTAATGTTGGGTGGCAAATTCTACAATTACACCTCTCTTGGAAGGCTAAACCAAGAATAACATTGAGGCAACAATGATCTTTTAACACTATTTTTTTTCTGGACGATTTTCTAATTAAAAAACGTCCTGAGCGTCAGATGTGTTAAGATTAATTTTTAGTGACATTTGGGCAGAAAAAGAAGGGGCATGCGAGGCAATGGAGTAAGATTCAAACCTACAGCCTCCTCATGCTCACCAAGAGCATTGTCTGTGCAACAACTGGGGGAGCAACTATAGAAAGGATGATTTATTTAGGATTTGTTGTGATTTAATCATTATGAAAAAATATGCTAGTAGTCATGATTAAAATCATTTTTCAGCACACATGAAACACATTAAGTTAAGAACATACTGTAGCTGTGTTTCTTTCAAAACTACTTCTTGGCAGTGACGGAGCACTGGTTCATGCAGTCTTATGGTGCTTTATGGTGGCCATGCGTGTGTCAAAAGAACCAATGCTCTTAAATGTCAGTCAGTCAGTTGATCACTCTTTAAACCTCAGGAGGTTGCATGCAGCTATAGAACATCAACGTGTGATATGCATTGTTGAAAGGCTTTTGTTTTTTAATCATGTCCCCGAGGAGGTTTGGTTTGGTTAATGGCACCCGTTCATGATGTTCTTGTGGAGCAGCACTTGGTCTTGGTTGTGCTGGGCGTGGCTCACCTCCTCCTCCTCCTCGCACAGACGCGCGTTCTTCCTGATCTCCTCCAGCGAGTAGTCCTGCAGGAGGCTGCCGTTCTCGAACACCGTCACCAGCATGTCCTGCGGAGGAAGGGGACGAGCGAGAGAGAGAGAGATGAATGAGGGCGGGACAAGGCATCTGCAACACCTGAAATATGGTATGTATAACCTAGGTCCTACTTGTTGTACAGTACAGGTAAGTGCTTTCCAGCTGCTGTGTAAGCATCAGTTCCCTTGCTGGACCATAAGCTGACTGCAACCGTCCGCACACACCTGAGCACACTCCTGTGGCGCCGCAGCCTCTGGACCCACCAGAGAGCACCACTTCAATTCACACGTGTGTGATTTTTGGTTGACAAGAGCTGATCTAAAAGTTTGCAACTTGTTGCAATGTGACGTGTTGTGATCGTAGATTGGCTTTTGTCGGAAATTGACGTCGTCAGAAATAATTAAATAAGGCTTTGGGTGCAGCCGTTTTATGACTTCATACTTTATCATATCTTATACTACAGTTGACCTCCCATCTAGCAATCATCACGCATTATGTTCATGCCACCATAGATAGATATCATTATGTTTGCCTGCAAATCTAATGCAACAGGAACTTGTGCCTAAACTAATGGCATTTGTCAAATAACCGCCATTTAAATATTGCTGCAAGGTTTATATTAAGGGGACCATGCCAAAGTATCACTTTTGAAAAGAAAGTTAACCAAGTAAGGAAGAATCTGTATTGTACAGATTCAAGTACGGTACAGAGTGCCTGAGTGCATGTTCTGCAATTGAAGCACCTCATTCAATAACTTCATGCCCTTATTACCTGTGAAAATACAAGTACTGATGACTGTCATATCAGAGACTCAATCAAGCTCACAGACTGACCTCCTCGGGTTTCCCTGCTCCTCGCTCTATGGTCTCTATGAAGCCATCGGAATTCCTCCTCAGTGACAGGCGACCCCTCTTTGACCCCTTGCTGGGGTCAGTCACTGGCTGCTTGTACACGTCCATCTGGACAAAGACAAACAGAAAAGGTTTATTTTGTACTAAATAAAGAAATAAAGAGCGTGCTCGTTTACAATGACCCCGGGAGGGTTTAAGAAACTGCAGACCTGGCGAGAACAGCTTTCAAACAAAGGACAAAGTTATCCAGAGAGTGTTGCAATACCAAAGAATTTCAAAATCTCCCAGAGAAGCAAACTAACACAATACACAGGATGTGATGTAACTAAAACCTTGTTTCAGTTAGAATGAGAAACGGCGTGAGACACATCTATGTTCATGCTATTGAGAATTTGTCTCATCATGTGCAAAAGGACACCATGGTTGATGACAGGTGTTTTACTGAAGCACTTCTTCCAGAATGCTCAACAGGAAATTGGGACTTCCAAGTTCAACTATTAAGCGTAGTGACAACTGCATTAATACAAAATGACTCAACACCACGGCTGCAGCCGTAGTGTTGAGTCATTTTGTATTAATGCAGTGGTTGCAGTAGAACAGACTTTTTGAGATGCACTTTTATGTAAATCTGATATGTGTGTTAATGTTGGCTTAAAATACAACAGGCAGGTAATGTTAGAACCTCTTTCATTTGATAGAACTACCAGTACAATATAACTACCTACATGTCGTTGTGGTACATAACAATTGTAAATCAAAGCATTTATTGGCTGATAATGACCAAAAATAAGTCATCTCTCTCTGCATAATGTATTCAAAAGGCCAACAGAGAGGACACACGGAGTGACACAGCGATTAAGTATGTTACACCACTGTGTTGCCTACATGTTATCCCATCAATGAAAGCCTCGAGATTATGGAACCAATTTGAACCTTGACAATGCACTAATAGCGGTGAAGCATGCCAACGTACCCCCTTGCCGTTGCTCTCCACGTAGCTACACTTGAAGGCACAGTTGAGTGTGTCTCTGTTAAGTTTCTGCAGCAAGGAACTGCCGCAGCCAAAGAAGACATTCTCTGCACTCCAGCCCTCGTCGGTCAACTTCTGGAGAATCTGTGTGCAGGTGGAACAAGCCTCACAGTCAAGGTACACACAGGGCAGGGACCATTAACTACAGGCACACAGCCGTTGGCCTGTCGGGACCTATGGGACCGATACTCAATGAGACAAAGGATCATAATAATCACTGCCGCCTGGTGGAATCCACCAAGTTTTTTTTTTTAAATCAACTGTGTTGCTACATTAAACCATTGAATAGTAGTATAAATCGCTTTGTACATAATTCCACTGGACCCTCAAACTGTCTGCTAAAGCAACTAACTACACCTCCTCCCCGCCTCTCATCCAGTCACAACATCAACTTTTATGACAGCATTGCTTTGTTCCTATTCTGTATAATTTTCATTTGCTGTATTCTGTATAATTTTCATTTGCTGAAAAATGAACACTTTGGAGTAAGGTGGTTTCTTCCAGACAACAGAGATATGTAACATTTAACGACCAGATAAGGACCATGGCCACAACAAAGCAACCTCAGACAAAGGGGATAGAGTGTTCTGGGAAGAACTTCAGGCCTAGTGAAATGTCAAGCTGGATTCTGTTGGCAGCGTTGAGGAAACCGCAGACAAGTAAAGACAGCAGTCAAACAGAATCCTTTGGAAGAACTGTAACTGAACTGGCATCTATATACAACCCCAATTCCGTTGAAGTTGGGACGTTGTGTAAAATGTAAATAAAAACAGAATGCATTGATTTGCAAATCGTTTTCAACCTCTATTCAGTTGAATACACCACAAAGACAATATATTTTATGTTCAAACTGATAAACTTTATTGTTTTTGGAAATTATACAATCTTTTGTAAATTGATCCCTGCAACACGTACCAAAAAAGTTGGGACGGGGGCAACAAAAGACTGGGAAAGGTCATGAATGCACAAATAACGCCTGTTTGGAACATTCCACAGGTAAACAGGTTAATCTTAAACAGTTTAATATCGTGATTGGGTATAACAGGACCATCCCAGTCGTTCACAATCAAAGATGGGGCGAGGTTCACCACTTTGTGAACAATTCTGTGAGAAAATCATCCAACGGTTTAAAGAAAATGTTTCTCAACATTGAATTGCAAGGAATTTGGTGATTTCATCATCTACAGTCCATAATATAATCAAAACATTCAAAGAATCTGAAGAACTTGCTATACTAAAGCGACAAGGCCGAAAAACAACACCGGACACTTGTGACCTTTGATCCCTCAGGTGGCTCTGCATTAAAAATAGACGTCATTGTGTAAAGGATATTACTGTGAGGACTCAGGAACACTCAGAAAACCATTGTCAGTTTACATAATTTGTCGCTACACCTGCGATTGCAAGTTAAAACTCTACCATGCAAAGCAGAGCCATACATCAGAAAGGTTGGTTTGAAAAAACAACCAGAAAAACAACCAGAAATGCCTTCTCTGGGTACAATATCATTTGAAATGGTTAGACACAAAGTGGAAAAGTGTGCTGTGGTCTGATGAGTCCACATTTCTAATGATAGTGGACCCAGAGAAGGCATTTCTGGTTGTTTTTCAAACCAACCTTTCTGATATATGGCTTTGCTTTGCATGGTAGAGTTTTAACTTGCACTCGCAGGTGTAGCGACAAATTATGTGAACTGACAATGGTTTTCTGAGTGTTCCTGAGTCCTCACAGTAATATCCTTTACACAATGACGTCTATTTTTAATGCAGAGCCACCTGAGGGATCAAAGGTCACAAGTATTCTGTGTTGGTTTTCAGCCTTGTCGCTTTAGTATAGCAAGTTCTTCAGATTCTTTGAACGTTTTGATTATATTATGGACTGTAGATGATGAAATCACCAAATTCCTTGCAATTGAATGTTGAGAAACATTGTTTTTAAACTGTTGGATGATTTTCTCACAGAATTGTTCACAAAGTGGTGAACCTCGCCCCATCTTTGATTGTGAACGATGGCGATGGTCCTGTTATACCCAATCACGATATTAAACTGTTTAAGATTAACCTGTTTACCTGTGGAATGTTCCAAACAGGCGTTATTTGTGCATTCATGACCTTTCCCAGTCTTTTGTTGCCCCCGTCCCAGCTTTTTTGGTACGTGTTGCAGGGATCAATTTACAAAAGATTGTATAATTTCCAAAAACAATAAAGTTTATCAGTTTGAACATTAAATATATTGTCTTTGTGGTGTATTCAACTGAATAGAGGTTGAAAACGATTTGCAAATCAATGCATTCTGTTTTTATTTACATTTTACACAACGTCCCAACTTCAACGGAATTGGGGTTATAATTAAATTGTTCCAAGATGACTTCCAAAGCACCCATTTGATTGTGTCACCCTTATCTGCTATGTGCAATAACTGGTTGAGCAACCAGCATAGCACATGGGGCATTTAATGGTATGTAGACAAAGATATGGTGGGTGCCGTGTATGACGTAACACCAAAGTATAACGCTTTGTCAGTCTTCCTCTCGACTCCATTGTGTGTGCGCGTGTGTGTGTGTGCGTTTCTGTGGTTGTGTGTGTGACAGACTGCAAGAAGAAAGAGAAAGCCGATTGCAGAAAGAAAAGAGTGAGATAGGCAGAGAATGAGGAAACCTGCAATGAGTTTCTTACCTCCTCCACTGATTTGAGGTCAATGCCATCTCCTTGGATGATGCGAAGGTAAGAAGGCAGAACTTTGTAACCGACAGAGTTCACCATACATCCGAAGCACTCCTCTAGAATCCTGATGACCTAATAAGATAGGGGGAAAAAAGAGGGCAGGTATCAGAGACCTCTCCCCGAGTAATTATTTTGCATTCCTTGCAAGTGAATTTTTTAGTTCAGACATAGAAGTTGGGGATAACACCCGACGAAGTGGTGATTTAAATCTAAATCACTGGTTCAAAGGGCATTACCCTGCTTACATCAATAAATAATTAATAATTGACATAAATAGTATGTAACAAG
Source organism: Benthosema pterotum (assembly GCA_039105355.1). Lineage (NCBI taxonomy): Eukaryota > Metazoa > Chordata > Actinopteri > Myctophiformes > Myctophidae > Benthosema > Benthosema pterotum. The sequence goes on along the minus strand of CM076971.1, from coordinate 23,762,758 downwards.
GCTGCTTTTATGTATCTTTAGTTGTGTAGGCTACGTTTGTCCGCGCAAAGAGGTTTGTTGTTGATCGGAGCAGTCCGTTATTGTGACCAAAACGCTGGGGACTGATTGGATCATTCATTCAAGCCATATGTAATCTCAATAAATAACACACATTACTGCCATTGCTTTTATTAATAATAATAACATATATATTATATACAGTATATATTATATATATATATTATGAAAGACTGCTCCCTCTTTTTCCTGTGACAGATTTGTCCGGTTATATACAGTCTAGACTACAGACTACAGTAGACTAGAAGTATAAATATGTTAAATAGAACTAGTGAAATCAATTGAAATTTTATTCAAAACTTCAGCAATTCTTTGGTCTGAAAAAATACAGTATGTGCAACATGTGCAATCAGAAAACCAAGGTGGTATTTAGTTGGCACTGCAGTTATGAGAGCATTTAACCATGTGTGTGAATTCGTCTGAGGCCATATTTAAATCATTTTTTCAAAATCACTATCAAGTGTACCTATCCTGCTGCATCTTGTCTATAGTCCCTGAAAACAAAACTCCAAGAAGGATTGGACCGACGGTTAGGTTGAGGTGTCAAGCCTGTGAGAGTTATGGTGGGGTTTAGGTTAGGTATTGGTCTGATGGTTAGGTAGGTAGACAAAATACATGCACCAAAGTAGCATGGAATTTCATTCTTCACACAAGAACAATTTTTCTGTCAGCCTTTGGTGCAATTACATGATATTGCCTTGTCTATTGACATAGGTCAGGCCGGCTTTGTAGATGGACAGGGACTGCATTCCTGTCACTGAGGAACAATCCATAATAGCTACTTACAAAAATCAAAAAATGCTGGCAGGTAGAGAGGTGCTGTGCGATTCCTCCTTACCTCGAGGAGAGTCTCGGAAGGATCTCCCGAGTCGGGTCGGATCACCAGACAGGAGTCCTGGCTGCGCTCCATCACACGCTCCTTCAGCTTGTCTCCCCAGATGTGCTTGCAGGCCTTGAAGATGTCATAGCTGTCGCTGACCACGGACACAGGACCCGTGGAGAACTCATCCAACAGCCTCTCAAAGGCATCCTTCTCCCGACTCCTACCCCAGGAGATGATGGTGCTGGAGGAGATGACAGCATAGATGATCAGACCTGGGCATCAATCAACACATACAGAAAAATATAGTGTGTGTGTGTGTGTGTGTGTGTGTGTGTGTGTGTGTGTGTGTGTGTGTGTGTGTGTGTGTGTGTGTGTGTGTGTGTGTGTGTGTGTGTGTGTGCGTGCGTGCGTGCGCGTGTGTGTGTGTGTGTATGGCAAGCAATGCCGCAATACCTGTGCTCTGCTGCTGGGATAGAGAAGCCGGCCATTGGGCAGCCATAGTAACGCTGGGCCATCAGCAGTCCTGCCACTGTGTCCGTACTGGAGAAGTTGACCAGGTGAGCTGCCCCTCCTAGTGCTGCAGACTACACACAATACATGCAGGACACAAGCTGTTAGATGCAACCAGTTCATCTAACCAATTGTTTTAATGTATTCTGAAATATAATAGGTTACAAATAAATCACTATTTTGGGCATGACAGCTTCAGATATGTCTACTCTACGAAACCACAGAAATCAAGTATAATGTTTCCTTGTCCAGTTTCAGAGTCACATCTTTGAACATTAGCCCCAACAGCACAGCATGTGAGAGAACAGCTCAGCTCACAGTATATTGAAATCCTATTGAGGTTCTGAGAAATAATCATGTGCTGGCAATTTGCTGCTTTAGTCACAATTCCATCCTAAACCAGCTTTATTCAGTTAGGCCTAGGGGCAAGTGTGCATGTTGTGAGTTGAGCGTATACAGGCATCCACGTACACAAAACATATATGAAAACCAACCTGCAAACTCGCCAACGCATTCCCTGTGGTCATCTCATGTATTATATGCATGGCGCTGTGTTGCAACTCTAGCATGTGACCAGGCCACATTACCCAGTTCTATCGCCCTGTTGTTGATATAAGGTCTATTATACCAATTACTGGTACCCAGTAAATGATTTTATTAAAAAAAACACACAAACACACACACACGCACACGCACACACACACACACAACTTTATACAAAGACTCCTGCGGCTGCGGAGTCAGAAACAGTATGCTGCGACTATAATTAATGGAACCGACTACATACAGCATGGGTGTGGTGTGCAGGTTGTGTGTAACCTCCGCGCATGAATCCCCCTTTTAAGTGCTCCATTGATTTGCAGGTGTGCAGGGAAAAGAATCCCTATCATTTTCGATTTTAGAGTTGGCCATTCAAAATTTTGCACATCTGCAAGCATGCAGTATGTTATGCTATGTACCACTGACAATTATTTTTTACATTTTTGGCATTGGGTCTTAATTAAGTGTCTTGCTCATGGACACTTTAATACATCGGCAAACCAGCAACCTTCTGATTCGCACTAGCCTCAGACTATACCCAGAATATCTCTGCATTGTGACCCTTATTCCTCAAGGCTGACCGATGCGTTAATAATACACTGGAGCCATAACTATTTTACTTTAACAATCTTCTTGGCCTGAATTCACTGACATATTGGCAATACTTTATTGTGTGTGCAAGCTATTTTCACTTTCATGTCTTCCCTCAAACATAAGTGGAAAATGTCTTTTGGGTGTTTCGACTGGGCTCACTCTGCACTCTCCTTAGGTTCAAATCCCACCAGCAATTTCGACCTGTGTCCCCCAACATTCCTTAAAGCATGAAGTTGAGCCTTACAGGTCCTTACAGGTACTTTTACGCATAAGGGACATGGGTAAAAGTGCTTTCAGAATCTCTATCGTTCTGTCTCTTTTTGGAAAGACCGACTCAAAATCTGACCTCTTGTGAAGAAACCCCTCTGTAGCCAAAGTCGTGTAGCTTAAACTCCAGGCCCTCCAGGCTCCCTGAGGTGGCTTTCAGGTGCTTAGCCAAGATCTTCTTAAACTCCCTTGAGATGGTGGCCACTGTGATAGGATACCACATCTGGACCAGCATCGTCTGAGAACAGCATAGAGAGAAGGAGGATGTTAAAGGAAAGTTAGAAACGGGAAGAGGATAAGGAAGACAGCAAAAAGGAAGGACAGATGTGTGTGTGTGTAGATAATATTACTGGGACATTGATTTTATAATCTTGTTCTTGGTGTGCATACGAGCTGCATCCTTTTTATCTTTTTTTAATCTTTTGTAAGACTGCTGTCAACAGCCAAGGCGACATTTCCCTCAAAGGGTCAATAAAGGCCCGTCTATCTATCTAAGACCTAAAAAGATAAGGAATGAGATAAACAGCTGAACATGCACTGCAATAAAAATCTATGCAGTATATATTTACAGTGACACACCGTGCACCAGCAATATATTCAAATTGAATATATTGCTGAAAAAACTCAAGACAGGACAGTTTTTAGTGCAATCACTACACCAATGCAGTTGCTAGCAGTCGCACGTTTACTGCATGTTGCGTGGTGAAACATTGGTGCGGTTTGGGCTTAAGGGTGAGACTAAATGTCATTACCTACAGTACATAAAAGGCCTGTATGGGATCACTCAAACACACCACAATTCCTAGAATTCAGAAATTGTTCCCTCTCAAAACCACATCCTTTATTTCCTAGACCGTTTTTCACGTACACGCGCACACACACGGACACACACACAGTAACCTAAGTTGTTATCTGGCCCCACCATCGAGTCCCTGCAGTGGGATGAAATCCCAGGTTGTCCCAGAGCAGAATAAAGTCTATAAATACCTCAATGTAGTTTGTAAGCCAGAAGAAGTCGGGGTCTGTGTTCTCCACTGTGAAGAGCACATTTCCTCTGGGTACGATCCTGCCCTCAGGGACCGCTTTGATCCGTATAGGAAGGCGACCGTCATATTTCTGAGGGAACAAGCGACCACATTTGGCGTAAGTACAAAGCTCCTTTCCCTCTTGACAAAAGGCCCATTTACACTGGCTTTTGTGTTTAGTGGTACAATGACTCTGCAGCCATCACGTTATATTATTGGTTCCTGCTCTGATCAATGATGTAAACATGACAGCTCAGCTTTTCTGCTGATTAATACCAAACGTTTATTGTGGACGTGCATTGTTTGGAATTTGGTTTGGGGACGTTATAAAAGGCAGATTCGAAAAATGCAGGCCAGACATTTTTCTCCATGGCCTCTAGGGAGAGTGCATAGACTTTTGCGTAAATTGGTGCTGTTATAGGTAAAGAGGCGAATCGGCCCGATATAGTGCCAGCTTGAGGCCGATTGGAAAAATGTTAGATGGGAAAGTGGGTGCACTGTTTCAGCACCCGGAAAAAAAGAAAAGGCGGAAAAAAGACAAGCATTTGAAGCATTTTGTGCAAAACCACTCATCATTTTTTTGATGGACTGTTAAAGCACTACCATGAGACCAATTTGAACATTTTCAAGTGGTATTTCTTTCTCAGGTCTAGTGGGATTGTGTGTGCAAGATCTCATGATGTGTTCATGATTTTGAAGCATTAATTTCAAAACAGAGCGCACCTGCAAACTCTGGAAACCAATCAAGATGGAGTATGAAAAAAGACCCATTTTGTCTAATGCCTATAGATGCGCACGTGTGGCACATGTGCTTGCACGTGTGTGCGACACTGGGGTGCTGAATGAGTTACAACAGGGCACATGATATATAAATGGGCACTGTACAGGTACTGTACATAGATATAGTATATAAACACCAGATCAGGCATTCGGAGGAAACATTGGGGCGAAATGGACATGGTGGCCAAAGGTGGTATTGCAGCTTTTGAGCAGCAGTGGGCCGCCTTCAAATGAACGCACACTATGCTCCGCTGTTGTTCGGTCGAGCATGTTCACGTAAATACGGCCCAATGTATAGTCTACTCTAAGGTTCTGTATCTAGTCTACCTGTTTCAGTGAGTGCACCTTTTCAATACCTCTAAGACTTTCCTCCAGCCCTCCTCGTCAAACACACTCTGTTTAAAATGCATCAGGTAGAAAAGCTTGGCCTCCTGAATCTTCTCCTCCGTGATGACCGGCCCTGTGGAAAATAAAAGAACGCAGAGTTACTAACTGCCAAGCACGCAGCCGAGCTAACTAAGGACAGCAAAGAACAACACAACACAGCCACAGGCAGCAAAACAAGAAATTACTCAAAAGAGTGAGAGTCAAACACTAATGACATTTGGAAAGTAAATAAAATGTGCCTTGGTTTTCCGGGGTAAGAGAGGTCACTGTTCACACATTCCACACAAGACGACACGCCACTATCACACCAGCCTCTTTATTGGAATGCCTTGTGAATGTCATGTCGATTTTAAAACGGACAAGAGTACTGAGTACTAGAGATCGACCAATCACTTTTGGCCGATATTTCCGATCACCGATTAATGGAAAATCAAAGACAGGTAGCCAATACGATTATTATTGCTTTTTACTTTGACAACATGAAAGATATGAACTCAAAATCCATAATTTATGATAAGAATCTGTCACTATGCATTATGTTTTTAAAAAAATCCATTAATTTTTTGCTGCATTTTGCATTTGCATTTTCTCAGTAAGGTAAATGCAAGGCCAATGTTTAGACAAAGCAATCTTTAGCAAAGAAGAGGTAATTTGGGCTGTATCCTAGACAACAAACGGGTGACGACAAATGGGATGGCATCAAAGGTCTTGGGATTAGTAGCCCTCATTCAATACCACATTCAATACCATTCAATACCACATTTCAGTGACACTAAAGACTAAGACTAAGCTAAGCTTCAAAGTAAATCACCCAAAACAAAATGAGTTGACTACCTCAAAGCCCATGACCGCCCATGACCCAAGTTCTTCCAACAACAAATAAGGAAGAAAACATGGGGTATTGTTATAAAGACCTTAGGAGAAGTCTTGGGCATAGGATTCACCTCCATATATCTAATAAACACCTAATAGTGAGTGACAGCGACACCCACAGCCACAATATTCAAGGAAGTGATGACAACAATAACAACAAACATGGATAATAATTATCCTTCGGTCACCAAAGTGTGGAATGCCCTGACTTCTAACTGATAATCCACCTTTCAAGATGCCAAATGGGTAGGTAATGATCAAGCCCCATTACACCAGGGCTTTATCAATCCAAATATATGTGGACAGTGAAGCTATGAATCTAAGTCCCCATAAAATGCTATCTCTATGTAACAGCTGTATATTTTTTGTAATACATTATTGTACTCAGCTGAATATGCCAGTCGTTGACGTAGTCACTAGTTTCAGAATTAGTTTCAGCCAAGCAACAAGAAATCAAAGACACATTCCAGCATTGCTGACTAAGCGTGTTTCTCCTTTTCTACAGCATTTAATTTCATGTCTGTGAGCGACTTTGACAACAGAAAATTCAGCAAATTGGTCCTTCTGGCTAGCATGAACGTGCTTGTTCACATAATGGGCACTTTGTCTTTGGTGCTGCAAACGTCCCTCTATGTCTGTGCCTTGTGGCCACGGATGGCTGGTATCAATGGGCTAGTAGGGCTCTGTGGGGGGAAGAGTCACGCAATTTAACCGCTTGACATGCGACACTTGCCATTTCACATGCTCATTGTCCACTCTCACCGCCAGTGACTAAAGGAATTAAACTGTTGTAATCTATTCTTAATGGCACCCACACCCGTTCGCTGTGGTGAAAACACGTTCATCTCATCAGCTCCTCTTCTATGGAGCGCTGTGGGGTGCACATGTCATTGCTCTGCTGATATGCCCAGAAAAGTAGCTTCCGGGTGCGTACTTGTACAATGGACTTTTCTCCGTCCGAGCAGGTTTATATCATCTTAATTCGACCGATGTAGAATTATTTAGGAACCAAATAAACAACTCCTGTGTGTGTGTCCGTCCGTCTGACGACTTGACAAGCTTGGCCCATAGCCACAGCGGTGAGAGAGTATAATGGCTGCCACTGCCTCCACCCAAAAGTACCACCTCTTCTTTGCCTATTGCATCACCCTTGTATTCACAACAATTAAAGTGAAAGCCGTATAGGTATTACTGATAACAGAGCTAATAACAGCAGCCATGACTTCAACAGACCTTCTGACAGACCGACCGACCAAGAGCAACAGACAGTTACTGCAAAGTACTCCTACACATTAAAGTGAATTTGTATTTTGTGAGTCATGTTAAATCTGTATTTAGTACATTATATTATTCATATGCTAGCCTTGACTTGATTGAGAGTTGCTCCATTTAGGTTGTAAAATGCTGTAGATCTTCCCAGCATCAGTTAGAAAGAATATAATTTCCCCTCCAACGTGATCATCATCTATATTTATCAGGGCTAGGGCTGGGTCAGATGACGAAATCAAATGTCACAATATTTTTTGACCAAATACACCTTGACACTGTGACGATACTTGTGATCCTGTAGACAGGATCACAATGTGCCATGATGCCGCACATATTTGCATATTTTCACCATCTTTTCTCATATCATGATATCGAGCCAGTCATAATCTGAACAACTATAAGCCCCATTCAAGTCAAGGCCAGGTGGTTAATAGCCAAGTGTGTATAGGTATACTGTACCTGTCAGGTACTTCTTGAGCAGGTACTGAAGACCAAAAAACACCACCTCATTGAACTGGGAACCTATCTTGCGTCTGCATTCAAAGTAGGAGTAGATTTTACTGACATTGGGTGGGTACTGTTTGTAGTGTGTGATCTGGAAGGGAGAGACAGGGAGAAATGGAGACAAAGGTTAAGCAAGGACTTGGCAGTAAACATACTGTACACAGTGGAGCGATGCATAATCTTATCATTCAGTATGAAGATTCGCACAGGCACTACATAAAATGTAAGAAATGTTCCAAAATAAACACTGAGGAGGACCGTCTAGCTAGATGTTCAACGTGATGCCAGCGTGTACAGTAAGCATGTTTTCTGCTTTCATTTGCGATTCAGAGGGTTGGGTGATGACAACATTAAGCACAGGCCTCCCTTTGTGCCGGTTGAGCCAAAATTAAATAATCAGGAGCAACAGCCCCTCACTTGGGGACAACAAGGCTGCAAGGTTGCGTACTCCCCCCCATTTCGTTCTCCTCCGGACTCAGTATACAACTCTCACCCATTTAAAAACAGCTGATATGGAAAGAACTCTCACAGCTCACGCCGGGACAATATTGTTCTGTAGCCAATGAAAAACACCAGTTTTACAAGTATGTAGTAGTCGCATACGTTGTAGGGTGAATCACAAACAACACAGATCACACTCAAATCATGACATGAATATTACAGGTACTGTAATCCGGGAACTACGGGAACAGCAAATAAATGATTATTAGGTTTGCTTTTTTCAAAACGGATACAAATCTCCAGCCAAAAGACTGGGAATAGTGTATCTACACACTCTGCACATAGTCAGGGTTGCACACTGCATAATGCATCACAAACTCAGATTATGGACACATATACTGTAACTTTAGCCAGGCCAGTATATCACAATGGCTGTACAGCTAGATCACATGACATGCCCCAAAATACAGTATATATAATAAATGTAAACTAAAGATATAGTATAAAAAAGCATCTGCCACTTGAATCACTTGATTGATTGACTTCAAAAAGCACCCATCAGCTCAAACACCACAACGAAACACTCTTTTAGTAGCATTACAAATTATATGGGGAAAAAAACTCTTTCCTCACATTACAAATAAGTTTGTCTCACATGAAACACCCACGCCACTATTCCAAAGCCAGAGGGGCACCCCCCCCTTGCCGAAATGCATTCCTAATGAGCAAAGGCCATCATATTATGTCCTTGCACATTTATGATTTGGTGTACTAGTACGCTGGTTATTCATTAATTCTGGTTACGCAAGTCAGCGTTTCAAATGGTAAAAACGAAACAACAACCCTACTAAATGTGCACACTACTTTTTGGAGGGGCTGGTGGAAGGCCTCATGCGGGCATTTCAATTCGACACTGTAATCCACATCCTGACTGTTGTGGAACCCTCGTTATGAAACAGGTGGCTATTGGCTAATGACTCGCTAATCCTGAGACTGTAGATTACATAAATTAGAGCCTATACAGACCAAGAATGTGCCACTGTGGAACTGCAAACTCCACAGTTTACAGAAAAGCAAGTGTGCCGAAGATTATGAGTCTAGGCCTCATTCACACATGCGCTGTAACCTGAAGGTTATCTACACATTAAGCAGTAACTCCCCACACACAGAAACAGGAATATTTTTGTTATCATTATCGGCAGATCAAGATAAAAAAAATCCATGATCGGTCTCTAAAACTCCTGATCAGAGCATCCATAGTGGGAAGGGAAGAGGGTGAGCAAGCTGCAGTATCTGTATATGTATGCATCAGTATATTATTTGTGTACTGTATGTTTCTAGGTAGGTATCTTGACGCATTATGTCAACAGGATGGCTTTTCCCTCCAATAAACATCAAATGTGAGACACAACAGACTCTGGCTCCTTCGAGTTAAGTCGGTGTTATGTCCAATTCAGCCTAAGCGGCTCAGTGTGTGAATGGACCAGGTCAATGTCCAGTGAATTTACATTGTTGTCACAAGATAGACTTGGACAGTAAAATAATCGTTGTGCATTAGTGCATCAATGGGAGCAGTACATTTCCAAAGCATATTTCAGTGGGTAGGGTGATCACAGTTGATCCTTGCATCCCCCTCATGCTTTTAGTGGGAGGAGCTTGCAATGCATGCATCTTTGTGCCTCTTCAAATCAAACAATGTATTTATTGACAGTTATGCGAGAACAATTTTGCCATGTACAGACAATGTACTGTTGAGTGCTTGCTACCAGTGCTACACAAGTTTGATAGGGCAACACCAAGTACTATCCTGAACCAATTCACCACCGGCATCAGAGTTGAAATGAAAAAGTATTGAGTGGAAATGAGCCTAATATAGTAGACAAACGCCACAATCCACCAGCACCAGACCACAACCGATCACCCAGCTGCCCGCCTCTGCGCAGTGGAGTGTGCAGCGGTGGGTGGTCTGAGGAGGTTGAAGAGGACCTGAGGGATGACTACAAGACTGGAACTCTTTTGCAAGAGCCCAAACAGGACACTGATGGAATTCCCATTGTATTACAGATGCGGTTGGGTTATGCAAGGAGAGCACTGTCCGTTGTTCACACCAAAAAGGTATGCTGCTTCTCCAACAACAAGCCCTTGAACAATGTGGACATTAAAGAGCGCTTTCATGGGGACGTGTGTGGATGTGGGGCCCCCGAGAAAGGGGCGTCCCCAATGGGCAGTAAACCAACATTTTTGTACACACCGATTTATTTGTGTATGGCAAAGTATTCTGGATTTTTCTGGTAAACAATTGACTCAAGAAGAAACCCATGATCGGTCATAAAAGATTTCCTGTGGTTACTTACTGCACTTTGCACTGCAGTATCGGCTGACTTGATGTCCTGTAAGGCATTTCTGAATTGGACACAGTCTTAGTATAGGAGGCTACAGCATTTCATCCCAAAGGATGGTCTGTAATACTACATGAAATGGAAGACCTAGTACAGTATACACGTATATATATGTGTTGTTAGTGGAACTGTCCAGTGCTAAAATCTAAGGTCATCACAGGTTTAATCCAATACCAACATCTAAGCTCACAATCTAAGATTTTATTTTATTTTTGGTTTCTTTATTCCCCTTACCTGTACCTCTCCTGTTCTGGATTCAATCTTACTGCCATTACATCAATAATCTTTACTTTTTGGATCAATAAATATATCATTCTACCTTAAATGTCACAGCAATCAGTTCATTTAATTTTTAAATTGTTTCCTTAAGTCTAGGCGAAAGGTCCCAGGTCCCAACAAAATGAGTCTGATTCATTCCTTAAGGGATCCTGCATATTCACAACATCTTTAATGGCAAACTGCCAGTTACATCATGAGATATTGTGTGGTCAACTGGTCATGAAAGGTGGATCACACAAATCAGAGTCACCTCTGAGGAGCACAAACTTCCAGTAAAAATTAATTGTACACTAAAAAACAATGCAACAGCTAGTCTCAAGAATACCACATTAAAAGCTCAGTGTCAAGGGTGATCTATGTAAAAAAAAAAAAAAGAAAACCTAAGCTTCTTAAACTATAATAATCTCTAAAACAAAGTGCAAATAGCTGAAGTGAAAACTTTGCAGTCTGACATCCAAACACAACAGTCCGACTCCGACCTACCCTGGCCAAAACCCTAACCTCAACATGGAAGTCACGGGGTGAGTCTTAATCGGCCACGAACGTCTGAGCCACGGGCGATGTCTTAACAGGCCACGTACAGTATGTGTTAAGCAATGGCCGGCCACATGTCAGCCCTGAGTGGGTCTTAACCAGCCACATTGGACTATTGGTGTTGGGCTGATGCATGCCCACAGCCCACTAGTGCAGTGTCTACTCATAATTCTGACGCAATCCTTTTTATAACCAGCAAAGGAGTTAGGTTTCATTTTCCCATAAAAAGTGTTTCACCTCAGTGATAAAGAAGGAGCAATTAGGTGGTGCAGGCCAGGGTTCTCCATGCTGTCTGCATGTGACGATGTGCTGTAGTCTCTTATCTCCAGATCAAGGTGGGGAGACAACCACACACACGTCTGGTGCATCATGTCCCAAGACTGCCATAGGCCTACATTGCCACTATGATCAGCCGCCATCTCCCCCATTTTCAGGGTTAGCTAAGTACACTAGTAACAGCCAGGCCGTCATCATCAAGACCTTTGGCATTTCACCAGATGTGTGACATCTAACTGTGACATCTGACATTTAGTCACTGGGCCGAGTGTAATGCCATGTGCACTGGCCTACTACTACTACTACTGTACCGCTATGACAGGGTTATACATACACCCTCACGAATGGCTTTTTGAAACACTTCAGGCTATAGGGAGGCGGTTATCGGTTTTCTTTTGCCCTGAAGTGAAACTAAAGCTGTAAACAATAGCCAGTCGCCACAGCAACACAGAAACGAAACTAACAGGATAAGAAATGGTAATAAGGATCTGCTGGAATATTCTGAAGTCATAAAGCAGTGGTTTTCAACCAGTGGTCCTTGAGAGGGTAAACATGAAACCAAATGGACCCGGACGGGTCCATTTGGTTCCATGTCTCTCAAGAGTTAAAAAAAAAATCATCATCTGAATTAGCACCACTTAATTAAGAAGTAGTCTACACTCTTTTGTTTGCGAGGTCCAGCCTGAAATTGTGGACAAAACCAAAATAAATCTTTAGTTTTGGGGTCTGTGGGGGGCTAAAGTGTCATCATATTGTGGTCCGTGGCTCAAATGCTGAAATCCCATGATATAAAGCATGATGCCAAAATATTACATTTCGCAATAGGTTTACAAATTACAACACGGTGACGTGACGTAACAACGTCATATACAGGGATGACGTTAGGACACAATAACATTAGAGAGGGCAAGATGTCAACTCGTTATTATCTACTAACTTCAGCTAGAAGTGAACATTTTAAGACAGGGACATGTTGCGATGCAGATGTCGAGAACAACAGACATGCAGCATTTTGCAGACTTTTAGGGGGTGGAATGAATTCATATCATATTAGCTGCCTTCCTCGGACTGACCTGACTGACTCACCAAATGCGACATTGTGTAATGTGCATGAACCGAATATGAAAATGAAACTGAACGCAGTCATGTCTGGTACCTACAGTTCACCTATTCAATAAGGGACAAATAATATGAACTAGGTATAATGCATTTTGCCGTAATGTGAAGTGTCTTGTCACGTCGATCATCACAACACACTGTAGTAGCCAAAATGTTGACTCTCGTAGAAGGGGAATCTCTTTCGATTCTGACATCTGATGTTAGAAATAAAATTAAAAAACAACACATGAGTTTGCCCCAAGTATGAACAATACAGCGATCCAAAATTTAGTACTGTGCTCTTCTCTTTTTTGTTACACATTTGAAATGTGTAAGAAAAACGGTATGGACATGCATACAGATACAGACAGTAGGCCTACATAAACACACGCGTGCGGGTCGATCAGACACACTCACCTTGTAAGAATCGGTCGCCAGCAAGAAATTAAAATCGTGTGCTGCCATTGTTGTGAATGAATGACCTGAATGTGACTTTACGTCTTCCCTCCCTCTTTTCAAGCCAAACAGGACAGATTGTGGTGCAAAAAACAACAACAACGGAGGCCCGTATGTGGGGGTTTGTTCTTTCTTTGGTTTTGTCCTTCGGATTGGTATGTATTTTTTGTTTTATCTCCGGTTAAAAAAGAAACGAAATCTTTGTGTGTGTGGATGCGGCTTGTCTTATAAGCGTTGCATTTTGGACTGGGGAGGACAGTGTGGGGGTTGGAAAAGGGGCGGGCGTGCATGTCAAAACGCACGTCGTCCCGTTCAGCTCCGCCCCGTGGACGTGCTCCGTCATCACCTCCGTCGCCAACGTGACCATCAGAGCCATCTAGTGCCAGAGTTGCAACATTGAGGGGTCGGAAACTGGGCGCTCGAGCTGCTGTTCATGCAGCTTGAATAGGGACACACTGGAGTTGGAAATCCCTATTTGCTGTCCCCATTCTCAATATCAGTCTATGTACAAGAGCCGCCATTGGACTGGCCCCCTGAAGTGAACGGAGTTGGCGTAACTCTGTCTACACTCTATGGCTCTGGTGACCATTATATATGAGCGCGACAGCGCGGACTAGCGCCCATTGACTGGCAATACAGCAGAGGGCAGGCTGGCACACCACTGCTGGCACCAGGGACGTGCACACATAGACATCAAAGGGGCTTCTACACTTCAGACCGGTCTGTAAAACAACTGCCCTTTCCACCCTTTCCACAGCACCACGAACAGCATAATTATACTATGGTGAAAGAAATGCCAATGTCACATACCTAGCACAAGATCTAGATCTAGACAATGTCCAAAAAAAGGTCTAAAAGTGGAAGTTTTTAGAGGTCTAATCTTAGATTAGACGTTGATTAGATGTCTTATCAATGTCTATCTTAACCGTATAACGCCGTTGGTATCATATATGATCAATGTTGGGCAGTAACTAATGTTAGATTACATATTACTGTAATATTATTACTTTTGCTCCAAAAAGTAAAGTAACGAGATTACTCTGCAGAAATGGGTAATAAGTAACGCATTACTTTGCAAGTAACGCCAAGTTACTTTTTAAAAATGAGCTTGTTGTTGCATGCAAAAATAGAACAGATGTACAAGCTATTGACAGGTACTGTAACAACAGAGATGTGCAGTAGATTGTAGATCCAGTCCACACGCAGCATCCTGCGCAGTTATGTACACTACAAATCGCTTGCTGCTTTATTTTGTAATAAACGGATTATGTTGTACTTCTCTATTTTTTCAAAAGTGGTGTTGAGAACTTGGGAAAGTAATAACGTAATATGTAATATATTACTCTTCAAATCCAGTAATAAGTAAAGTAATGATATTACTTTGTCTAAGGGGTAACGAGTAAAGTAAAGAAGTTACTTTCCTAAGTAATATAGACCAACACTGTATATGATACACCAATTCTTCAGCTGGCTCATGTTTCAGTGTAACCACTACTTGGTTCAAAAACCTCTTGTATCACATCTGATACGTATACGTTCCCTGCCCCACCTGGACCATACCATTTGCACTGCAAGTAGATACAGAGCCTCAGATGGTATGACCCAAAATGGCTGCCTCCATCTAATTTGCAACAGCAGAAACCACTGTCCAAACATTTTGGTTTTGAGGACATTTTGGTGAGTTTTCCTTGTATATCTTTACTGATATTTTGAAATAAGGGTTGCATAACTTGATGGAACTTAGTAATTCTCAAAAAATAGCATATTATTTTGTTGTTTACCACGTCTGAAAAGTATGTATCATATATGATACTACAGGTTTTTAGTACCATATAATGATGTATCATATATGATACTACAGGCTTTAGTCATTGCACAGTCTATGGGAATATCTATTATGCTCTACACAACTTTCATTCTTATAATTATTTTTCTACCAATCAAACATGCTGGGCATTCAATGGTGTTATGCATGTGTAATAGAGAACACCTTTACTCAAATTCTAAATGTTGAACCCCAAACCTCAAATGCCTGACCTCACTGACCTGAATAGAGTACTACATAAGTATTACGTACAGTGAGTACAGTATACTCTATGGATACTACAGTGAGTACAGTGTACTCTATAGACAATATAGTGACTACAGTGAGTACAGTGTAATCCATGTACAATACACTGAATACAGTGGGTACAGTGTAATCCATGTACATTACACAGAGTACAGTGAGTACAGTGTACTCTATGGACACTACACTGAGTACAGTGAGTATAGTGAGTGCAGTGTACTCTATGGACTCTACACTGAGTACAGTAACTACTGTGTACTCTATGGACACTACACTGAACACAGTGAGTACAGTGTACTCTGTGGAGACTACACTGGGTACAGTGAGTACAGCCCGGAAGGTTGACTCCCCCCTCTAGGCCACTGTGTGTAACAAATTAGTCCAGGCTTCTGTTTTTGCGCAACGAGAACGAAAATTAAAGCCAAGTCCAACACAATGTGTTTAGTTCAGCTAGTTCAGCAAGTAATAATATTACAGTAGGAGTACTAGAAGTGGGTACTTAAGTGGGTAATGCTCTGACTTGAATGAGTATAATGTACTGTACATTCACTGTGCCCTGTTGAAGAACAAGGGTCAAAAAGGTTGCAGACCCAAGAACCACAGAATCCATTCCCAAGGTATGTAAAAATAAGATTCCAGACTGCCATCTACATAATATTAGCTTTTGGCAATTAACGGTACTTTTTGTAGTTAACTTGGGTGTCTGTTTTTATTTAATATGTTGCTGCTGTTTTTTTTTTTAGTTCTTGACACTACAATACTTTAGTGTCTCGGTAGGAAGCAGAAGAAAACATAAAATGGAACATTTAGGTTCTGTAATGACATTTCAGTGGTGCATAGATACTATGGCCCAAAATACCATATTGTGTAAAAATCGGCTGAGCAACTAATGAGCACAACGTATGTGTAAGGTGCCAAACTATCATAAGACAAAGAATTAATATATGCACATTTGTCAATATGTGAGAAGCACGCCAGGCAGATTTTTAACCGTATCATGTAATTGGTTTACTTCCTCTTGCTGAAAATGTAGTGTGGTTTGGGCACTTGAGAAACCTGTCTAACAATGACATCACGATGGGGATTTCAATTTAATCAAAACTACAGCCTTATTAAGGCCTTTTGAAAAGGCCTTAATAAGGCTTTGAAAAGGCCTTAATAAGGCTGTCATCTGAAAAGGCCCTTTTCAGATGGGAAGTGACCAACACACCTATTCATTCCTTTTCAATGAGGGGTGGGCGTCCTGTGAAATTATCTATGTGGTGTACCTTTTTACGCTATGCGCCGTGCGCCCCTCATGGGCACCTATTCAACATTTAGAACGCCTGCGTCAGTTGCTCCAAGTCTGAAAAGTCTTCTTCACTTCCTTGAAACTTAGGATGTTGAAATAGTTGCCATTGTCCCATGAGGTTTTTTTTCCTACAAAGCAAACAAACAGTGATCATATTTCCATATTTTTAACTGACTAGACCAAGCAAGTGATTACAAATCAATTTCTGGACCAGCTAGATGACTAGATTTAGATTTAGATTTTTATTGAAGGGACAGCCGCTTGGGATGCAACATCTTATTTTCGAGAGGGAAACGTAAGACAAAACAAACATAATGCAAAAAAGCAAAACAAAAAACATACAGTGCATGGATACAGACAGGTAGACAAGAATACACAAAACATGCAGTATACAGATACAAACAGATATAAGATTATATACAATGCACAAATAGCTTTCTCAATCCTATTCCACCCAGCCCACAAACCACCTTATCAGCTGTTTCACAATGGAGAAATAAGGGCACAGTGCAAGTAGTTCAATGTCAATACTTGCATTAGAAGAAAGTGCAAGCTGAATCGAATTTTGGATATACAGTAAGAAAGTCCTGAAGCTACTGGATGATAAGATAAGAGATTATGGGAGGTTGTTCAAATCTAAGGATTTTTATAGCAGAAAGACCTCTGTCCAACCACATTGGATATTCTGGGGATTTGGAAGTAGGCATATAGTAGAGGGTAGGGATGAGGTAGACTGGGTCAAGTACTAGTGCAAGTAAGAAGGGCAACTACCGTGAAAGCAATCCTAAACAATTTGATTTAGTCCAGAATGGGATACTCCACAATGAACTACTTTACTTTTACTTTCACTTTGGTGAAGACAAGTACTAGTGAGTCACTTTTCTCTTGCTCCTCCCGTCCAGCACACCCTTCTGACAGGTGTGCCACTAGTTCATGTAGGATTGCGTGCAGTGATCGTGCAGTTTTCCTATTGCACAACATTACCATAGACATTGACAGGAGTGACCTTATCACTGAATTGCTGATGACGATCATTGTGCTAGCACTGACTGACAGCTGTTTTGGTTTGTATGCAGGCTGGATCAACCAAGGGTGTTGCCTGATGTACCAGGCTTGTGCTGACAAACCCGGTGACTTTACAAGGCTTATGCAAAGTGTAATTTAGATTTATAGCCATGCGCATAACTTTACTTTACAGATGCTCTAGTGCAGGTTTGCCCACAAAATGACCAGGTCAACAAGTTCTACTACTGTACTACTGCTATTACAACCTATGGACAGGAAACGTCATTCCACATAACAATGTGGTATGTGATGTATGGACTCTGTTCTTTAGAGCTCCCATTTTGAATTATACCCTGTAGCAAATGCTTTTAACACCCTCCAGGCGTCATTGAGAACTACAATTTTATATAAAAAAATATATTCTTCTTCTCTCTCTCCCTCCACCTCAACTCCAACCCCACACTGGGTCGGTTAGAGAGATTAGAGGAACACTATTGAGAAATTAACCTTGACCGGCCTGCAATGTTAGAAATAGCGCAAAAGAGAGCAATAAGCCTAAGTTTTCTGTCTTTATTATTAAATGTGCCTTGTGTTTATATGACTCACTCCGCTGCAATGGATTCAATAATGGATACATAATTACAATACTTAAATCTGTTCCACTCTATCGACAGGTCCTTTTTATGCCAATCAATTAAGTCACCTTAATTCACGGGGTATAAATATAGAAAGGTCTTCATTGACTCCGAATTGAATTTTAATTCACACATTAATCATGTCACCAAGACTGCCTTTTTCACCTTAGAAACATTGCACGAATCAGGGCCTACTGTATCTGTCAATGGATGATGCTAAAACCCTGATCCATGCCTTTGTATTTTCTCGGCTTGACTACTGCAATGCACTTTTTTCTGGTCTCCCCAAGAAAACAACTGACAGATTACAACTAGTCCAAAACGCGGCAGCCAGAGTTTTAACTAAAACTAATATGAGAGAACATATTACTCCTGTCCTAGCCTCACTACATTGGCTACCGGTTGTGTTTAGAATTGATTTTAAAATTATTTTACTTGTCTATAAAGCTTACTTTACTTGTCTATAAATGGTCTTGCACCTTCCTACCTACATGACTGCCTGCCTAAGTATGTCCCAGGCCGTCCCCTCAGGTCTTCCACTGCTGGCCTGCTTGCGGTGCCAACTAAAAAACACGGTGAGGCAGCCTTTTTCTTCTATGGACCGACGGCGTGGAACAAACTCCCATTATACATTCGACAGGCAGCCTCTGTAGACATTTTTAAAGCACAGCTCAAGACGTACTTCTATGCACTTGCTTTTAACTGATTCTCCGTGATTTTATATTTTATGATTTTATGTTTTATGCCTTATTTCAGGTCCTCACTGTACTGCTTCTTTGATGTTTTGCTATTTTAATGATCTCTTTAATTCATTCCCACTATTTTTTGTCTTCTTCTCTATTGCAATGTAAAGCACTTTGAGCTGCATTTTATGTCATGAAAGGTGCTATACAAATAGATTATTATTATTAATTATTATTTAGGTATGGCCCCATACAAACAAGCAGACCTGGCTGCCTAGAGGGATCTAGGGCTCCATTTTCGTCACCGCTAAACCCCTTATCCCTTAACTTCTTTGCCTTTTTAAACTATTAAAAAAGAACAATGGTCAGTCTACATGCTCACAATGTGCCAATAGATTGGCACGTTGAACTGTTCTGAAAAGTTTTTCAAAATAGTAATAAAAAATGATAAGGGGTTTAGGATAAGGGGTTTAGATCCTAACGAAAATGGAGCCCCTAGTCTGTGTTTTCTCTGGTCCCAAACAGATGTGCATGTCTAGTTACACTGTATACAAGTGTAGTTTATGAATACCATTACTATCATTTTCTAATTTGCTTGTTGTCTCAATTAGAGTTCAGATCAACTCATTTTGGTGACGATTGCTTTATGTACAGTAAAAGAGACACCGGGGGACACTGGAGTTAAGGGGTTACATACATACATACCGTACATACATACATACATACATACTATACATACATACATACATACATACATACATACATACATACATACATACATACATACATACATACATACATACATACATACATACATACATACATACATACATACATAGGCCAACATACTGTACATATGTATGTTTTTCATCAGATTCCTAATACTATATGTATTTCATTTTGATAGTCAGCAAGTATCAAGTCAAGTGTCTCAAGCAAGACAGAGTTTTAATAGACACAGACTTCCTGAAACTGCATTGAAAAACACTGAAAATAATGGAGAAGGGATCTTACCAGCAGCAACAGTTTGTCTACCACAGGTAAGGCCCTATAACAAAAATGTTTATGTGCATTTTGCTGTAAACTACACACTCAGCACCAAGTGCCATTGAGTAAGCACTGAACCCCCTACAGACCCCCAACAGAGCCGCTCAGTGGCCAAAGGCTGAAAATGAGCACTTGTGCTCAGCTACTACCTTGGTTAAACAAAGCAGGGAAAAGAAAGTCAGACGATATATAGAATAAATAGCTCCTGAACGTTACATCTTGAAAATTAATGGTTGGATTGCCTTGGAATTAGCTGTGCATATTTATGGTGTGCTCCCCAAGGACGATCAATATTGATGACCACAGGGTCTTGCGTCCAGGTCAATAAGTCAACTTGCACTCTAATCAATTTGGTGGAGGACGTAAGCCTCCTTCATCGCTCTCTTTAACACCTTCAGTTGAAGGTACATGGTGTCATATGAGCCCTCCTCATCCAATCATTGGTGACCGTCTCAATCCTGGATGTACTCAAGCCATAAAATGAAACTAGCTGACAAGGTTTATGGTGATCAATGCTCTCACTGTGACTCAACATATTGTGGCCATGGGTTGGCATGGTGGAAAGAACAGAAATGAGAGACAGCGAACTCAATTTGCAACTGCGGCATACGTTACAACATACGGGGGGGGGGGGGGACACGTCACGACATACAGTCACGACGGGTGGACAACAGTCATGACAGGTGCCACAGCTGTTATAAACTAGTTGTGACCCGTTTTACTATCGGTCATCTGTGGTGACTGATTAACAACAGTCGCTACATAAAACATAAAAACTCAAATAGTGCTGATCATAAAAAAACAGCCGCTACTAAACCTAATCCTAAGCCCTAACCCTAAACATAACCTCAGTAAAACCTATGCCTAAAACCTAACCTTAACCCCAGACTGCTATGCCAATTGGTCGCGGCCGCAAAGTGATTTCACATAAGTTGAAGAAATAACAAAAATTAGTTGTGACAGTTTGACCACCGTTGGGCCACCCGTCACGGCATATGACGCGACGGGTACTGTAATGTATGCCATGGTCGCAAATTGATTTCACCCCTCCTACCCGAAATTGTGGTTGTGGTTGTGGGCTTTATTTGCAATAAGTACAACTTACTGGCTTAAGTGCAACAAATGTTATTCCGGTAGTTTCACCTCAATTTTGCAAGCTATCTATGTCACATGAATCAATAGAGCAACAGCTTCCACCTCTGTTTTCATGACTAACCATGCCTAGCACAGGTGAATTGGGAATCAGGGTTTGATTAAAGGGATTAGATGGGAGCCATGGACGTACCCCATTAAACATCTACAACATCAAAGACACCAGGCACGGCTTAGGTGGAGCAAAACAACTGGAATGAGAGGACTGAAATCACATGAAAGGAAATGAAAACAAGAAATGTACTGCACTAAATTGTGGCATTCCATCGCTTTCATGTAAGGATATTCATATTTTTACCTTTAAAATGTATATTCAGATCAGTTGCTGAACCAGAAATAGGTGTATTTTGTGGGTCTTTGGGGTCATTTACAGTATTTCTTTATAATTTCAGATACACAGTGAGACATGGAGATGATCAATGTATGGATGTCAGGCAGTCACTAGTAGCTTTGTTTTGC
Source organism: Benthosema pterotum (assembly GCA_039105355.1). Classification (NCBI taxonomy): domain Eukaryota; kingdom Metazoa; phylum Chordata; class Actinopteri; order Myctophiformes; family Myctophidae; genus Benthosema; species Benthosema pterotum. Next base: position 23,741,306 of record CM076971.1, on the reverse strand, counting down.
ACATGGGTTATTACTAGTAGTAGGCCCAACCTAACATCAGTGATGGAAAAAAGGTTTTTACAAGACTTGTGTAAATACAATGTTACAAGTAAAAGTCAGGACTTGAATAAAAGCACAAAGGTATTGCCATAAAAAAGAACTTAACATAAGATATTGCCATTTCAAATGTATAAAGATCTACATGCTCACAATGTGTGAATTGTGAGTGGCTATTTTCAGACTGAAAATAGGCTGAAAAGTGGATGTTTTGTAATAACCCCATTCTACAAAGTACTAACTAAAGTTGTCAAATAAATGTAGTGGATTAAAAAGTACAATATTTTGATTTGGGATGTAGTGAAGTAGAAATATTTGCAGGGTATTTTAGATTCAAAGTACTCAAATAAAATACAAATACCTAAAAATTGTACTCAAGTACCGTAAAGTAAATTGACTTTAACCACTGAGGAACATTGTGACTACAGGGTCTGCCTGAGCTCATGGCTTTTAATTTGGCATTACCTTTAAAGAAAAAACACACCTAACATTAAACAAAGACCAAAAAACAAACAAACACACAAAAATGTCTGTAACCGTTAATTCAGATGTCTGGACTTATAGCTGTAGAAAATCTGCGATCGCCTGAGTCCCGTGGTATGGTTATCTGCTCATGGTTTTGGAGAGCATCATTTCTTTGTATTGTTGAGCTATTCAATGCAACTTTTGCAACTTTTGGTCAACTTTGACCCCTCTGTCACATGGAACAGGTGTTTTCACATCTGCTCTTTATACCACCACCAGGAGGCCAGCATATGTACAGTATGTATCAGTCAGTAGGTACAGTATGTACATTTGAGATTGCATGCTACAAAGTTGTGGAGATGACTGAAGCTTGCACAAGGAGCTTGGGTGACTCCTTATGGTTGATTAAGGGCCTGATCCTCCAAATCTTGTGATGAGCAAATCTACAACAGTGTGTGTTTGCTGCATTGTGTGCCTAGCTTGTGGGACCTGTATGAAGCAAGTCTGAAAGGCAACATTTCATGTAAATGATGTCATTCAAAATACTAAAATATGTAAAAGGAAACAACAATTTATGGTCTTAATTCCATAAAGCATATTTTATCAAAATAATTTCATGATGCATAATATATAGGTACATTTTGATTTATGGGGTTAAAATATTAAAATGGTTAAAAATGATGTGATAGCTTTCTGAGGTAGGACTACGCCCCCTGCCTGTCATTGGACTGATTGCATGTTAGGATGTGCAGGTGGTGCAAACTTTTGTTTCATTCTGATTCTGGTCTGCTGCTGCACGGAATTCAAGTCAAAAAGAAAACGAGATTTTAAAACAAAGACTCATGCTTCAAGGACCTATTTCCACAACAAACGGCCAATGAGGTATTCTATATAATTTAGATTAGATTTATCTTTGTTGTTTTGTTGATGGACACTTTCAGCTGCGGTTTGCGCAATTTTTCCTTGTTGTAATTTTTTAGTTTGGGTTATGCTGTATGCCCGGACTGCCCGAAAATAAAGTAGGCCCTCGTTTATAAAGAACCCAACCTGTGCCGTACGTTGTGAGAAGACAGAAGAGCTACATTTCAGTTGGTCCCCACTCCCCAACCCTCCGCGAACTCTTTCAACCTGGAAGGAGGTAGACCAAGGACCCGATTGGAAGATTACATCACTACTGGGCTATCCAGTTTCCCTGAAGGAAAAACTTGGCTGCCCCTCAGGCACTCTTAACAAACATTAAAAGTCCATAGACTTGGCTGACATAAACCCAAAAGCCAGAAGTTTGCTTTCGTCCCTGAAAAAGTAGCAGAAAATCCAGCTAGTATACAAGTAGTAGTAGTAGCAGCAGCAGCAGCAGCAGCAGCAGCAGTAGTAGTAGGCGTAGGCGTAACAGTAGTAGCACAGCAACTAGCAGCAGTATAAATTCTTTTTACACATTTAAATGGCTCATTTTCATATTGTTTCTATAGATATATCCTTTTCTGTCTGTCTGCGCTGTGCTCTCGCTCGCACCTCGCATTGTCAATGTCTCCTCTCCTTAAAATTTTGTGCAATGATAAGGCTATTAATTAAAACGGCAATTGAATCTCTTTGCAGAATAAACATGCCGCCTCAGATAAAATAAGAGGAAAGGTTTCAACAGTTACTATTAACTGTCTTCTTGTGTCGTTCGCGCGGACTCAAGCACCAGCTACAAAGAAGACATTTTATTGAACCTTATAGGGGGCGTGCACACATAGACACCAAAGGGTGCTAAAGCCCCATGCCCCCTACCCTTCTGTAAAACAATTAAGAGACTATACCCTCTTCAGATCACGAACGAATGCAGCATTTACTGCATGCATGGTGAAAGAAATGCAAAATGCCACTCCTTGCCATGCCTTAAGGCAGAGAATTGCGCTTCCCCCCAAAGTATCCCCAACTTAGTTGGGTCGTTTCTGACCGTTCCGTGACCGTGGAGAGCGAAGGTCCGTTTCTCAATGGAATTATCATCTAAGAGGGTTATTAAACAAATTTGGCCGGGGTGTACTTTCTGAAAGTGCGGGCAATTTTTTTTAGAGCCCATAATCCAAAATGTCCGCCCAAAAATGTGTTTTTTTCCTTCATAACTTGAAATGCATTGATTTTACACCCCATAAATATATTGAACATTACAAAGTTGGGCATTACGGACGATTTGGTACCAAGCACATGTCTGTATCTTCTATGGTTCTCGAGATACAGCATATAGGTACTTTCACAGATTGAGGAGAGCAAGGCATTTGTATCATTGATTCTCAAGTCAATCAAATGGTGATACAGGCATGAAAATTGGTACACACACTCTTCAAACCCCACTATTTCTAAAAGTACTGCGTGCCCTGCAAAATTCCAAGATGGCAGCCCCCAAAATCCAAGATGTCCGTCCAAAAATGTGGTTTTTCATTCATAACTCGTGCATAACTCGTGAAATAGAAAGATTTTAAGCCTCATAAATGTATTAAATGTTAATATAAAGTTGGGCATTGCGGACATTTTGATACCTAGTACATGTCTGTATGTACTACGGTTATTGAGTTACAACATATACGTAGTGATGAGGCACCAAAAGGGTAACATTTTGGCACGTTTCACTCTTTTACTCAAAGATTCCTTTATTACCATCCTAACCATTTTCAGGAAATGGACCTACATGGGTCTGCTATCATTAACCACTTCAAGTTTTTCGATTTATGAAAAGGGTCGGGAGTTATTAAACCGAACGTGAATGCTGTTTCAGTGGTAAATTTGCTGTGTATATTCTGCCAACATAAGCCATGCATAAATGTCAGTCTGTGCTTCACACTGAGTCTGTGCTTCACAATAAGGGCTGGCCATTTTAACTAACATGTGTAATAGGGTAATGTTTGTGCCTTAGGATAATAGTGTAATAGTGTAATGCAATAGCGGTCAGTGTTGTTTTTGTCGACTAAGACTAAGACTAAAGACTAAGTCGACTAAGGTTTTTGATATTTAGTCGACTAAGACTAGACTAACAAAAATGAATTTCAGAAGACTAATTGGGACTAAAAGATGTGTGTTTTCAAAAGACTAAGACTAAGACGAAGACTAAATCATAACCTAAGACTAATGGAAATAGGAAACATTTTTAACTTCTTTTTATCGTTCTTTTTAAGTATGCGAACATATCTTCAGTATAGATTGCATACGTTTTCAGGAAAGGAACTTATTACAAATGCAGTAATTGTATACAAAGAAATAAAACGAGACATCTTTCATACTAAAAACTATAAATCTGTATAACATAAACCTACAATGCATTTGTATGTAAGACTAAACTATACCAAGACTAAGACTGAAAGACTAAGACTAAAAAAAGACTAAGACTAATAAAAGACTAAGACTGAGACTAAGACTAAATTGATGTTAATATTTCGTCGACTAAGACTAGACTAAAAAAATGAATTTCAGAAGACTAAATGGGACTAAAAGACTAAATGTGTGTTACTCAAAAGACTAAGACTAAGACTAAGACAAAATATTCTCAAACAAACAACACTGATAGCGGTATAGTGTAATAAGGTAATATGTGTAATAGTGTAATAGGGCCAATAGCGTAAAATATGTGTAATAGTGTAATATTGTAACATATGCAATAGTGGTATAGTGTAATAGGAGCATAGTAGGCAAATAAGTGTAACAGCGTAATATGTATGCATTAGAGAAATATATGTAATAGTGGTATAGTGTAATTGTCCTATTGTCCTATACCACTATTGCATATATTACACTATTACACCTATTAGCCTATTGCACTTTAAACTATTAAACTATTACACATATTACCCTATTACATATGTTACACATATTACACTATTACACTATTACCCTAATGCACAAATATTACCCTATTACACTATTACACATGTTACACTATGACACTATTACACATATTACCCTATTACACTATACCCCTATTGCATATATTACACTATTACCTTAATGCACAAATATTACCCTATTACACTATTACACATGTTACACTATGACCCTATTACTCATATTAGCCAATTATACTATACCGCTATTGCATATATTACAATATTACACTATTATGCTAAGGCACGAATATTACCCTATTACACTATTACACATGTTACACTATGACCCTATTACTCATATTAGCCTATTACACTATACCGCTATTGCATATATTACAATATTATACTATTACCCTAATGCACAAATATTACACTATTAGCCCTATTACATTATTGCACTATTGCATATATTACACTATTACACTTATTAGCATATTATACTATTACACTATGACACATGCTACACTTGGTGCGTTTCAGATATCCACTTCAGATATCCACTTAGGCCTGGGTTTCCGTTACCTCTAAACCCCTTATCCCTTAACTTCTTTGCCTTTTTAATGTAATTTAAAAAACATTTTTCAATATAGTTAAAATGGGCAGTCTACAAGCTCACAACGTGTCAGTAGATTGGCATACCAAAAGGTTTATCAAAATACTAAAAGAGGGATAATAATAAGGGGTTTGGGATAAAGGGTTTAGCGTGTGATGAAAATGGAGCCCTTATTGTGAAGCACACACTCCGTGTGAAGCACAGACAGACATTTCTGCGTGGCTTATGTTGGCAAAATATACACAGCAAATTTAGCACTGAAACAGCATTCACGTTCGGTTTAATAACTCCCGACCCTTTTCATCAATTGAAAAACTTGAAGTGGTTAATGATAGCAGACCCATGTAGGTCCGTTTCCTGAAAATGGTTAGTATGGTGATAAAGGGATCTTTGAGTAAAAGAGTGAAACGTGCCAAAATGTTACCCTTTTGGTGCCACATCACTACGTATATGTTGTAACTCAATAACCGTAGTACATACAGACATGTACTTGGTATCAAAATGTCCGTAATGCCCAACTTTATATTAACGTTCAATACATTTATGAGGCTTAAAATCTTTCTATTTCGAGTTATGAATGAAAAACCACATTTTTGGACGGACATCTTGGATTTTGGGGGCTGCCATCTTGGAATTTTGCAGGGCACACAGTACTTTAGGAAATAGTGGGGTTTGAAGATGGTGTGTACCAATTTTCATGCCTTTATCACCATTTGATTGACTTGAGAATCAATGTTACAAATGTCTTGCTTTCCTCAATCTGTGAAAGTACCTATATGCTGTATCTCGAGAACCATAGAAGATACAGACATGTGCTTGGTACCAAATCGTCCGTAATGCCCAACTTTGTATTAATGTTCAATACATTTATGGGGTGTAAAATCAATGCATTTCAAGTTATGAAGGAAAAAACACATTTTTTGGGCGGACATTTTGGATTATGGGCTCTAAAAAAAATTGCCCACACTTTAAGAAAGTACACCCCGGCCAAATTTGTTTAATAACCCTCTTAGATGATAATTCCATTGAGAAACGGACCTTCGCTCTCCACGGTCACGGAACGGTCGGAAACGACCCAACTATATCCCCAACTTCAATGGAACATTTTTGTTGAACAAATTTGTTTTAAAATCCATGTCGTTACACCGCATCTCCACTAGGTATACAAAGCTGGGGTTTTTGCCCTGAAAATAGCAGATCTACAAGTTTATGTTTGTAGATCTGCTATTTTTTTTGCTACATTTGTCCAAAGGTGCCCTCTCGCGAGGTGTCATCCCACTGCCCCTCTAACACTCTCTGCACGTCCCTGCAGTATATCTGTCTCTCCATATGCGTCTGGAAATCATCAGGTGGGTGCGCACATCCATTGTCGCCGCCCCTACCAACCAGCTCAAATTTTAGCTGTTTGTTTCAGCACCATGGCCAGTTCCCAATACGGTCAATGAGCACTAGCTTTGCCCTTTTAAAGGATCGCGGCGATCAATATGTCATTGACAAAAACAGTTAAAGAGGCATCAGGCGACAGGCGACGCTTCGGCACTGGAAAGCAATTTCTCTAATGTTCGCCCATCCATCCAACCAACCCCTCCCCCTTATATCTCCTCCTAGCAAATCCCCGATGGTGATGGAGAGTTGAAAGGCTGGGAGCACGCAACAACTATAGGGCTACAATAAGCAGGGATTGAATCGTCAGCAAAACAGTATTTTAAACTACAAGCGGTTCTGCTTTTACGGGGTTAAACTCGCTTCGTCAATTTTTTCCGTCTTCAGTTGCCGAGTTTTTTTCCCCCTGGATCTTACTTTTTCCTCGCGCCGACGTTGCCAACAGAGGTGACTACAGTCTCTAACCCCTGGTGGTCGACTGACTCGGCGCTGACATTCATCTGGTGTCTGTTGTTCTTCACATCTTTGCGTGTTACAGTCTCAAAGACCCAACGACAACAACATGTTGGACCCGTCTTCCAGCGAGGAGGAAGGGGATGAGATCGTGGAAGTGCAGGAAAGGAATTCTAAAGAGGTTTCGGCTCCAAGTAAGAACGGCGGAGCTCGGGTGTCACCAAACCGAGCCGCGGACAGCGGCGGTGGCGGCGGTGGGCTTCAGCCTGCGAGCCGCGGAGGGAGCAGCGGCGGCCGCCCCTCCAGCCCCAGCCCGTCCGTGGCCAGCAGCGACAAAGAGAAAGAGGACCTGGAGAAGATGCAGAGGGAAGAGGAGGAGAGGAAAAAGAGGCTCCAGCTTTACGTGTTCGTCATGCGCTGCATCGCGTATCCATTTAACGCAAAGCAGCCAACAGACATGGCCAGGCGACAGCAGAAGGTAAGATCAGTGCCAGATCACAAGAATCACCCCACACCAAACTCCAATAATGCACGTTACAACCCAAGGCGATGGTTCCCAAACTTTTTCATGCCAGGGACCCCTCGAAAACGATACTTGTTAGCCTGTAGAGCACCACATTTGCAAAAACACATGACAAGGACCACCACAAGGGACATTTCGTACGACTCCAGGGGCCCCATTCTCACCTGAATTAGGCTAGGTTCCCTCTGCCATAGCATTTCTGACTCCAATTTCTATAGTAAAATACTGTTGATTTAACTCCGGTAGTGTAAAAATGTAACCAGTTGGTTGCATTTCTCAGAGTGCAGACCCACAAGGATCCATTGGCTTCCAAACCATCATTTGGCTGGGGACCTCCTGGAACTGACTTGAGGTCCTTGGACCCCACAATTGTAACGACTAACTTATGGCATGGTAAACTCGTCCCTTCTATCTCTCCAAAGTGTTGCTTATATTAAAGGGTGGCCATATATCGTATTTTGATGTGATATCACTATATTTGAATGAAAATTTGCTCCATACTTTACACCAGTCAGTGACCATTCCAACGTCAGCTGTTGATCAGTATATATTGTGCATTTTTAATTAGAATTGACTGTCCCTGTAAAAGCTCAATTATGTAAGGGGGAAAACTGCCAAAGGCCTTTAAGGTCTAAGACGAAGCATTAATGCCCCTTCCCTACATTGTAGACAGTTAGTGCTCTCTCTCTTGCTGTGTGTGTGTGTGTGTGTGTGTGTGTGTGTGTGTGTGTGTGTGTGTGTGTGTGTGTGTGTGTGTGTGTGTGTGTGTGTGTGTGTGTGTGTGTGTGGTGCACTGGTCCAGGCCCACCCTTTGTAGTAGGTCTTGCATAAGTGCATTGCCCCTAAGGCATGCAAGTATACAAGTCCTATACTGACTGACACCAAGACAACCTCTTGCCTGAATATTATAATATAGAACATGATAAGGAGTCAATAAGTGCCCATCAGCAAACCCACTGAACCACATGCTAATGGACAGGTATTGTTTCATTATTGATTATGCCCAGTGGCAAGATATATTCTGTTAGAGAGATGTGTAGCAGCATTGATTGATAAATAACGAAATGTGCTGCACATTATAAACTGGCAAGAGAAAAAAAAAGTCTAAATAGTAGATTTAAGTCACAAGTACTCAACTAGTCAAATACTGCCTATACTGCTCCATTCACAATGAATATGCAACAGGAAACTGACCTTTGTCTTAGCAATTACACTAACAACCAACGTGAAGTTAATGTTAATGGTAACGTTGCATGTGAATGAACTTCATGTTAATGTACCCCCCCCCCCCCCAGTCACAGCTGCCGCATCTGCTAAAACAAGAAAGCAGAATTGCCTATAGACCCATATAGGATGTTTTTTTTTTTTACAGCTGTATACCACTGTATTCAATATTAGCCTATATAAGAAAGCTGGGGTGCAGGAAAGCACCCGCTTCGACCTCTATCCATCGATTGAATAGACACTTATCAACAGAAATGTTACGATCCAATCGTGCCGGTATAGCAGATATTCAGATACCCGCCGGGCAAGTAGATATTTTGTATTCATTGCATCGGTGGATCACGGATACTACTAGTAGGGCGGGGCGAAGGACGTTTTACTGAAGTTATGGTTAGGGTTAGGTTAGGTTTAGGCATAAGTTTACTGAGGTTAAGTTTAGGGTTGGGGTTAGGTGTAGGCATAGCCTAGTTTTACTCAGGTTATGTTTAGGGTTTAGGATTAGGCTAGGGTTAGGGTTAGACGGTGCTTTATGCGGTTACTAACCCTAAACAGAACTTCATTAAAACTATGCTTCGCCCCGCCTTACTAGTAGTATCCGTGATCCACCGATGCAATGAATACAAAATATCTACTTGCCCGACTCTTATCTGAATATCTGCTATACCGGCACGATTGGATCGTAACATTTCTGTTGATAAGTGTCTATTCAATCGATGGATAGAGGTCGAAGCTGGGGTGCAGGAAAGCGGGTGGTATCAGGTGATGAGCCCTGCAGAACCCAAGATGTCTCAATGAGAGCTACAAGTGTGACCAAATGAATAAGCCTGATACTTTCCTCTGTGGCGGTTGAGCTGTTTGTTCTGCTGGATGAAGTTATTTCCTCTCCTGGAACCTAAGCAGATTGTATAACTTATGCCCAATTGTCTGTCTGGCAAATGCAAAGGATCACAATAAGAAGTGATTCAGGCAGTTTATTAGCATGGGATGTAACACACAGGGGTGCACACACCTCTACAGCAATTACCAAGAAATGTTGGTCTGTGCTTGTTGCGAAACAAAGGCAATGAAACATGCACTCTTGAGAATTCATTAGCAATTATGTGTTTGGTGGTGTTACAGTTTTCTGCCTTTAAATGCACTATAAAAGACAAGCAAACGGCATGTTTTACCCAGAAACCAAGTCTTCTTCAGGCCGTAATCAAATAGTTTTGTGAAGTTATTGGCGCACCAAAGCTTTCACATAAAAGTAGAACTCTCAATTAAAGCCGGCAGCCAGGCAAATATGTTGTTAACCTGTCACTACTGTGTGTGTGTGTGTGTGTGTGTGTGCGTGTGTGTGTGTGTGTGTGTGTGTGCGTGTGCGTGTGCGTGAATGCGCGTGCATGCAAGTGTGTTTTATGTAGGGGTAAGACACTGCTATTATTATTATGAGCTTGTAGATCGCCCACTTTTCACTATTTGTCATAGAAAATACTATATGACTTAACAATGCCGCCACAACCCACTCTCTCCTTCACAATCGACCAGGCCGGGTGTCAACATGTTATGTTCACCTTGTTGAGCTCAAGGGACTATCTACTCTGGGGAGAGCATGATGAAATACATCACACCATGTGGCTTCATATATGGTATGCAAAGGGGACATATGTATATACGTTTTGTTTGAAGCAAGGATTGATGCAGGTAGGCAAGAGAAGGCTTTCTTTTCTCTCTAGGTTGTCATCCAACGTCCTCCATCGTTTGCTTCCAGTCCTTTCAGTTCTTCATACATACTTGAAGTCCTTGACTTCCTTCAGAGCAGTGCACCCTGTTGCTGTCAGAGGTGGATGTAATAGGCCGGGGGTCGGCAACCTGCGGCTTTGGGGCCGCATGCGTCACTCTAGAACACACCCCTAGTGGCCCCCTGGCTTAGCATTACATATTGTGGCTCTAAACATTTCAGTCACTGACCGCACCCGACGCGTAATGTGCTGTCTGACAGACAGTTATGTCGCCAGTTAAATTATAGCACTGGTTGGACATGCCACAAAATGGGTGCCGCACCTCCGATCACAAATTGTGTGTTTCCCTTGGTGTGAAGGCTCAAAGGCTGGTGTGAGGAGTGTTGCCCATTTAACAATTCATTAGTAGCGTTAGCGGCAAGTAAAGTCTGTGGTTCAACATCTGTGCCGTGTGGGTGAGCTTTATTTTTTGGTTGAAAATGGCTCTTTCAACAACTTGGGTTGCTGACCCCTGTAATATAGGTGATAACCTCAGTTGTCTTGACGTTCACGCCCACTTGTACTCCACTTTGTTCAGGAAAGCCTGAGTTTGAGAGCAGGTTCAAGTCAGTTCCACATTAGCCTCGACACCCAGGCTTTCATTTTCGTCCGCCTTGCGCGAAAACGGAAAGCCTGGACTAACGCACGTTGGAAAGTGGCCTTGAGGGGAGTGTCAACCTTCCGGGGTGGGCGTCGCTCTAAATGATGTGACGTAGAACAGCAGTGGACGGGCGTGGGAGGGGCCGGGGATGACGACACGTTAGTGAGATCAAATCAGAGCGCAGCACTTCCGCCGTGTGGATCCCACGACACCCCCGCCCCCCAAGGCCAAAATCATTGAGGGCTAGACCAGGCTAGTTCCACATGGTCTAGGTCTGTCAGGTCTTGATGCCCAAAATCCCACCTGCCATAAAGGTGTGAGAATTGTCACTGGGATTGCAGCTCATTTTCAAATGTGCATGTTGGACAATTTATCTCATTGAAATCATATATGCCACTGTGAATCATATTGTACCTTCTCAACCATATCGCTACCTGGAATACTGTAATTTTCTCAATTTGCTGCAATTAGAGTGAGTTGAGGTTTGCTGTCATCTTGTCAGAGGAGGAAGCTATAGCCCAGACAGGCAACTCAAAGGACTTCGAAACCATGTCACCGTGCCCATATCCCCATCCGATTCAAAAATCAACACGAGCAGAGGCCATTATGTTTGCTCACTGCCTACAACTAGACTGATTGGACTGTTGGCCCTTACAGCTCCACACTGATAAATATGTTGTTAAACTACTGTCACGTGTGTGTGTGTGTGTGTGTGTGTGTGTGTGTGTGTGTGTGTGTGTGTGTGTGTGTGTGTGTGTGTGTGTGTGTGTGTGTGTGTGTGTGTGTGTGTGTGCGTGTCCCCACAATTGCAAATCTATCTGATTTAGTTAGATGCAATTATTATTTTCAATTCAACATTAGATAAAAAACAGTGTATAGTAGTAGTAGTAGCAGTACTATAGAGACAATGCAACTAAGGAATCAAGATAACATGGTCCACCACTGACACCAGACACTTTTAACACTTCCAAAAATGTTTATTTTTAGATAAAATGCAATTTACTGCTACAAGTATATTGTAATACAGTGGAACAAAGTTGTAATATTTCAGAGCAGACATTAGACGAAGCACAGTAGTGCACACCATTTGGGGCTGTCATGATTACATCGCACTGATTGTCAAACAAATAATGGCGATTAACAATTTAATTATCTTGCTACCATTGAGCATGGGAACATTTCAATGAAATGCATGCTTTTAAAATGTAATGCTTTTAGGCTTCGTAAACTATAGTGCTTAATTAATCCAGTAACTTTGTACTTTATGGGCTCCATTTTCGTTACATGCTAAACCCCTTATCCCAAACCCCTTATCCCTTTTTTACTATTTTTAAAAACCTTTGGGAATAGTTCAATGTGCCAATCTACTGACACGCTGTGAGCATGTAGACTGGCCATTTGAGCTATTGAAAAATGTTTTTGTTTAAATAGTTTAAAAAGGCAAAGAAGTTAAGGGATAAGGGGTTTAGCGGTGACGAAAATCTAGGCCTATATGAATAGTGGAAATACTCGATCTACAAGCTCAACACGTGTCACGTGATACACACATAGTGCGCGCACACACAGAGCGTGCGCACTTCTAAGGACACCTCTGTCCTTAGAAGTTCATATAGGACCTCCTTGTAGTCTTTCATCCTACTAGGAAGTTAATTGGGTTCACCTGGGTTAACCATGGTGGTAGGTTTGAAAAACCATCTGTAGCTCAGATGCTGAGGACGAGTTTGGAACCACTATAGATGCATAATAACATTCCAGAAACACCTCTCTCCTAAAAGACTGGATTACTTTAAACCCAAACTACTATTGAAAAATAGATCTACAAACACCATGCTAGAAATAAAACAAAACATAAAAACTGTCTATCTAATCACATGTATCAAATGTAATCTACAATCTGTGGGGGAAACACAACAGCAGACAGACTTAACCAGCATAGATATAACATAAAAATGCCAAGGAGATGTCGCTAATAGTACAGCATTTTATGGGACTTGGAATTGGGGCAGTGGAAGTGTGTGGACTAGAATCCGGCAAAACGTGGACAGAGGTGGAGAGGAAGTTTGCAGAAAAACAATGAATTTTAAAACTTAATACAACATTTCCACAGGGTTTAAACAAATATGAAAGATAAGTAAGATTAGTTTACTCAGACATAGATAGACTCTTCTTCCACAAGGTGGCGAATGCAAACATTCTCTGTATTGTACTCATACATAATGTTGTAAGATACAAAACACTGAAGTCTTATACGACAAACTTAACCTCTTAAAACTATCTCTAAACCTAACCCTAACCTTGAGGGAACATAGAGCTGAGGAAACATAGTCATGACCCCCTAGTTACCACCTTGCCATTCACTGAAATCATATCATATATCCATATGCATGAAAAGTGCACGTAACTGAAGAATGACAGATAATCCTTTAAAAAAACACGGTTCTGCTTTTTTTCCCCTGATGTGTCAGTTTGTGTTTGTGTTTAGATCACACACTCTATGATGCACAAACACGTTCTCAACTCTGGCAGTCAGCTGTGAAGTGGGTGGTATGGCAACGTGACAGTCTGGAGGCATGGCAGTCTGTGGCCTCAAAACAGAGAAAACAGAGGCTGCTCCTCGTCGGCTTGTCCACGCATTTTTAGTTCAATTACAAGTCTCAGGATATTTGTATTTTTGGTGTACGCAGTTTGGTGCACAGATTGTGGGTTTCGGAGTCGAGGGCCCTATGGAGGGTTGCTGTAGTTACATGTGGCTCCATAGGTAGAGCATCGACCGTTTGGGAGGTGATTCCTAGCCTGGGTTTCATCCTGATTGCTCCATTCAGCCATTGGAAATGTCACTTCGCAAATCAGTGAGGACAGAGGCTCCTCGACTCTCATTTCATAACGTCACCTGTTACGTTGCCACGTTGTTGCTGGTATGTGACGTACCAGCAAGAACGTGGCAACGTAACAGGTTAATACAGTGCCACTCTGTCCATGTTCTCACTGTTGGCAAAAATAGCTCTGTTAAAGATGTAGAGTGCTAACAATTCAGTAGTCCACTATTATATTAAGTAGTAAAAAAAGTAATGGCTGTGTGGTCCATGAGTTTAGTGAATTGCAGGACAACAACAGTAACTGCACAGTGCACATTGATAAACCGTAAAACTGGTGTTTTTCCTGTTGTGGGACTCGATTAAAAAATCAAATTAATTGTTCAATAAGTTTTGTAGTTTATTAATCTCAATTAATCACATATCAATATTTGATATGTGTAGTTTATTAATCTCAATTAATCACATATCAATATTTGACCTGAAAAGCATGTTTTGGTCAATTAAAACAGCAATATAGTGTATCAATGAGTGAGTTTTTCCAAATCGAAATTTCCCATCATCCACTGGGCCAGCCAAAGCGCTCTGATTGGTGGGGACTGCATGTAGATCTCATTAGTCCGAACAACACTGGAAAAAAATCCACCATCAACATAGTGGTTGGTTGGCCACCTTGTTTTAAGCTTGTTCTATGATCGGTATGCCTGAAATTTTGTCCAGTGAAAAAGGTTCTGTGGTGCAAGATCTATGTGCGATTAAAATGAGTTAATTCTTTAAAAGGATCCCTGACTAATAAGATAAACAAGGCTTAAAACATTATACTTTCTCTATATAGCATCATGGCATGGCATCTTATTTCTTTCATAAATAGAGAATATTTCACTCAACAAGAACTGCTCCTGGCACAGGATGATGATGTCATGTGTGGTCTAGCTCTATGGAATATATGGATGAACATGCTCATGTGACATCATCATCCTGCGACCAGAGCACCCCCTATTGAGTGAAAGATTCTCTATTTATGAAAGAAATAAAGTATTCAAGGTGTTTTTATCTGCATGTTTTAGTTATAGTAGGCAAGTATAGTGTTTTAAGGCATATTTGTCTTATTAGCCAGGGATCCTTTTAAAATTGTGTTATTGTTTTTGTTTCTGTGGTTAATTCATCTCAATTAATCAGTCAAAGTCCCAGTCCTATTTTTTTCTCAACCTGCACCGAAGACCAATCGGTAGCCTCGGCTGCATTTCAACCTTCAAATGTTCCGCCTACCTGTGGGAATAGGTTCCTGGCTCCTAGCCAGACTGATTTGCGAAGTGACATTTCCAATGCGCAGAACGGAGCAATCAGGATGGAACCCACGGCTAGGTGATCCCTGGATCTTCCTGGTTAGATGGAGCTACCCTTGAACGAGGCCTTGAACTCAGTGTGACAGTATTCCATGTTCCTTATAGTTACTGTATAAGTTCTCATACAAATGCAGGTTAGCATCTTGTTGTGTGTGCTCAATAAAACACGTCCTTGTCCTTGTGGCGAAGGAGACCTGCTCAGTGAGTCAGAATCCTGTATCCCTATTCAAAGAAGACGTGCCATTCTTTGCCCTGGAGCTGAGCTGGAGCTAATTTGCTCATAGTGAGCGATACAAGCTGTGAGGCTCTATACAGCTGCTCTTGTTGAAACAATAATGACTTACAGTATGAATGCACGCAAAAAAAACTCCACAGCAATCACGCAAGCGCAGTCTTAATGTAGGTTATCATAGTTTGAAGCTCGAATTAACTTGTCAATAGTAATACTGGTTTGGTTTTGCGGCAGTAGTAGTATCTGGTGTTTTGAGTGTTTTCATTGCTTTCTTGCCTGAGGACAAGATGATGAAATGACAGTAAATGCAGGTGGCCTCAACATTCCCCAGTCAAATGCCATGTTTACATCAGCAGCATACAATACGTGTGCGACCAAAGCATCAATGAACAACGTGGGGTGTCTGTATGTACAAGATTAATCCCCTAAATAGAAAGAGGTTGATGTGATTCCAATTTCTAATTCTGGCATGTAGCAGATGCTCTTAATCGAGAGCGATTTTGCAGTAAGCAAGAACATCACAACATCAAGGATCATAAGCATGCTGCCTCCTTCTAAGATGCTTTTTGCACTGCATCTATTGTATACAACCAATCAACCAACTGATTTAGGCACTCATTGACTTGTGTTTTGTTTTAACATGATCAGAGAGACAGATCAGATGTCTCAATGTGTGATGCACATTTCACACTCCCTTTGGTGAGCCAACTCTCTTGTAATTAATCAATGAGCCCAATGAAATATGTTAACTAGTTGTTCTGTTGCTCTCATTTACTTTGGGTTTACAGAATTTTAAGATGCAAAGACAAGTTGCTTCCATATACAGTACTGTAGCTCTATCCCATGCATTTTATTATTTTTGTGTCCATGCCGCAGGCATAGTGGGGAATATGTTTTGCACTAGCTGTGTGGGTGTGTGTGTGTGTGTGCATGTGTGTATGTCTGTCTGTTACCAGGTAATCCAAAATTTCCACAACGGACTATTATAGCGCCACCAGGAGGCCTAGTAGTCCAGTAGTAATAGGGTTACACCCGGAACAAATTAGTAACAAGCTGAAAATTTCAGGATATGTTCAGAATACCTTTAGGAATGACATACTAAAAGTCCCCGTGAATCCTCCTTGTGCTCTCTGAGATATTCAAGATGGCGTACAACTTGCCTATTAGATATAATGGCCCTAATCGGGGGTGAAAAAGGCAAAATTTTAAACTGAGAGATATTTCTACGAAAATTCACAGGTTGATCAATTATATAAATACAAGCATTTTTTGTATTGGAACTTTCCATGAAATCCAATATGGCTGCCCAATATGGCGACCACAATATTAGTGTATTGGCTATTAGATATAATGGGGGGTGAATAGGGCAAAAAATTAAACTGAGAGATATTTCTACAAAAATTCACAGGTTGATCAATTATATGAATACAAACATTTTTTGTATTGCAACTTTCTATGAAATCCAATATGTCCGCCCAATATGGCATTCTTAATATTAGCACTAATACTATAGTACAGGTACACTAATATTCTGGTCGCCATATTGGACGGCCATATTGGATTTCATAGAAAGTTCCAATACAAAAAATGTTTGTATTTATATACTTGATCAACCTGTGAATTTTTGTAGAAATATCTCTCAGTTTAATTTTTTGCCCTATTCACCCCCCATTATATCTAATAGCCAATACACTAATATTGTGGTCGCCATATTGGGCAGCCATATTGGATTTCATGGAAAGTTCCAATACAAAAAATGCTTGTATTTATATAATTGATCAACCTGTGAATTTTCGTAGAAATATCTCTCAGTTTAAAATTTTGCCTTTTTCACCCCCGATTAGGGCCATTATATCTAATAGGCAAGTTGTACGCCATCTTGAATATCTCAGAGAGCACAAGGGGGATTCACGGGGACTTTTAGTATGTCATTCCTAAAGGTATTCTGAACATATCCTGAAATTTTCAGCTTGTTACTAATTTGTTCCGGGTTTGACTACATTTTGAGCTAATGCTCTTGGACTATAGTTTTATCTCCTTTTTTGCAAAAATGTGTCAGTTTGTTACCAGCTAATCTCCCAAACCGTTGACCCAATTGATGCAAAAATTTGCACACACACTCCCTGGATGCCAACCATGAAACTCTGCCCCAAGTTTTCCACAACGGTCTGTTATAGCATCACCAGGAGGCCTAGTTGCTATTTATTTTTATTTTTATTTATTTTTATTGCAAAAATGTGTGTGTGTCCATCTGTTACCAACTATTCTCCCAAACTGTTAACTCGTATACTCCTGGTGGAGACTGGAGACCGTTGTCCGGAAGGGCACTTTTTCAAGTTTCTTTGTTATTAGGCCTGGGGGAGGCCAGGTGGGGTTCACTGTCTGCCTGCTTGTCATCAGCATCACAATGGGACCCCTGTGATTCCAGCACTGTTCCCCCGGCCTGTTCTCCTCTGTTTCTCATTCACATTATGCTTTGTTAGAAATATTCTCTTGGCATTTATTTGTTTGAGGACAGAAGGGAATGGCAATACACTGGACACAGTATGTCTATTGTAGCCTGGCTACTACTGTATGAGCTGTGAGGTTGCTTTCATTCAGCCATTTAGCTACTGGTCCAAGTGGTGTTAGATATCTAGCTAATTGATTTAGTCACATCTCTTCACATTTTTAAGTGGTATAACCACTTCACCACTAGCTGTGTGTGCCCGTCTCTGGCTGGCTGTCTGTGTCCATCCCAGCATCCAATAGCTTTTGGTTGTTGATATTCACATGCATGTGTCATCATTGCACAGGCTCATGCACACACACACACACACACACACACACACACACACACACACACACACACACACACACACACACACACACACACACACACACACACACACACACACACACACACACACACATTATTATTATAAAAAGTAATAGAATAGTCGATAGCTCCAGCCATAGTTTTACTGTCGAGAGATAGAAGTCACAAATCAGAACCATTAAGAGCGAAAGATAAATGACAGAAAATATGAAAACAACTAAAATTTCTAGTCTACAATTAAATTGTATTGACAATTACCAAAGCACCCTGCAGGCACATTCCTCCATTTAACTAAATCGCATACATTAACATGCAAATGTTTCAGTTGGAGACAGTGATTTCAATTTGACTATTCACACAGAGGTGCTCTTTGGAAGTGTCAGTTGCTTGATGGAGTGTGATCTGTGAGGGCGGTACCAACTACAGAGGGACCTGAATGAGTCAGCTGGCTTCACAGTTTAGCCATCAATCTCCCAGGGATCATTTGAAGGCAGGTTCACTCGGAGGTCCTCCTCGCATTAGATGGTCCCTCAACCTGCACTATGTGGTCCACTCCTCCATCACGCTCACCCCTTGTCACTGCAACTATCCATGATCTCCATATATATGGATAGATTTAGATCAGTGGTTTACAACCAGTGGTCCGGGGACCACCAGTGGTCCTTGAGAGGGTTCCAGGTGGTCCCCAGGTTTCATTTTAGACTCTCAAGAGTTAAAATATTCATCATCTGAAATAACCCAATTGTACACTAGACGATGTAGAAGATTATGTATGTTTGGCTGTTTTGTTTCCCAAATCCAGCCTGGAATTGTGGACAAAAGCAAAAAAAATCATTAGTTTTGGGTCTGTGTGGCTAAAATGACACCAAATGGTGGTCCGTGGCTCAAATGCTGAATAAATAGGGGGCCCGGGTATCAAAAAGGTTGAAAACCAATGATTTAGATAGTGATAGAGATGGAGAAAGAGAAAGACAGATACATGACCACACAAATACACTCTTGTGGTATGTGGGAATGCCTTTTGAGTGGCAAAAAGCTACAAACGTACTTTCTGGCATTGACATGTAGCAGCCCATATGTCCATACAGAAATGTCCCAGAAATCTGATTACACTTTCCCATTCGATTTGTCACTCATGTCACTGTATGCATGCACACACCTTCTAGCACTGAGCTTGTAGATTAGATATTTTCACTGTCATTGAAATTTTGGTATATTTCTTTTGAAAATGTTCACCTCTATGACATGCCCAAAATAGCAACTGAATAGATTTTGTTCAATATTAGCTCATTTAATAATTTACTAAATTGGATCTTCTCGTTGTTTGTTGTTTCTTATTCAGCATTCCAATAAAGCAGAATGCACTGTAGTTGCGTAGGTACATATAAAATTAAAGTTAATCCACAGTTACGGCAGATCGAGCTGATCTGATTTGATCTCACAAACGTGTCGTCATCCCCGGCCCCTCCCGCGCCCGTCCACTGCTGTTCTACGTCACATCATTTAGAGCGACGCCCACCCCGGAAGGTTGACTCCCCCCTCAAGGCCACTGTGTGTAACAAGTTAGTCCAGGCTTTCCGTTTTCGCGCAACGCGAACGAAAATGAAAGCCTGGGTGTCGAGGCTAGGTGCGTGGTACAGTTGAATCACTTTTCATGGCTCATTCCAAGATGCCATATGTCCTAATGAATATCTTCACATAAAAAAGTAGTGTAAAGTAATTACGGTAATAGTAAAGGGGAAATTCGTTTATCATGGCAATAATCAGGACTTGTAATCTCGTTGTTGTGGGATGTTAATTGGGGGTAAATCTTATCTCATTTAACCCCAACCTCTATATATTGTACTTCCTGAATGTAAAACAAAACTTTTGTACTTTCTTCATGAGTTGTTTACATGTGTCTAGTCCGTCAGAAATGGAAGAGAAAATACAGTTTAGTAAAACAGCAACTGCATATCTTTGTCACTTTAACATAAAACTATGAAAATGAAAAAATATACAACTGAGTTTATGAAGTTTGTCATGTGACTGCCTGTTTACAAGCTGTATTCGGTTGTAGTGTTTCAATACAGCCTGCATAATTCATGAGTACGGTGTGTACATGCAATGCTAATGATGAGGAAATCCTTCTCAACAGGCATGCTGTGCTTTCTAACTCTCTCTCTCTCTCTCTCGGGCGCGCACGCACGCATACACGCATACACACACACACACACACACACACACACACACACACACACACACACACACACACACACACACACACACACACACACACTTTAACCATTTATTTATGTTCACACAATGGAGAAATGTACAGTACATGGAGACACATAGGTGCAGTAGATTCATTAACTTTTCAAATGTGATGCTTTGTATATTGTCCCGTTAATATTAACCTTCCAGCAAATATGAGTCATATTGGTCCTCAGGAGAGGACGGTTGAGGCTGGACAATTTTCTGTCTTACGGCGCTTATTTGCAGAATACATACCGAGGCATGTCACCCGGTACATCCGGCCTATTAGCCGTCAAAGATATGAAGATGTCTGAGTTATCACAGAGATGGAACATGGATGAAAGGACACGGGAGTGTGGGTACATTCTCGCTGTGGATGCATGAGTCATTGGCCATTTGAAATAATGTGTTCCTTGTGTCCCAGACATCAGTAAAAATATGGTCTCGTTGCTGCAGGGGTGAAGTGGCCCTTTCAGGAATTCATGCGAGACAGAGTGATCAACAAACATGAAAACCACCTGCAAACACATCAGACACACATTCCATTATGAATTTATTTATTTTTAAGCATGAACACAAGCCCCAGAGAGAGAGAGTGGTCCATTCATTGCCTCAGCCACACACGGACAGCGGCCCACAACCAGGCTGTGGATGGTGACTCATGGCACCAATGTGACCGAGTTAAACTGTAATAAAGTTCCCATCATTGCCACCCCAACCCCACCCCAGGCCATTGTGCCTGATGACATGGGTGATGGATCCTACTTAAAAGAACATAGTCTCTTCCCGGACCTATACCATCTGTTTTACCAAGCCTGAATGAAAATGAATAGGCACATATCAATTATCATGGTAATAACGACTAACCAATACATGTCACCTCAGTGACCCCCTTTCAATACAAAGTCCACTGCCATGTCACGTGTCAGATACAAATTTAAAGTCCATATTGGAAAAGGCCAGGGCCAGATGGAGTCAATACAACTATACATCATCCCGAGCCACAGAATAATGCAGCTATGAAACTGGTTGGAATAATGTATGTTGACTGAACAGGAAAATTCCCACCTGTCAGGTAAAAAGAAGGCGGCTAGGAGGAAATATAGTGCCCAGAATTACATTAGATAATTGATACTGGGTGAAAAAAGCGGATAAGAATGTAAAATGTAGATTGTAGTAAAGGAAATGCATAATACAACTAGTCATATACATGTGCATAATGTGTATGAGTGTGTGTGTGTGTGTGTGTGTGTGTGTGTGTGTGTGTGTGTGTGCGTGCGTGCGTGCGTGCGTGCGTGCGTGCGTGCGTGCGTGCGTGCGTGCGTGCGTGCGTGCGTGCGTGCCCGCGTGCGTGCGTGCCCGCGTGCGTGCGTGCCCGCGTGCCTGCGCATGTGCGTGCGTGCATATTTACGTGTGTGCACTCTAAGCTTGGGGAAACTGCGTTTATGGAAATGACTGAAACTGTACCATTACAGTGCAGGAGGAGGAAAATGTGGTGCTATAAAAAAGTAATAACAAAGATTTGTAACAAGAAAAGCTTGTCAGTGGAAGTATAATAATAACCAAGTTACAGTACGTGTGTATAATCAACACATCCTTCAAAGAAAGTGGCAAGAAGGCACACACTGGTTGCTCTGAACCAGTGTTGTTCCTGACAGCAATTTATTTTTAGTCATAGTCTTTTGAATAGGTGGACTGCTTTGTGTTAGTATAGTTTTAGTCGACTAAATCTACACATGACTTATTCAAGCTAAATTGTAGCTTTGCTGAAAAACAGCCATTCTGTTATCTGTAGATCAGCAATTTTCAGCATGCGGAAAACCACTCCCCTGTCTGTATCTTACTCATACTGTCTGGATCTCTTGTCTCCTTCTAACATTTACACTAGTTTTTATTTGTTTGACAAAACTGTCAATATATTTAATCTCCGTTTTAGTCATCGCACATCTTAGTTTTTATTTGGTTTACATTTATTTTTCCTCATGTAGGTGTCAACAGCCTGACGTCAATGCCGTAGACAAAATCATCACTAGTTGTCATTCTGATTGCTGCACCTGCATCTACTGTATTGTCCATTTACTGTACTACGGTGCAGCCCATGGGCTCCGTGTGTACAGAAAATCAGCATGTCTGATCAGCGCATCAGAAACCATTGCAACCGGAGCGATGCTTTAGATTGTTGACAAGGAAACAACATTCTCATCCGATCCATTATCTCGCAGCCCCCTGCTGTGGAATGCAACCTGTGTTGACAGAGCTCTTGTGCTGTTGTTATTGTTAGATTGATGCGAGGGGAATTATGACATAATGCAATATTGTGTATTCACTTATTCCCACTTCTTGTGTGTTTCCATCGCGTAACGTCTGGAGACCAGCCCCAGGCCGGGGATATGAGGCTTTAGAGATAAGCAGGCCTCACGTCTGTTGGCCGTCAACAATCTGAGAGGGAAACTTTAGGGAATCTCGGCGAAAAGATTGTTATTGGCTGTTGACCAAATGCATGGGGGTCCGTTCTGTCATGTCCAGCTGGTGGTAGTGGGGATTCCTACTGTTCTACTGGATTGAATTCAGATCTACAGGTTTTGGTGATGGGAGGGAGAGAGGCTCTACAGAAAGAGATGAAGAGAGATGAATCTTTTTGTGACTGAAGGTGACAGAATAGCCACTATCGACAACATGTGTGTACCCCTATGTATACCTTGCCTGGATCCAGTCCTGAATAACCTCCTTAAATTATCTTCCCTGGGGACTCAGGTCTGGTGACGCGGTCTATGTAGCCAGGCAAGGTATACATAGGGGTAGTAGTTGAAAATCCAACTACGGCAGGTGATTGGCCGACAGCCCTGTCACTCAACAGTGTTAAGCATCAAACATGAGAATCGTGGCCGTAGCAATCTGACCAACCATTGAGAAATAGTTTTCTAAACATCATCGTCTGACATATTTCATCACTTTTGTTCATGCTACTGCTAGTAACGTTGGTTGGCTGTGATTAGTTAGCAACTGGGCTAGCATGAATTACGCTGTCTGCTTTGTCAAAGCGTTGTCTAAGTTGTTGTTGCGACAGTCTTCAGTGATTGGCTCATACCAACCAATCACTGGAGACTTTCAACCCATAAACTGCTGTGGTGGGGAGGGCTTTCAGATTTAATAATGAAGTCAAACGAAATGATAATTCAGACTGTCAGGCAACTATGTAGGCCTACCCTTACAGAGCCTAAATGATGTAGATTTGGTTCCCATAGAGAACAATTCTGAATTTCTGAAGTTCGAGAATCACTGGATAATGCTGATAGTTCTATATAATGCTGTAAAGAAAAAGACCCATTCTCCTCCTCCAAAAATCCAAGAGTTGTGCTACTGTATGCAGTAACACAGTTTGTCTCAGAAGCGTGGCTGAGTGTTATACAGTATGTGTCACCGAGCGAGGCGTGGGGGAGGAGACATGATGCTTGTCTGTGTGTAGTCATGTGTGTGAGCATTTGCCAGTGTCCCT
Organism: Benthosema pterotum; assembly: GCA_039105355.1. Lineage (NCBI taxonomy): Eukaryota > Metazoa > Chordata > Actinopteri > Myctophiformes > Myctophidae > Benthosema > Benthosema pterotum. Next base: position 23,717,505 of record CM076971.1, on the reverse strand, counting down.
GCATTTTGCCAAAGCCGGGGCGCTTACAGTATACAGTATCTATGTGTGTGTGTGTGCGCGCGCACGCACACGCTGTGTGTGTTGGTTGGGCGGGTAGGGAGAATTCAAGCTCATGGCCTGATGAGCACTTTCTCCATTCTCTGTTGAATGGCTGTATGTAATCTGGGATTACCCATCCATTTGACGTTGCATAATCACTAGAGGGCCTCTCGTCTTGCTCTGTAACAAGAAAAGACTAGGAGAATGAGTCTATACGAAATGCCTATGTGTTTGTGTGCGTCTTTGTGTGTGTGTGCGTATATAGGTCAAGCCAACATGCCTACAGTAGCATGGGGGTCACATGTCATGAGTGGCAAAGTGCCACATTATTATAGCCATCTAAGTGACACTTGCGTGATCACGTGGGTTAGGAAGAGTTCGAAAACGTCATGTGCAAAGCTTTATTGTGTTGGCATAGCAAAGCAATTTTTTAACAGAGAATTGTAAAGTCAAAGAATCATTAAAGCCGTGAGGACGTCTGGGGTGGGGTGGCAGAGTTGTATGTTGGGATGCAGGTGATAGGTGATCGCGCGGTATGGGGTGATGGATTGGTATGAATTGGATGGGTGGGTGTACACCAAGGATCATCTCTGAGCCCTTTCCTTGCCCTTACATCGGGCAGGTTGACACTGACAAATGAAGTCAGGCAGTACAGGCGCCGTGGGCCATGGCGTTTTCAACAGATGACTTTGTGATGATGAGAGAGGAGGAGAGAACAGGTTGAATGGCTTTCATGCACACACCATTCTGAAAATAACTTATTGGGCCCCTTTTCTATACTTCTTCACAGGTGTTACCATAATGATTGCGAACGCAGTGAGCCTGTGTGTGAGCTTGTGCATCACACACATCCCATTAACACACCATATACACCATATTTGGCCATGCCTAAATATGCAGTGTATATGGGAAGCGAACAGCCTTCATTATTACCATCTTATTGGTACTAATAATGAAGCCTGTTGAGTGTTGAGTAGTTTATGGCAGAAAGTACAGAGTACAGTACTGAAATCAGTACAGGGTACAGTCAGACATGTGGGATCACCGTAAAAAGTCCTTGCAGTCTTGTTTCCAATTACGTCCTGTGTTAAGTTCATAATCATGACATGAATATAACAGTAGTTCATATCATCAAAAGGCGGTAAAAACAACAGTGCAAAATCATTGTAAGAGGCAAATAACATGAAACACAAATAAAAGGGTTACAGGGCAATCATGTCCTTTCCCTTTGGCACACTGAAAGGTGGTTTCTCAGACCTGTTTTAAAGGACGCCAGGGATTTACTCTTTTTGAGAGAAGGAGTCCTTGACTCAGTTTGACATTGTGGTCAAACTGACTGTCAGGACTGTGCTACTATAGGCTTCATACACACATCTCACATAAACATGCCGTGTTCTGTCTGTGTTACCTAGCTCCCCCATCAAGCACAAGTGTTTGGTCATTTAAATCATGTGCCTTAAGTTGGAAAAGCTCTGTCGGAACAAGAATGCTCACTTTGAAATGTTGTGCATGTTGGCTCACTGGAAACACCAGTGGGTCCCACAAGTGTCCTTGAGAGGATTCCAAAATGGTCCTACACGGATCTGTAACTCTGAGAGTTGAGTGAAATTAAAAAGTTCAAGGACCAATTGAGTAGGACCTTAATTAGTGTCATCATTAACACCTGTGAAAGAAGTAGGGAAGGTAGGTGCCTCGAGGTAGGAGTTATTCTGTGCACATAGAGCCCACCTGAGAGAATGAAATTTCTGCAGAAGCAGGGCACAAAAAATGTGTGAGGGAGTACAGTGGAATGTCAGGGATACAAGGAGTAAAGGTGACCTATAGGTGAAGAGTTTAAATACTGTAGCCTACCTGGAATAACTTTATTATAATGGTGTGAATACAATGTGTGCTGGTCGGTGCTCGATACTGGCGGCAGGTGAGCCAGTATAGAATATAGCAAGCTGCCAATCTCACCCTGGCCCCAACCTTGCCTATAGAGGAAAGTGTCAAGAGGGATTTTCAGAGTGAGAGAAAAACCTGCTGTATGACTTGGATATGGCAAGATAGTCGAGGTTGTGATGTGACACAATCTTCTTGTGATGTGGCTCAATCTTCACAAGGGTGAAGATTGAGCGTCAACTAGTGATAGAACGATAATCGGCCGCGGCCGATAATCGTTATCCATGATTTGATATCCATGATTTTATTAATAATCCGTATCGGTGCTAAAAATAAATAATCGGAAAAAGATCAGCCGATTATTTTTATTTATTATAAATGTTCAAAAATGGTACGTTGTACATCAACCACTTTCATTGAAGATCCAGTAGATTGTGGTGGTGTATAGCTGTGTGTCTCTGACCCCCTCACTTCATGTATTTATAGATTTATCCAAATTACCCTAAATGTATTTTCTCTTTTTCTTGTCTATGTCTGAAGCTCTGTGCCTGTACTTCATGGCAAAATGTTTCCAATGCTGCTACAATGCATTGTTGCCCTTGAATTAAAAAAGATGCTTTTTATGGAGGGGAAACTGAAACACTTTTGCTGCTTCCTGCACTTTCATTCTATTAAAAAAGTAAATAATAATCGTATCGGCTGATATCGGCTGCCTTTTTGATGTCCCACTAATCGGTGATCGGAAACATCGGCCAAAAGTCTGATCGGTCGGTCTCTATTGTCAACCTATAATTACTTTGGTACCAAGATGTGTTTATCCAATGAGAGTCGGAGTTGGAGGTTGGTCTAAGGACAAATCTGAACAGACGCAGCTGATTGGCCAGCAGCCGTCACTCAACAGTGCAACAGTTACAGTGGCAAACAACAAAAATGGTGGCTGCAACTGCGGCCGTATCAATCTGTCTATAAACCAGCCTATGATAAATCGTTTTTTTTAAGCGTTGGGTTGTATAAACATCAACATCCGACATATTTTCCCTCTTTCGTTCACACGCTAGTTGCACTCATTGGCTGTTTGTTTGGTTGGCAAACAGGCTCATTAGCCACAACAACGACCTCTGGTTTGTTGGGTATATGAACCAACCCCCTTCCCCTTTAAATCGCTCAAACAGTGGGCAAAGTCAGACCCAAGCTTCAGGGACCTGAACTCGAGTCTTATAATCAGGCTACGGTAGAGGTAGACCAAATGAGAGGTTTATGGAAGCGGCGAGAAAGGACATGTACAGTATATCTCTAATGTCTGGAGGAGAAAACCACAAAACCTCAAAAAGTGATAAATCCATGAGCAGACGGACACTATTGGCCAAGGTTGTCTTTGGTATAGGCTTCATGAGTTCTGATTATTAATGTGCTTCTTGGCTGGTGTATTGGAGATATGTTGCCTGTGTGTGGGTTGCATCAGGTTATCTCACCAGCCTGTGCAAGGAAGTAATTAAACACTGATGCAGTTTACGTGTGTCGAGAATGGGGACAGACTTTTAATCTGGTCCATTTTTTAAACCCAACAGCGTCAAAAATGTAATCAAATTATACACTGCATTAGGATTTAGTTAAATCCACCCGCCACCTGGATTTAATTCCTGACGCTTATCAAATTCATATGGTTAGCATAACCGAGTGTCTACCACACTCATACACTGACTGCCTTGCTGCTGGATTGTAAATGAATCCTTGGATGTATCAAAGTCTGCATAACTTGCGTTGACATGTGATCACCCAAACTATAAACACTTTCAATATCATAAGATTGCAAGAGTCCGTCCAAAACATGTGCAAACACACACATCCTAAATTGTGTCTATAGTGGCACAGCTAGTGCTATAACCACATGCTCCTTGTGAGTCACAACTAGTGAGTCACAGGCACTGGACACAGTATCATAGCCCAGTTACAGTACTTATGCAATTTTGTAGAATGGACACAAATATTTTTAAAACTATATATTTTCGGAAATCTTATAGCCTGATGTAGGCCTATTCCATTGAGTTTCTGGTGCAGCCAACCTTTAGCAGGGAAAATGCACAAATATAAGAATAGGTATTACCCCAGGTGGGTATTTTGGATTTTTACACAATATATCACATAAAACATACCGACCCACCCATGCCTCAATTGTAATGTATCCAGCACCGATTGGATTCCTTGACCCCCAAAAATGTAGATTCAACCACTGGAATCTTAATTTTAGGTGATATCGAGAAAGTTGTTTTTGAAAGTACATTTTTAAAACTTCTAGAAAGTTATATGGTTTGCAAAAATATATTTTCTCCAAAGTCTTCGTCTGAATGGCTAAATGAAGTACCCTGGACTACGCTTGCTGTTTTAACATAGCCCTCCCCTTTCTCCGACCAATCAGATATGTTGGCTGCAAAATCACCTACAGCCAACATTGGGCCATTATAGGAAACACATGCACACACACACACACACACACACACACACACACACACACACACACACACACACACACACACACACACACACACACACACACACACACACACACACACACACTACGCACAGTAGCACGCACACAAATTAAGTGCATGCACACACACATCACAAACGTGCGCGCCACACACTCGCAAGCACTGTCTTATCTCCAAATTGCTAGCTCCCAGATGGCAGCCATAGTGACTAGCCATTCCCTGCTCCCATGGCACCATATCCAATGCTGTCTGTCTGTCTGTCTGTCTGTTTGTCGGTCTGCCTTGCCTGACTTTCCTTTATTTTTGTCCCGTGAGCCTGCACCTTTCTTTCCTGCACCTGTCTTTGGTCTACTTAACTTGTCTAGCTTTCTTTACTATCTGTTTGATTTGCTCTCTTTCAACCCCCGGCTTTCTTTCCTGTCTCCACACTGTTTTATTTTTGTCTCCAGGCGTTTCATCTCCTCCAGCAGAGCGTTACATTACCTACTCCACCCAGGAGAAGGTGCACGTAACTGAAGTGGAACCACTTTCTATGACAGACAGAGACAGAGGGGCGGGCAGGCAGGCAGGCAGGCAGGCAGGCAGGCAGGCAGGCAGGCAGGCAGGCTGGAAGGCAGGCAGGCAGACAGGCAGGCAGGTTGGAAGGCAGGCAAGCTGGAAGGCAGGCAGGCAGGCTGGAAGGCAGGCAGGCTGGAAGGCAGGCAGGCTGGAAGGCAGGCAGGCAGACAGATTTTTTGTCTGTGTGCACGCACACACACGTGCACACATGTATACACACAAAGTGTATACAGCATTTTGTCTATTGTCTGTACTCTCTCTTTCTCTCTCTCTCTCACACACACACACGCACATGCCCACGCACACACAGAGACACACAAAACTGCAATTGTGGTTAATTGTGTGCCCGTGGATCTGTTATACCTGTATATAGTTTCTACACACTATCGGCTAATATCAACTTGTGGGTTTGGAGGTACTGTATATAAGATAATAAAAGCTATAGATGTCTGTGCTGGTCTGCCGACTGGTCTGGACTATTGAGTGCTACAGTTGATTAGTTTTTGAAGCCTGTAGATTTCCAGGTAGGCTGCTATACCGTCAAAATAATGGCTGTCTGTTTTTCCCTATACTATATGTTTAGCTGTCCAGCGTCCCGCAGGGCTCTCTATATGCTCCCAATGGCATAGCCATTCTAAACTATATCACTTCATCATAATAGCTTACAAGCGCACAGCGATTCTCTCTTAATGTTAATGGTTCCCTTTAACGATTCCTAAGGGGTTGCAAATGGACGCTTATGGGTCTGTAACTCTCATGAGAGTATACAAATGGAAACAAATGGACCCGTAAGGTTCCGTTTGTTAGCAGTTGTGGTGGTACAGAAACGTTTGAGAACCAATAGGTCATATATGTCTCAAACTCAAGGCCTGGGGGGCAAATCAGGCCCTTGAATGAATTATCTTCGGCTGACCCTTTGGTATAGTTCACAAACAAAATGATAACAAATTAATGCAACTCATTGTTTTACTTTCTCAACTCAATTGAGTTACTTTCTCATTTTACGATGAAAGCAGTGGTTGGTGAGTGTCATAGAACAGGAAACTGAGCTTTAATAATGCATTTTAGGTTTTATTTTAATGCATGCTTTCATCTTGTTATTTAGGGACATTGTTTTTGAAGGAAAATTGCTTTTTCTGTTGTTTGCATGGGATGCCTGTGTGTTCAAACTGCAGTCCGGAGACTCGACTTGTACCAATTTTTATATTTTGGCCCGCTGTGGATTTGAGTTTGACATCGCTGCACTAGGTTATTGTTGTTGTTTCTCTGTGTGAGATGCACATACATAGCGTGCAACAAAGGCAGAGCAGATAGGGCAGTGTGTGTTTGCCTGCACAAGAGAGAGAGAGAGTCAGAGATAGTCCAAGGACGTCTGTGTTGTTGTTGTTGCATCCCCTTGTTTGATGCGATACAGAAAATAACTCTTTAACTTTCACTGTCAACATGGAGCGACAGACTGCTGCTGCGCGTGGGAAATGTCCCGCTGTGATCGACCAGCAGTCGTGCATCACCACCCAGCTGCAGGGATGTACAGAGAATGGGTGCAATTCTCAATCGCTGTGGTGTAGCAGGCATGGTGTAAGTCTTCTCATTGGCTGCATAGCAGCAAATCAGGTCTGGGGCCTTGGGGTAGGCCGAAAGCCTATACCACCAGCCCTGGGCCTGAGGTTACCAAACAATTACCCAGAATAATTAAAACCTGCAAGTCAAAAGGTCCAGAAATCACCTGTACTCCCCTGCTTTGTTCATCATGATTTGAAGCTCTTGATGACTGGTTTTAATTATCATGGAAAATTATTTGGTAGGCCCAGGCCCAGGCCTGGTGGTATAGGCTTTAGGCCTACCTCAAGGCTGCATGGCAGCGAATCAGGTCTGGGACCTGATTCGCTGCCATGCAGCCAATGAGCACGGCCCCAAACCTGATTTGCTGCCATGCAGCCAATGAGAAGACTTACACCATACCTGGCTACACCACAGCGATCGAGAATTGCACCCAATGGGCCTCATGCGCCAATAAGTTCTTACATTTTCCTCTTAGATTTCTTCCTAAGAGAATTTCTAAGAGAAGTTCAGTCCGATTCATGAAGCGTTCTTAAGTAGGCATTTTGTTCGCAAAATTTGTTCTTATGGTGATGAATCCAAATCCTTGTAAGTTGAAGGGGTGTGCCAGTTCCTTCAAATTATCATAGGTAGACGCCCCACCTGTCTTCATTTGCATCCTAATTACCATAGGGAACCGCCCACCGATTCCCATATAAGGCATTGGGAATTCCCTCTCCTTCCTGTGCTTTACCCAGGTGGGTGTGGTTTTGCATGACTCCAGTCACACCTGTGTGTGATTGCAGCACTCAGAACACAGGACCTCACACAGAGAAATAAAGGCTAAAATGGCTGAAATTAGCACAATACCCATGCTATTTGCAGAAGTAGTGTGAATATAAAATTTTATAACTGGACTCTGGAGGGTGGGTATGAAGGGACAATTGCTAGTGGGTGGGGGTGTATGGGGATAAGGGGGGTGGAGGGTATAGTGGGGGGGTTATGAGGTGGGTATGGTGGGGGGTTGTGAGGTGGGTATGGTGGGGAGGCTTGGTGGGGGGCTTATGAGGTGGATATGGTGGGGGGGGTATGAGGTGGGTATGGTGGGGGGGGTTATGAGGTGGGTTTGGTATGGTGGGGGGGTTATGGGGGGGCATGGTGGGGGGGTTATGAGGTGGGTATGCTGGGGGGGTATGAGGTGGGTATGGTGGGGGGCATGGTGGGGGGGGGTATGAGGTGGGTATGGTGGGGGGGGGGGTTATGAGGTGGGTATGGTGGGGGGGGGGGTTATGAGGTGGGTATGGTGGGGGGGGGGGGGGGTTATGAGGTGGGTATGGTGGGGGGGGTTATGAGGTGGGTATGGTGGGGGGGTTATGGGGGGCATGGTGGGGGGTTGTGAGGTGGGTATGGTGGGGGGGTTATGAGGTGGGTATGGTGGGGGGGTTATGAGGTGGGTATGTTGGGGGGGTTATGAGGTGGGTATGTTGGGGGAGTTGTGAGGTGGGTATGGTGGGGGGGGGTTATGAGGTGGGTATGGTGGGGGGGTTATGGGGGGCATGGTGGGGGGTTGTGAGGTGGGTATGGTGGGGGGGTTATGAGGTGGGTATGGTGGGGGGGTTATGAGGTGGGTATGTTGGGGGAGTTGTGAGGTGGGTATGGTGGGGGGGTATGAGGTGGGTATAGTGGGGGGGTTATGGGGGGCACAAAAAAAATGTTTTGAAGATTTATCAAATATCTGATCTACAAAAGTAATGGAATGTGCTGTGACCTTGTAGATGAGCTATTTTCAAAGTATAAAATGGGATTAGAAGAGTGGTAAAATGTTTGCTGTGGTCCACCTGGAATGTCCTCATGAACCCTTGAGGTCCTTAGACCAGACTTTACACATCTTGTAGAGGGCGCTGTTTTCCCTTTTCTTTTCAGATTGCATTTAAGAACAAAAAAAGGCACCCTAAGAGTCCTCCTCAGTGTGCGTTAATTTTGTTCTTACCTACGAACAAATCACAGCTAAGAAAACATTGAGGGATCCCAAAATGTTCTTAAAAACTTCTTAAGTGTGCCTAAGAACAAATTTCCTCTTAAGAACATCTTAAGAACGGTTGGCGCATGAGGCCCATTGGGCCTCATGCGTTCTTACATTTTCCTCTTAGATTTCTTCCTAAGAGAATTTCTAAGAGAAGTTCAGTCCGATTCATGAAGCGTTCTTAAGTAGGCATTTTGTTCGCAAAATTTGTTCTTATGGTGATGAATCCAAATCCTTGTAAGTTGAAGGGGTGTGCCAGTTCCTTCAAATTATCATAGGTAGACGCCCCACCTGTCTTCATTTGCATCCTAATTACCATAGGGAACCGCCCACCGATTCCCATATAAGGCATTGGGAATTCCCTCTCCTTCCTGTGCTTTACCCAGGTGGGTGTGGTTTTGCATGACTCCAGTCACACCTGTGTGTGATTGCAGCACTCAGAACACAGGACCTCACACAGAGAAATAAAGGCTAAAATGGCTGAAATTAGCACAATACCCATGCTATTTGCAGAAGTAGTGTGAATATAAAATTTTATAACTGGACTCTGGAGGGTGGGTATGAAGGGACAATTGCTAGTGGGTGGGGGTGTATGGGGATAAGGGGGGTGGAGGGTATAGTGGGGGGGTTATGAGGTGGGTATGGTGGGGGGTTGTGAGGTGGGTATGGTGGGGAGGCTTGGTGGGGGGCTTATGAGGTGGATATGGTGGGGGGGGTATGAGGTGGGTATGGTGGGGGGGGTTATGAGGTGGGTTTGGTATGGTGGGGGGGTTATGGGGGGGCATGGTGGGGGGGTTATGAGGTGGGTATGCTGGGGGGGTATGAGGTGGGTATGGTGGGGGGCATGGTGGGGGGGGGTATGAGGTGGGTATGGTGGGGGGGGGGGTTATGAGGTGGGTATGGTGGGGGGGGGGGGGTTATGAGGTGGGTATGGTGGGGGGGTTATGAGGTGGGTATGGTGGGGGGGTTATGGGGGGCATGGTGGGGGGTTGTGAGGTGGGTATGGTGGGGGGGTTATGAGGTGGGTATGGTGGGGGGGTTATGAGGTGGGTATGTTGGGGGAGTTGTGAGGTGGGTATGGTGGGGGGGTATGAGGTGGGTATAGTGGGGGGGTTATGGGGGGCACAAAAAAAATGTTTTGAAGATTTATCAAATATCTGATCTACAAAAGTAATGGAATGTGCTGTGACCTTGTAGATGAGCTATTTTCAAAGTATAAAATGGGATTAGAAGAGTGGTAAAATGTTTGCTGTGGTCCACCTGGAATGTCCTCATGAACCCTTGAGGTCCTTAGACCAGACTTTACACATCTTGTAGAGGGCGCTGTTTTCCCTTTTCTTTTCAGATTGCATTTAAGAACAAAAAAAGGCACCCTAAGAGTCCTCCTCAGTGTGCGTTAATTTTGTTCTTACCTACGAACAAATCACAGCTAAGAAAACATTGAGGGATCCCAAAATGTTCTTAAAAACTTCTTAAGTGTGCCTAAGAACAAATTTCCTCTTAAGAACATCTTAAGAACGGTTGGCGCATGAGGCCCAATGTCTGTATTCCAGCCTGGGAGCTGAAATACCGTAAGAGGGCACTTTTTTCGGGGGTGCAAACTCAGCGGTCTTTGTTTACCGTAGATGCCGTCGTACAATGGGTATTTTTGAAAAACAAATATGTTTGATCCCAAAATGCTGTGTTCAATTTTGGAATTCGGGGGGGGGGGGGGGCTTCCCGTCAGCCAGAACTGCATGCGCACAAAGCTGTGATCAGATTTGCATTGGGCTTAATTGCATTGTGGCTGTGGCATTCTTTAAAATGTAATAATAGATAGCCTCATACCAAGTATGAACAAGGTGATGAATCTTGTTCTGAAAAAAAATGCTCCAAAATGTGATGGATCTGTAAATGGTTCCAAAACGTGACGAATACGGTTCCTCAATGTTGGATCTGGTTCCGCTAGATCCAACGTTGAGGAACCGTATTGAATATGTTGCATCACTAAAATATGGAGACAAACAATCAGTGTGTGTGTGTGTGTGTGTGTGTGTGTGTGTGTGTGTGTGTGTGTGTGTGTGTGTGTGTGCGCGCGCGTGTGTGTGTGTGTGTGTGCGTGTGTGCGAAACTGTATCGTCATGCAGACAGTCTTTAAGGTCCTCTATCCAAACTAGCAGTTCCATTGTACAAGACCGTCAAAATCCACCTTCTCTTCGTCTTTGACAAGCTCAGATACACATTATTATCTACTGTGGATTATTAAATCCTGCACCATCCTTATGAGCTATCGATAGCTAGATACAGTAAGGTATGTTACTGTTACAGTAGATTTAATTTAATTGGTGCATCATGATTTCAACCATCCCCCACTCGGTTCTGTGATTTCTCCTTCCACCCCCAGCTCAACGCCTCCATCCCACTCACTCTCTTGTCCTCTCCTCTGTTGTGTCTTTTCTCAGCTCCTCTTAATATCCTTCCTTTAGTTACAGAAAAAATAATTTGTCGCCATCGGAACAAAAACAGTTACATGTTCTAATGGTTCCAATGAAGTTGGTTAGTCAGTTCTTGTTAATTCATTGTTTTTTCCCCCCCAATTTAGTCGTTACGCCAATTGAGTCCTGCCTAGTGCATTCTTTGTGTGTCATTCTGGATTAAGAGCACTAAATGCCTAAACTGTTAAATGTCACTGCTGCTGTTGTACTGGCCTGCCAGTAAGGAGGAACCTTTATCCTATACAGGGGACACATGTAGTGTGACACCACCATTGCCGCTTAGCTTCCCGCCCGCTGAACACGGGTCAATAGCATTCATTGCGAATGCAGTGAGGCTGATAACTCTACCATACCCAATTATGGACGGTATAATATGCCGCGTGCCAGTACTGTAAGACGCATAGATTCCTACTGTTGATGAAGCATGCATCATTGCACCCACACCCAGGCCTAAACCTAACCTCACAGGAAGCTACAGGTCTGTTTTAACCTGCTGCAGGTTAGTTGTGACTTGCCACTTATCCATGGCTTCCTGTGAGGATAGGTTTTGGGTAGGGTGTCAGCAGTCTATCTTCTGTTGGACTGTTAGTACGTCGAACCAGACACATGCAACAGAAGCACAACCTCTGTCCTGGTACATGGGCAGGTACACGCCGGTGCTTCAGTCCTAATTCAATGCTGGTCTATTAGGGTCAGAGTTAAATTAAGCCATGGATTTTAGTGTGTAGATCAGTTGGTCATTATGCTAACATCTTGCCCAGGGAGAAGAATGGAATGGAATAATGTAGATCTATTTGTCTTCTCACAGTCTCCTGAAGGCACAGACGGCTCTCCAGACTAGCTGGCGCGTACATGTTGAAATGTTACGCGCTAACGATTGTTTCTTTCATGTATTAATTTCTGTGCTGTTCTATTTATGCACAAGCTCCTTTTCTGAGCTTTGAGGTTTCGATCTGTCAAATCTGCTCAGATACGCATAATTATACTGTAGATTAGACATTTCGAAAACATTCAGTGTAATAATAGAATCTGAGCATTGTCTCTGTGTGCTTTCGACAGATCAAAGGGCTCCTTCTGATGAATTCAAATGGGAGGACCCTTATAGTCTTTGGGCTTTTTCTGGCTCAGTTCTCAAGAAAGCAATTTTGGTTTGACATGTTTGAAATACCCCATTCTCAAATTCAACCAATCATTCACTAACACAATAGCACACAATATAATATTTTGTTTGAACATACGTTGAAGGCAAATAAACGCAGAGAAAACATCTGGCCAGCGTGGATTTGAGCAGACCTTTGACCCTTATTAAACGAGCGGTAATCTGCATGTGTGCTGCTCTGGTGTCTGTAGCAACAGTAACCAGGGGCAGCGCAGTTGTCTAGCAGGTTGGGCGGGGCCTGTGCCGTAGTAGAGGGTCATTTTGGGCAACAGGTGCTGTGCAGAATACATGCATGTAACAGACCCCAAAGGGTCCTGTGATAAGGTAACAGTTATGCACCCTATATTATTGGTATTTTATTTTGAAAGTTTCTGTCAGCTGTCTTTATCAACTTCCACTGTCTTTGGTAAGGCTTTTATTTTGAAGCCATGGAAGGAAGTGAAAGTGAACATACAGCTTGACTTGCAGGTGTAAATTGATGCAAGGAAAGTCAAAAGCACAATAGAGCTGCGCAGTGACGTCACCGCCCCTGTTCCGGAAGTCTTTTCCCCATTCATTTTTCTCATAGACTTTTCGAAAATAATTTATATCAAGACGATTACGCCGCGGCCAAAGCCAACTCAGGTCGTGACAAATCATGACAACAAACACAATATCGTCATATAATATCTAATTGGGAAGAAGTAGAAAACGGCATGATACAAGACTTTTTGTTTCGTTTTTCATCTTAGAAATTATTTTATTGTCCCAAAAGTTTGTGTGTGTCATCATGATTCGTCACGACTCGAGTTGGCTTTGTCCGCGGCGTAATCGTCTTGATATAAATTTTTTTGCGAAAAGTCTATGAGAAAAATGAATTGGGAAAAGACTTCCGGAACAGGGGCGGTGACGTCACTGCGCAGCTCTATGTTGCTCTGAAATAAGGCCCAATTTATTGTTCTTTAGCACCCAGCTAGAACGGGAACAAGGTAATATTTGTTGTGTTTTCATGACTCTCTGTAGTTTCTTTGCATATGTTATTGACTACATTAACAGTTGCATTTGAATCTATTGTCTATTGTCTATTGTCATGTAAACATTTGTTCCAGTAAGGATTAAATGATTGGTAGGCCTATAGATTTCTGGGTTTCATAGTGGGATGTAGAAGGCTGTCAGTAAACGGTTTGATTTGATCACAGGAATGCTAGATAGATGGACTTGGGGCATGTGTTTGTGTGCTTTTTAAAGGACCATTTGGTGTTATGTTTGTACTGTATAGAGAAAAGTCTTGTGCATGTGGCGATATGGAACATATCTGGCCACATGCTGTAATGATTCTTAAAGTCTTATGTTTCACAGAGACCCCTATTCAAACGTTTTTGGCATGTTTTGTTATTTTTATTGTCCAGAATTTCAGTCCAATATACAGTTCTTTTGCTACACCAGACTGCAGTGCAAAACACTACCACATAGCGTCACAAGATGGCACTGTTGTCCATTGAATTCATCTATCTGTTCTAGAAACGAATTCCACCGCTTTTATTCTGAAAGGGTTTTGGGCAGGAAATTCAATGTACAATGACAGTCTGCAGAGAAACAGCCACCATTCTCTGTCTGACCCCTTGTGTTGTTATTTTCTGCATTTCAGGTGAGATATAGTGCAAAACCCATGAACACTGTATATTATTGTGCTTGTCTGTGACAATACACAACTCGTTTTTGTTTGGTTTGTTTATAATAAGAAAGTCAATGAGAGAACTCTGAAATAACATACATGGTACACTGTGGCTAGCTGGTTAGCTATAGGGTGACCTCTACAGCAGGATAGGCCTAGTTGGTGTGCTGTGGTGGCCATTATGTCACTGTAGGTCATGTAAGCTAATTGCTAAAGAGTGTGTGTACTATGACTACATTACTGTAGTGGGTGTTATGAGAGAAAATACTGGACTGTTATGGTGTATTTCTTTATTTGACATATGAATACGCTGTATCTTACTATGGCTGGGGAATATGCATTTATTATTTTGGACCTAATTGAGTTAATGGTAATGGAAGATTGATACTAATTGCAATTGAAATGGACTATTGTTATTTGAATATGCTAATTAGATGTTTCTATGTTGTATGGATCATTTTGGAGAATATTTTTGGAAATTCAATGTACAATGACAGTCTGCAGAGAAACAGCCACCATTCTCTGTCTGACCCCTTGTGTTGTTATTTTCTGCATTTCAGAACGACGATCCTGATCAAAATAAAAATCTAAATATGTGGCCCCAGAAAACAATCCTGATTATTCTGTGAGCGCTACATGCACACCTACAGGGACAGGTGCGTCGGAGCCAGAAAATCCCCCTTGTTCTGAATACATGTTTGTACTGTATGACTTCATTTTCTAAATTGTAAGAGCTCATTATTTTTTCTGTCCCAGTTCTTACGGTGTCTGTCCACAAAAAGGGTATTTCACTCAAGGAACGGAAAGGAAATTGAAATTTACAGTATGCTCCAACAAGGTCTAAGGCTGAGAAAACCTTCTATAAACATCAGTAAGCTTCACCATTCTCTGGCTTGGGTTCGGTACAATGCATTCACCTTCATGTGGTCCTTCTGTAAGTCTAATATATGACCAGGTTGGCAATAGACAGAGAGACAGTGAGATAGAGGGAGGGGAATAGGGACTCTCAACCCATTCCTCGCTGTCATGCACAACTCAATTTCAATGGCTTTGGGGAACATCTCAGTGAGTATTTCATTTAGACATTTTTTTTAATTAATCTGTGGTCATTAATAAAAGCTCTTGCCACACTTTAGCGGAGAAATAAAAGAGTTGAAATTTTGTACATTTGGAGAAATCAATCAGTGTTCTCACAGCAAGAAACATTCCAAGACCAGTAGATATACACATACATACACACCTGTGTCTCTGTTACCTAGCCCCACTTATGTGATGTAAATAGGATTTCAATCTAATGAGTCCCAAGATGCAGGGGCCGTCTTTTGAGGAGTCCCAGGGACATTTAATGGGTCCCACTTCAAAGGAGTCATATATTTCGTCAGTTTTACAAATCGCCGTATTTTCACTCCAATCTCATTTCATATAGTTATAATGTGGATGTACTCAATTCAATTCAAAGGAGCTTTATTGGCATGATAAACAGACATTTACATTGCCACATTGTATTCATGTATCTAAATGAAATTGACACAATTCCATGTCTATAAACTTTGTTTGCAAAGCTTTTTCATGCAAACAGAACAGTAAATGAAATAAATTCAAAAGCACCAAAATAAAGGCATATTATGTTTTTCAAACATTAAAAAAAATGCAAATGGAAAAATACAGACAGAATGCTTTGCCACTGCTGTAACTCACGATTGCTTTTCCATGGTGGATTATTTTTGCTCTATTTTTGCACATTACAGTAATGCGTCCACAGGATGCAGTACTATACTGGTCAATGCGTCCAAAACCTATAAATTGCATTTTTGGATGCAGGATGCAGGCAATCAACATCACTGTCTGTAGCCCTGAAACACGACTATCATTATCATGCCAGACAGCTTAATCCACTTCTACGCAGATCGCTAGAAACATGCACATAAACATTACGATTTCAAATATGAAAAAAGTATACAACGTATCTCACGGGTGTTATGAACTTACTGGTACAGTGATTTTTATGTTCATAAAAATCAGAGCGCCCCGGCTACTTCTCTGTTTTGGGGTAAGTTTGGTTAACTCACAGTTGCATAGCGTGAGTGCACTTGCTCAGTGATGATTGAACCATTCTTGTGATGGAAGTGGCAGTGGAATGTCTTTGTGCACAATGACACCTGCTGCAAACGTATGGCATTAAAATTAGTTACATATGGTCATATGGTTTACTGAAATGGACAGCAGTGCATCTTCAAGTTCTTGGATGGTTTCTGACCCCTACTCCAGTGAGAAGTAGGTTACTGCCAGTCAGTCAATGAGGAAGTTCAGTAGGCCTACATTCTGTTGTATTGAGCAACATGTCTTATTGCTGGGTGTGTACTGCCTTTTATTGCAGGTGAGATATAAAAATGTCTTTATTTGGACACATGACACAGTATATGAGATGGGCGTGTGTGTGTGTGTGTGTGTGTGTGTGTGTGTGTGCGCGTGTGTGCGTGTGCGTGTGTGTTTGTCTTTTGCAGAACTGTCCAGAACTCAAAATCCAACCACACTGATTGATTCATTGAATTGTGTAACACACTTGCCTATTAGTTTGTATTGGCAGTGCAGTCAGTGTGCATATATCGAACACACCCAGTGTCTCAGATTGCCTCCCAACCGACAGAGGCGCATAATTGAAAGCCAATTGCAAAAAAAAACAGCTTGGATAAAAATGCCTTTTATTAAACAACATGGCATGTCAATCGCCTGAAATGAATTTAATCATGATTAATCACCATTCGAACTATGTTCAAAATATTTCATGTTTTCCTGTCTAGGATTTGAACATTTAAAAAAGGGGGAAAAGATCTGTTTATTTTTAAAATATTTGTCAAAATAGGTGATCTTCTAGATCCCTCGAGCCTTATAGCTCTGGTTACAGGGGGACACACATCCTATATGTCTCCGTAAAACTGTGCTCTACCAATTTAAAATGTAACATAAACCGATCTAAATTGGTCATTGGGTATAAAGCATAAAACATTTTAATCAGATTAATAAAAAATAATTTCTTTTTTTTATATTTTCAACAGCTTTAAAAAAAAACAGAAAAAAAGTCTGGTCTAAATTAAGCTTCATTGTCTCCATCTTTATTATCTGCCTTCAGCGGTGAAGCCACTCCCTGCTAAAGCCGTCTCCTCGCCGCCTCCAGCCCCAGCACTTCTGTCTTGTATCATGTCCCTTACCGGTACTCTTGTCAACATTACCGTTGTCACATTACCCCGGGGGACATCTAAAACACATGCTCATCCTGGGCAGAGACTCCTCCATAGCATCGTATCGGGGAGTGAAATGTAACAGTTACCATGGAGATGATCGTCACCCAGCTCTGGGCTAACTCTCTGGGATCAGCGTGTCCCCTTTAAATGCCTAAAAAGAAAGAAGAAGAAAAAGAAGAAAAAAAAGAGCATGTCAATCAGCTTAATCCTCTGCCGTTAAAAAGCTCCAGACCAGACAGAAGGCAAGCTGAGAAAATAGTTGTTTTCTGCTCATTTCCCGGAGCACTAAAGTTTGCCATTCTCACGTCGCTTTGAATTGCAGCAGCACTTCAGCGTCTTTACTGAGCGCCGGAAGCACTAGAGACATTGCACTCCTTGGGTTTCCTTACCCAAGGCCCGCAAACTTTTTATGTGAGCCATATAGAGCTGAGCAGTCCCGCCCAATTGTGATGTCGCCTCGGCTCCAGAAATGGATTCCCCATTCATTTTCCTCATAGACTTTTCGAAAATAATTTATACACAGATGATTATACCACACACAAAGCCAACTCGGGTCGTGACAAATCATGACAACACACCCAATCTTTTGGGACAATTAAATAATTTAAAAGAAGAAAAACGCAAGGAACGCAACGCAAAGTGTTGTATCCTGGCATTTTTGTTCTTCTTGCTAATTTTGTATTGTGTGGTAATATTGTGTGTGTTGTCATGATTTGTCACAACCCGGCTTTGTGCGTGGCGTAATCACCTTTATATAGACGATTTTTGAAAAGTCTTTGAGGAAAATGATTGGTGACTCCATTTCTAGAGCCGGGATGACGTCACGAGAGGGGCGGGACTGCTCAGCTCTATAGGGAAACAGAATGGGATCTGAAACATCAGACATCGAAAACAATATCCATTTTCAAGCTCAGACCAGGATGTGATGCATTGTGATCTTGTAGATGTGCTTTTCCTTTGGGGGGGGGGGGGCTATTATGCCATAATGAATGAGGACACTAGCGGTTAGGTGTTGTTTTACACAAACATTTGCTGCTGTGTGTGTATGTTATTATCTCCAGGGCTGCTTTAACATGACACACCAAGTCCTGGTTCTTCTCTGCTCTCTGCTGTGGTGAAACAGAAAGTGTCTGCAGCGCAGAGCGGCTAGGGCCGGACCAAATCACAGCATGAAATGGAGGCTGGTAATTGCATCAGGGGACTGACTTATGGAGGGGCTATGATTGGGGTCCGTGATGACTAACTTAATTATCTGTCTGCTATCGATGCTGCTGGAAAACAGTGGGGTGAGAGAGAGTGGAGCTTCTGCTGGAATGAGATGACCAATTAGCTGAGGTTGGGGGAGTGCGGGGGGACTCATTGTATTGGTTTGTTATTATGGAGTGGGCCGGGAAACCTATTGTATTAGTTTGTTATTATGGATTGGACTGAAAAACCTTTTGTATTAGTTTGTTATGAACAAACAAATGTTGTATTAGAACGTTATGAAACGCGACCGTTTTGGCCATCAGTTGTGACCGTTTGCCAAAAACCTTTGTCTAAACCTAACCTTAACCCCCGACAATGGGCACGACCCTTATGAGAAGCGGTCGTAAGCCGTATGCCGTAGTCGCAAAATGATGTCACAGAAGTTGAAAAATAACACAAATTTGTTGCGACTGTTTTGACCATCAGTTGTGACCGAACACTTTTGAGATGCTCAAATGATCCATACTGTTTTGGAACCACTGCTAATGGTATTATTTACGTGGATAGTGTGGGTGTTTTTAGAGATAATTCTTATTTTCTTTTTTCTTTTTTTTCCTGACATCTTACTCTGTTGTTTATTTACAAGTCTTCATTTAAGGCGCTATTACTCCCCTCTTACAGACGCCAAAGTTGTCATTTGCAAACCGAAAAAAGAAAAATGAGACATTGATTACACATCTCTCTGCTGTTTTGTTTCAATGTTCTTCAGATCAGTAAGCAGAATCTGCAGACGGTGAAAGAGCGCTTCCAGGCCTTCCTGAATGGAGAGACCCAAATCGCTGCTGACGAGGCCTTCATCAACGCTGTTCAGAGCTACTACGAGGTGAGACCCGTCTCTGCGTGAATGCAATCACCACACTGTCTCTCAATAGGGTACTCAAAGGGGTCTGTTGTTCTGAGTGTACAGATGGATCCATTTCATTTTTCTTTGGGACTCTGATCTAAACTATTTGAAATGATTTGAAACAATAATTTCTCTTATTATTTCTAAATGTTTGTAAATGTTTGTTGCCACCTTAAATTATTTTCCCTAGTGATATTGTTGATTTTGTTGTGAAATAACAGGATTTCCTTTTTTATGTTTTCGAAATAATCATAATTAAATACAAGGACCAATAAAAACGCGTCCACAACCCACAAATGGCTTCCAAGGCCGAACCAGTGTTTGGGAACCAGTGAACTATTGTATATGGGTCCTCATTAATGCTCACTTGTACCATTTCTCTGTACTGTGAGTCTCCAGAGTGGGTTATTGTTCACTGGAAAAAAGAAAATAACTACCTGGCTCCCATTGTTATCATCGATGGGGCTTTGATGTATTAGACATAATCATGGTTAAAATGAAAGCACATGTTATGTTACATGCTTCTCGTGTCAAGGGTATAATTTGATTTGTAAACACAATCACGTCAGTGACATTATTTCCTTTGTGGCCCTTAGTCTGAGACAGGGAAAACAGTGCAATATAGAACAAGCAATAACTGAATCGTTTATACTAGATTAATCAAATTAATTGTTATTTAGGCAACAGCAAAGGTGGCTAATATTTTATCACCTTAATGTCCCAGGAAGAGAAAGGCTTTAGTTTCTATTCTTTCTAAAAATCATATCTTAAAGATGAATTCATATGTTTTATTAATCAGAAGTCTGTTACATTTCAGCACTAATACTTTTTCTGCCTCTTGGCCATTTCATGCTTAAAAAGGAAAGCCTGGTCTCATGTATTTTTCTACCTAATAAAGTTCATACTTTACGGTCATTAATAGTTCAATAACTTACCAAACAAGCACACCTACCGGTACCGTATATTACTGTTTCTCCCAATTAAATATATTCCTCACAACATGACGCAGGGTCTTTTTAAATAGACTGTTTAGGCAGCTGAAATCATTACTGTGATTTATAATTATATGCCTGCAGCGGTTTCCTACTGAAGCATGATTCCAAGTGGAAACAACTACAACACTTATTTAGACTGTTTAATTTTCGATTAAACTGCATGACTTAATGGAAAACATTTGTTAATTTGATAGGCCATTACTTTCTGGGGAGAGTGGTTTGGACTAGCCTGGCTAAAGCCAGACTGAATCAGCTGTTGGCAAATGAACAGCTGATTTGGTCTGGCCTTAGCCAGGCTAGGTTTGGGCGGGTGGGTGGGCTGGCTGGCAGACAGACAGAGATTATTACACTTGGGGTTGTGGTTTAAAGTCATTACTGCACACCTGCGATACGGCAGGTGTTCCGAAACAACGCAGAAGTGCGTCAAACCACCTCCTCGACTGTAATCTTGCAATTCAACAAATAAAATCACTAAAAACATATTTTTAGTGACAGAGCGAAGCCACAGCAGGCTGAAATGTCCCAAAAACTTAGCCTGGCTTAACGCTAGACCAAATCAGCTGTTGGCAAAAAATGCCTGTCAGCAGATAGATCTATCAATTTTGCACCCACTTCCTACTCCAGAAAATCAGGTTGGCTAATCAGGACACACTATGCAAACACATTTGAATACTATGTCCTGATTGGCCATCCCAGTTCTCTGGAGTAGGAAATGGACCTACAATTGAACAATTCCAGACCTACAGGTATATGCTGACAGCCAATTTATTTGTCAACAGCTGATTTACTCTGCCTTTAGCCAGGCTGCAAAAAACTAGCTCACCTGGCGAGTGAGTATGCTGCGCTCTGGGAGAACAGAGCAGCCAAATTCTTTGTTTTGTCCGTTTCATGATGTTAGTTTGAAGCATGGCTAGAAGACTGCTTCAATCAATCTGATTTCTGCTTCCGCGAAATTACCTATTGTACATATATATATATATTTTTTTTGTGTTGATCAAGTGCATGTGTTTCCTCCGACACCCAAAACCGCAGGATAGTTTAACCTATGCTGGGAGCCACAGGTTCGCTTTAACCTGCCACAGGTTAGTTATAACTGGCCACGCAGGTTGGGAGTGACGTTGTCGTCCGACTAATGCCTACCGGACTGTTATTATGTCTAGCCAATGCATTCACCACTCAGAGTCGGTCAGAAATGTTAGTGAAAAGACAAGCTGACAATGGTAGAATGTCTGAGGCCATACATAATTCCATTTGAATCTCTAAGAGGATATGTTCTTACCACACACCACCTTCATCTCAGTGAGCGGGTGCAATGGAATCAATAACATTTGCCATTTTAGTTCATTGAATGAGACAAGAAGAAAGGGCAGATTTTGCAAGAGAAAGCCTGAATAAAATCAGGTTTTCTTAGCCACTTGAATCATACTGACTGGTGTTCAACAGGGGTCTAAAAGCTTAACATGTAGCATTTGCCTCTTGCCCATAATAAGGATGCTAGTTAGAGGTTATTTCCTCTTCCCCCAGAATCAGAAGCTCTCTCAAATTCACTCCTGCCGGAAAAGGGGCATTAACAAAAATCCAGATGCATGTTGTTGTTATGTGTTTTTGTCCAGTGATAAAGTGCCTGTAATGACAAAGTGAGGTGATAACAAGTTGCGATTGTGCATACCGGTATATGAAGATTTCTATATATTTACAGCATCCTCCCTCCTTTTATGCCCATACAGCCGCCTGTGCCAAGCATACCCATTACCCAAATATGGAGTCTAGGCCAATCTATGAAACCAGTACTACCAGGAGGGTACAACTCATGGGGATTTGTGTTTGAAGCCGGTCGGGGCGGGCGGGTACACACACACGCAGGGTACACACACACACACACACACACACACACACACACACACACACACACACACACACACACACACACACACACACACACACACACACACACACACACACACACACACACACACACACACACACACACGCAGATGCACAGATAGTGTGTGTTGTTGAATGTCTCCAAGAGGATTATCCTCTTGTTTCATTGGAAATGAAGGGACATAAAACACTGTGCCGGTCTCAGCGGAGAACACTTTGCCTTCGGTTTGATAAATGACGCGGAACACACACCCCCAAGCGGCAGTCTTTACTCTTAATAATGTGCCGCTTGCATGGCCAAGTTCAAACTCATTTGAGCAACCCAGAATAGGCCTGAACGATGGGACGCACAGGCAAAGGTTACACATGAGGGACTGGCACAGCTGCAGGGTCCCTGTGTGTACACCTTGTATCTCCACAAACTGTTGAAATAGGTCAATTCGTTGACATACTTCTTAGAGTTCAGCCTTTAAAATGTTCTGAAGTTCTAATAGTAATAATAATGCTATTCATAATACATAGCTCAATATTTTTTGTATAACCTTTTGTACGGTTGAGTTTGATTTCCTGGGGGCACACAAAATATCATTCAATCTACTTCTTGCATTACGTAGCGCAACACGTAACCAACTGGACCCACCCTCGCTCATTCATGCACACGCGTGCACCCAGACGCCACACACACATAAAGTGCATGATATTACCATTTTCATGATGTTGTCCATTCAGAACTTTTTTTTTTTGAAAACTATCTGAACTTTGTTCGGAATATTGTCCGTTCAGCATGTTGTTCAGCAAATGCCAATACTTGGGACGATATTCCGAAATTTTCTGACTATTGTCCCTCGAACAATGGCCTGTCGGAAAACCGTCCTAGACCCGAGCCTGATCACCTGTAGAAGTGCTACTGCCAGATCTCATTGTTATGTGCACTGCATCATTTGCACAGTTCACTAAGGTCGCCTTCCTTTGGAATCTTGATTGCAGTCTCCTGGCCCTTCTTCCTTTTCCGTATCTTCACAAAGAGTAGCCTGGCTCAAACCTGAAATGATTTTGGCCAGGGGTGGAGGGGGGGGGGGGTCCAAGCCGGTACATTATTGAGCCAGGGCCGGATAATTTCATGGTAATTTTATGCTTTGGCGAGAAGGTGCTGTTGCTGCACAATAACATCCAGAAGAACTTACAGGCTTGAGTCACATGTACTGTATTTCATATACTGCACCGTATGTGATGTCACACACCAGCTCAGTGGCCTTGTGGTTAGAGTGTCCATCCTGAGACTGGGAGGTTGGGGTTCGATTCCTGGCCGCGTCATACCAAAGAAAAATGGGATCTAGTTCCTCTCTGCTTGGCACTCAGCATCAAGGGTTGGATTGGGGGCAAGTCCCTGCGACAGTCACATACAGTACATCCTGACCTATATGGGCCTCATGACTTCATGACCTGGCAAGGCTACTTACTTATGTCACAGTCAGAAAGATGGGGACCCCCAGTAGTCCTTGGTGGTTCGTAGGGTCCAGGGAAATGATTGATAGTTAGGAACCAAATGGAGTCATATTTGCTTCCATTTGAACACTTTATTGACAACGAATATTTAGTGTGTAGATCACAGTCACACAAATCAGATCAAATGGAGGGATCCTTGGCTCTGATTCCTATCAAACCGGTGGTCCTTGAAATGAACGAGGTTTAGAATCACTGGTGTGTGCAGCATATTTGCCTCTCGGCTGTCTTGGCGTCGGAGGTTGTTTTGTGTTGTTTTGTGTTGCAGTGTCATTAATGACAGATGGAACACATCAGAGCCATGGAAATTAATCTAAAAAAGCGCTGCCTCCCATCCTGGCGTAAAGAGGGACTATTGCAGCCTGCAGCTACAGAGACAGCGGTCCTCTGTAGCAGCAGCAGGCCTCTGTCCTGATGTGAGCCAAATTGCCAGTTCACACCCCGTCGGCAGCCATAGAGGCCTTATGGCAACAACCCCAGAGGGACCCCCGATTTCAGGTTCACCCTCCCTGCGGGTATTTTTAGCAGCATCTCTGCATGCTATGTGACTGTACAGAGAAGAAGTGGTGACACGATTCAGAGTACTAGAGCCCACATTGCAGTACAATCACATATACTAACTGATAGAGGCATCACAGACCCATTTTTACATTGAATACATGTTTTAATATGTGTAATTAACAGCTTACATTTGGAAAATGTGGAAAAATGTCTTCCTCATTTTGCATATCCAATAATCAATGCCCCTGTGCATGTTTTGATCGATAACACACTAAGGAGCAAAACAGATGCAAACAAACCAAGGAATAGTAGAGTATGTAGCCTGTGTATATGTTAATATTGTGTCTGTATACAATTATAGCATAGATTGTACAGCGTAGGATAGTAGGACGTACTTTTTAATAGATAAGAACTCATGTCTAGGAGCTACCTAGGATCTAATGCGCTGGAAATATATTTCACTAAAGACCTCACCTTCAACCAATCAACAATCAATCTAAATACCCTGTATCATGTACTGGATTGGAGGAATGACAGGAGGAAAGTACAGATAAAGATTGTTGTTGGGTCCACCGGTGCATTTTATTTACCTCTCAAAGGAGCAAACAGTACAAGCTGACGGCTAAAATAGGAAAACAAAATTATGAGACTGGTCCAAAAATAGGAAACTTTGCACTTGCAAAAGAAAAACAACAAAACAGGAAATTGAGATATTGCTAACAGTCAATGCCTTGAGACTAATCGGCAACAATCTCTTGATGTGGTCTTAATATCCGCAAGCCATACTTAACTCTTCTCAAGGTTGTACTTTATTGTTTACATATAGATACACAAGAGAGAAACATATTTTTGTTTGCCTTCATTCAGCCAATGCAGCAGCACAGATAAAATGACATTCAAAACAACAAGATCACTGCAAGCACAGCAAACAAAGCAATAGGATGAAGAAAGAGAAATCAAAGTAAGAAAATAGAAACAAATGTATTGTACATGTGCATGCTTTCCCTGTAGTAACGGGGTTAGCATTCCCTAGGGGGTTTTGATATATCCTTCAAATTTCCAGGGTTTATATAGTTTGAGGAGTTGTCGATCTGTTTCCCGAACCGACACCGACCGACACGATGGCTGGGAGGCATAGTTTTTGACCATATTTACTTATTTAATTTTACTTTAAATTTTGGAACACTACTTTTGGTTTATTTCTGTTGGATCGTTTAACTGTACCTCTTGTGGATTCAAATAAAAAAAAATCGTTGAACTTCAATTTCTTTTTGCACCTTTATTTTTTTATTTTTTCAAAACACCCCAGGGACCTCACCTCTAATGGTTTCGACTTCAAAAGTTGAAACCATTCAAGGTTTCGACTTTTGAATGCCTCTAGTATATATATAATTCATAACCAACACCTCTGTGCCCTCAGGTGTTCCTGAAAAGCGACCGCGTGTCCCGCATGGTGCAGAGCGGCGGCTGCTCGGCCAGCGACTCGCGGGAGGTCTTCAAGAAGCACATAGAGAAGCGCGTGCGCAGCCTACCCGAGATCGACGGCCTCAGCAAGGAGACGGTGCTCAGCTCCTGGATGGCCAAGTTTGACACCATCTACCGCGGCGAGGAGGACCCCAGGAAGCACCAGCAGAGGCTGACGGCCAGCGCGGCCTCCGAGCTCATCCTCAGCAAGGACCAGCTGTACGAGATGTTCCAGGGCATCCTGGGCATCAAGAAGTTTGAGCACCAGCTCCTCTACAATGCCTGCCAGGTCAGTCTAACCTAACCCTAACCAGTCACTGGGGGAAAAAACATGCGCCTGGAAACCCATTTTTCCAAATGCAATCTTGCATCTGAGCCAGTTACATACAAGCATACATTTTCTTTTGTAGTTTAAAATGTATAGTAAGTGGTTTCACTTAGTTCAAATAGTGTTATTTTCTTCTTCTTTTTTGGCTAATCCTCCCTACTGTAGAGTGTGGTGACCATATTAGGACTTCCTCCCTGTGCCTGGGGGGCTGGGATCAATAAACCCTAGTTTCAGTTTGGGCACTTTGGGAGAAAAGTCTTTCGTCCAATCAGGATGAGAGGGGTCTTCCTCCAATCAGGATCGAGTGGGAGTGGGCCTTGGTGTATGTGTTGTTGGCATGTTGTACTTCCCCTCACGTGTGCATGTGCAGATCACCCAAATCACTTACTATACCTTCAAGATTTCGCTGACCCACAACACAAGTCATTTTATCATTGCATTGCAACTTGTCCATATATAGTATTCATACACTCTGAATACGAGCACATTCATTACTTGGGTTTTTGTAGAAGATGGGTTAAATGAACAGAGCTTGGCCTGCATGTATTATTGTGCGCCTAATGTACGGACGTAAGCCGTGTGAGCAATTATGCATATCCTGCCTTCTTTTCAGGAAAACAGGAAGGAAAGTATTTTAACGCAATTTGTCTGTGCAGTGGGAAATAAAATGCGTTCTCTCCCAGTCCCAATTATATAGCTCTTTATCCATAACCGTGTTTCATATCTAATATTTCGACCGTACACAGCGCACGAAAGTGAGTGGAACAGCCTGTTTAAGTGCAGCGGCTCTACCGAAGCGCTTATTGGCCTGACAAGACCTAATGGAGGATTGGCATGGCGCGTACAACACAGACATGCACAGTTTGCACATGCAGTGAACACAAACTCAGCATGGTCCTACACATACAGCAGTAGGGACAGGCATTTGTTTTGGTGGCATATTTTGGCACCCCAAGTTTGTGTGACAATAAGGATGCAGCCATATAGCGGTTCAGCATCAAATGGCTCTCTTTCTCGCGTGGGCGAGCCTAATCGCTTCCCAAACGAGGGAAGCAGGCATCGTGCTAGAAGCCTTGCCGAGCCATGAGGCCCAAAGGGGCAGGGGCCTACATTATGTTCCTGTAGAGCAGGGGTGTCAAACTCAGATACAGAGTGGGCCAAAATGTAAAACTGAACAAAGCCACGGGCCAAGTTTGAACGAACTAACCTTTTAAAGGGGAATTCCACCCATCATCATCATTAAAAAAAACATTATGAAATACATCTTGGTGATGTCATCAGATGTATTTCACCATGTTAATGATTTTTTCAGACCTCCATTTTTAGGAAATACAGAATTGGAGGAACTTTTTTTTAATCATATCCACACAACATCTCTAAGGTATATTAATGACATATTAAAATGTTGAAAATGGGTGGTCTTCCCCTAGTTGATAATGTCTCAAGGGCCAAATGAAATTATACGGCGGGCCAAATTTGGCCCGCAGGCCAGAGTTTGACCCCCATGCTGTAGAGTGAGGCAGCTTGATATACAGGCACACCTCCAGGACATGACACTTGTATGTCGCAGGGGCTTACCCTGCCAGGCAGGGGAGGCAATCGGCCCCATTTCTACGGTCTTTGGTATGACCCGGCCGGTGAGTGAACCCACGACCTCCTGGTCTCAGGGTGGAAGCTAAAACCACAAGGCCACTGATCTGGTTGTGCCAGAAGCAGTGGTTGGAAAAAGTACTCAAAAAGTGGTGGGGGAAAAGTACAGATTGTTTAATTAAAAGTATCAATACTGCAATGCAATTTAGGCCAGAAATAAGTCCAGAAATATTGTAGTACGTGAGCAAAGGTAGCAGCGTCAAAAAGACAATAACATAAATTGTAATCAACTAGCCTATGCTAGCCTATACAAAAAGTTAGGAGTTTGCTATTATTTACTTTGTGTACACTCATTTCAATCCAATCCACAAAAACATTGACAAAGTCATGATTTTGGATCAATATGAATGCAAGTGTGTATTGATGTTTTGACTTCAGTGTGCCGTGGTCAAGTAATATTTCCCCCTTAAAGCAGATTAGATCAGCAGTCAATACGACAGCCTTCACCTATCTCAACTTTCACTTCAGAGCTCAGTCAAACCAAATGCAATTATGGGTGAATACTTTGAAACCACACGTGTTGGTGGTATAAAACATTGTAATTTTTTCAGATCTCCCATTAGTTTAATTACTAACGCTATCTCAAACTAATCTAATCTTGGAGAATCATGTGCTAGAAGGGTTTATTTTATTTGTAGTTGATTAACATTGGGAAAAAAAAAACTTTCACTACCAGCTTCAAAATGCAATTTACTTGGTATATACCATCTTCCCATAATGTCAACAATGTGACACTCCACCAATTTACTGCATAGTAACGGCACTGCTGTGTTTCCTGAAGTCTCGCGATAGAGCGAGAGCTCGCTTCATCTACTCAACTACTGACATTATGGAGAAATGATACGTTTTGAAAAAAAAAAAACACACATTTTTCCCATGCGCCATTCTAAGGATATGATTGTATCGGGTAAACAGCTAATATAGGACTTTTTCACAAAATAATAACTGAACCACTTTGGGGGATATTAATGCACTGCAAATAAGGCACAGAATTGTATCACAGAATTATCCTTTAACACATATGTGACTGGCTCAAGGAGGCTTTAAAGGTAATATAAGTAACTTTAGTGTTTACAAAATCTATTTTTGTAAAGGACAGATGAGCGGCTCTCTCTACACCTCTGCGTTCCACATTTCTTCAGAAAAGGGACGTTTGACACAAGGCTTTCTTTTTTAGCCGCTGCTTCCATAGAAATCGGAGCGGAGAGAGAAAAAGAAAAGAGATGGTTGGTGTGCCGCTATATTTGTGGGGGAGGAACAATGAAACACATTTCAGAGCACGGGGGATTCACTGCGAATCTACTGTAGGAGTTCCTGTAAAATGTGCCGCGCAAAATTGTGACACTGCTGTCGGGAAAGAAACCTCCTACAGCAGTGGTTTTCAACCAGTGGTCCGGGGACCACCAGTGGTCCTCGAGAGGGTTCCAGGTGGTCCCCAGGCTAAATGATGGGAGAGTTGGTAACAAATTGCACCGCTATATACAGGTAGATCTTCTAGCTCTAGAGAGCAAAACAATGAAACCAAATGGATCCTTACGGGTCCATTTGGTTTCATTTTATGCACTCAATAGTTAAGTTGCTGTTAAACCACTGAATTATTAATTTACAAGAAATTACACTATTAGAAGAATAAGTGTTATTTTGATTCATGTTTGCCTGTTATTCCCCTAAAATAATTAAAGCATGGAATTGTGGACACAAAAAAAACTTTAGTTTTGGGTCTGAAATCAAATGGTGGTCCGTGGCTCAAACGCTGATTAAGTGGTGGGCTCTGGTGTATAATTTCAATCTAAAGTCTTATTAATACTTCAGCTATTATGCTTCACACAATGTGTCGCACTTAGGGCTGCAACAATTAGTTATCATGGGTTTTTCGCATTTAACCATAGTTTTTCCATTGTTATGTGTAACTAAAGAGCAGTGAGCCATCTCTTTTCCCTTACAATATGATGATAGTTGCACAGTAGCAACTGCAAAGCAAAATATGACACATAACACTGATTGTATTATCAAGAAAATATAAGGCTTAATAAATATTTATTTTTAGATTACCTGACTTTTCCTTTTAGACTGACAAGTGTAACTTATTTAATCAAATGTATGCATTCAGAATAAACCTAAAGACACCATGAGCTGCTTTAACAAATTAAAAATGTGTTTGATTGAATGGCAGCCTAATCAGTTGCTAATCAAATGTATTTTTTATTAGTTAGAACATGTCTAAAATAGAACAGTCGTAATCTAATTAATCGGTTAATCGTGTAATCTTTAAATAATTCCTTGATGAGTCGATCATGAAAATAAACGTTAGTTGCAGGCAGCTCTATAGTCGCAATCTTGCATTGTCTTATAATCTTGTAGATTTGCTGTCCTTTTTTGCTATTGGGTTTTTTGAATATTTACCAATGAAAAGAGCTTATGACTAACTAGTAACTATAGGTTGAACATATTGCTTTCTTCTCTATTTCCTAAAAAAAAGTTGTGGTTTTGGGTCCACAAGGTCTCCAGCTGACACAATGCCGTTGCACAGGTAATAACAGGGCATAGAAGTGAAAAGAGAAAAGTGTGATGGGGTAATAGTGTATCCAGTCAAAGGCCAGCTCTGAGAGGAGGCTGAAGTAGGCCAGGTAATCAGTTAGCCTTTTGTCCGTGCCGAAAAAGCCACCATTGTTACAGGGGCAGAAACCGCCAAGGGAAAATTCTTGGTGTTCATTTAACTCTGATATTGTACTAAGTGTGACCTTTACAAAATAAAAGGGAAAAAAAGGAATTATGCGTACACTCTGTGCTACAAATGGTTACATTCACACTGGGGATTTTACTGTTCACGGCAGCATGTGTGTGGTGTGTGCTGCTCACACTTTGTGTGCACTGCGTCTCTGGTTCTAGCCTTGTATTGTCAGCCTTTTCTCTACTTTGGTATTATCCAATGAGAGTTGGGTTGGTCTATGAACGGGCGCAGCTGATTGGCCAGCAGCCCTGTCACTCCTCGAGTATCTGGAATATGTGAGACTAGCGACAACTCCCCGTTGACTCCAATGCTACGTCTGAAAAGAGACGGCTATTGGCTGAAAAGTGCACGTGACGGCCCAGTAAGGAGGGATTCAAGTTCCAAACAAATCACTCCAGCTCCATTGACAGTAGATCGCACGTTCGCAGTTAAATTGGCGAAATTATGGCATTTTAGGACATTTTAACAGACCTCTCGCATGTTTGGTATGAACCAAACCCCTCGAATTCGCTGAGACAGAGGACAATGTCAGACTCAAGCTAGAGGAAGGTGAGCTAGTGTACTACTGTATAGACTAGAGGAAGGATGTAGAAAGAGCCTTGACAGCGCAGCGCACATTACATTGTGAAAACATGCCAAAGACCTTGAAACGACACACTCTGCTGTCTGCTATTTTAAGTCCTGTACAGACAAACTTGGTCCTAGGAGGACCTTGATGCCAACATTCAGCGGAGGAAACCTCACATAACCTGCAGCCCTCATCTGCCTTTGTGATGTGTATTTCCACAGGCAGCTGCAGATCTATCTATCCAGCGCAGATTTTTACATTGACCATAGAAAAACGGGTGCCGTGCACCACTGTAAACCTAAAATAAAAACTCCACTTTGGGATTTACTTTGAAGGCAGCATCCTGGCATGTGCATGCATGCAAGTGTGTGTGTGTGTGTGTGTGTGTGTGTGTGTGTGTGTGTGTGTGTGTGTGTGTGTGTGTGTGTGTGTGTGTGTGTGTGTGTGTGTGTGTGTGTGTGTGTGTGTGTGCGCGTGTGCGCGTGTGTGCGCGTGTGCGTGTGTGTGGTGCAGTGGCTGTGTAGCTCACCCACAGCTCAGCTGCTCTCTTAAGTCAACAGTGGGAGACCAAAACGAGACCAAGACAATCACGGACTTGGTCAAGACAAGATCAAGACGAGACTAGCACCTACAATACTAACTGTTTGCGGACTGCTAGCGATATGCCAGCCTTGCTGCCTTTGCTGTGCTTTATGAATGGGCTCCTCGGTTCGCACAATGATATACGGTAGAACATTTCCTTTGTCTTGTCTCGTCTTGAGTGGTCTGGGTGGCGAAAGAGACCCGAGACAAAATTTTGCTCCAAGATTGTGACAAGACCAAGACAAATAAATTGAGGGTGAGACCAAGACAATACCACGATACAAATGAAGTGCAGAGTGGCAAGACCGAGACAAGACCAAGACTGTTGAGGTTGAGACACAAACAACAGGACCGAGACAACGGAAATCTGTGAGACTGGACTCGAGACGAGACAATGCCTCGAGAACTACAACACTAGGGGTGACCTCGGCCAAGCAGGTGCTTGGTCGAGGCATGTCGACCAGGCTTATCCTGCTTTCTTCACTGTCCTCTGGTCATAGAGATGCTGAAGGGCAGGGCACTGCATCACAGGGTTTATATATAGACCGGGTAGACCCCATGTGTGTTGCTCTCCGCGGCTTAGCCTTGTTGGACTCTGAAAGCCCTCTGTACCAAGCCAGGAAAGGATAACAGTAAGGAGGCCACGTAATTAGGTAATGGGTAGTAGTCTGGCTTCCCACCATGCACCTGTACCCCAATGTGGATGTGTGACTGCATTGAAGGAGTGTGTGGCGCAATGCTCTGGAGTAATATTGGCCAAAATGAAGTTACACAAATAAAATACGCATGGACATTGGATCCAAACTACAAAAGATAGGCTTTTCATGTAGGCTGCTTTGGATTTCGTTTGATATTTTGATAAGTATACAGTAAAATGCTAAAAACATGACATATTTATTTTTATTTTATTACATAATGCAATTTGCCAGCAGGAAGGAACTCTGTTAATTAGTGTGCTTTACTACAGGTGGAGCAAATGGTCCTAATGAGGGAGCTGCTTAGTTGGGTGTGTCAGAATCAGTCTGAACAGATAAGAGCAGCAATGAGGAAAACAGCCTGTTTTAGAGTTTGGTAGCAAATAGTTTTCTTTCTGTGCGTCCGTTCGTTTGTTCATTTGTTTATTTTATTATGACATCACTGTAACCTGGGGAACGTTCTTTTTGTTTTGCAAAGTAAACCTTTGTAATTTTTTTCAACTGTTTTGCGGTGTATTATTTCTGCTACAAGAAGAAGGTTATATTTTGTGGAAATATTACAGCATGGGTGGAAGAACGACGAGTAATATACAGTACATTCTTCTATTGGACAAGTTTCTTGTGGACAATTAACCTCTGGTCAATGTTGTGCATGCAAGAGGCTTGGAGTGGAGCCATCATGCTCAGGGGTGTAGTGGAGGGTGGACGTGGGGGGACGGCGTCCCCCCACTTCTCAAATCTAAAAAATATTTTTTGGGCAAAAGTAGGCCTATGTACATCTTGATGATATCATCAAGATGTTTCACCATGTTAATGAGTTTCCTTTTTTCTGAGAGTGTACAAATTTGTACACTCTCTTGTACATTTGTACATTCTCAGAAAAAAAAAAGAAAACGGGTGGAATTCCCCTTTAAGAGGCGTCCCCCCACTTCTAAAAGTACCACTACAACACTGATCATGCTAACACGTTTAAGGATAGAACAAGCAGTGTTAGCGTAGCCCAATGCTACGGAAGAAGGGTGGCGTGAAATGTAAGAGATTTCATGGTGAGTTCGGAAGTGCGCAAGTGTGACCGTGTGTTTCTTTTTTTGTTGGCAGAGAACTTGCGCCACGTGTACAGTAGCGATACAGGGTGTCGTCGTGAACATTCCTTTGGCTCGTTCTTGTTGTACAGGCATGTTATATTTTTCCAGTATTTGTGGAAGGTTAGTGCCCTTTATGATATTGGAAAGTCAATCATCAAAAGCTCACCTCCCTCCCGAGGAGCGGCGCGTGACTCATCTCTCCTCCTGCACTGCAGCAGCGGGTGTGATGGGCCCTGATGTTCGGGTCGGGAGGTGTCTCCACAATGAAACTTGTCTGGCGTGTTCACTGTCAGCCACATTTCCCCTCTTTGCTCTTCTTGTCATGTACAGTTTCCTTCTACAGACTTACCATTGTGAATTAATGAGCAGTGAGCCGAGAAAACTGTCTCTGTCTGCGTGTGTGTGTGCGTGTGTTAAATAGAGGAGTGGAAAAGCTACGAGCTAGGAAGGAACGTGGCGAATGGAGCATACGAGTATTTTTGTGGTGTCTTGGCTGTTGTTGCTTCTCACTGTGGGTGATGCTACTACACAGTAGTGCTATCTGTGGGCCAGTTATTGTTTGCGGTTTAGGGCTGTTAATTTCTTTCCACATGGTTTGGATGTATTGTATGATTTCTCCTGTGCCTGTGCCATGTTTACTCAGAACACAGGGACTTCCCAGAAGGACTGTGGTTGCTGTGAGTGTGAGAGTAATCTCAGTTAGCCTTGGATTTTGTACTGCCTAACACATGCCGTTCATCATACACTAGATGCATAGTATTTTAGCAAACCTTAAACACTTTAGATGTCACATCTAAAAAAAGACAAGAATGTTTTTCTTGTCTTTTTTTAGATGTGACATCTAAAGTGTTTAATGTTAAAATATTCCTACAATTCAAATTGATCCGAAAAAGAAACACTTTGTGGGTTCTTTTTGTAGATTCGAAGAGGGTTTCAATAATACAGCACAAGCTCCATATGAATTCTCAACTATAATAGTTCTAGAAGTCAAAAGTCAACGTGAAAGGTGGCGAACTTTAAAGAGGATCCAAGACAGTTCTGTACAGTTGACATAGAAACAACCTTAAAGGACCAATGGATTGAAAAATACGTTTGTAAGACCCCTGTGGCGAGCTAAATTCCTTGAAAAATATTGCTTTCATCAAATGCTTGCATCAAACTAAAGATTGTACCAAACAATAACTGTGATACCATTTCCCACAATATTCTATTTGTATCTGTGTAGTCCATGTCAAACATAAGTCCATATCCAAGGGTCTGATCTGTTTACTTCATGTGTGTTACATTTTCTGGACTGCTCAGTTGTTTCATTGTTATGCCTATTGACATCATGCGACATTGACTTTGGGGATAGTGTCAAAGACATTGAGGATGTCTTCAGAGCAGGAACATGTGCCTATAGAGGGAAAATAATGCATTCTGCAAAAAAGCGTCATAATCGTCAGATTGAAAATTGCCTGGCCTCAACAATCACTCTCATGAGGACTAATGTAATAATGCACCTTTTTATAATATTGCTGCAAGGCTAATATTAACAGGACCATGCAAAGCATCATAACAAACAAACCATGAACTTTAATCTGTATGCATGTGAATGCATTCGTGGGTTCGAATTCCGATCTTGACAACCTTTGCTGCGCGTCATCATACTGTCCTATAGGGCCTATGATTAAGCACAGCTGTGAGACAGACAGCGTGGGGGCGGAGAGATTTGTTAAGAATGACAATCGTAGTAGATTTAAGCAAGGCAAAAGTGCGAACAAGCTATAATTATTATGCCATTGTTAAAAGGAGGCTGCTGCTCTGCTTTCAGCTACCCAAAGCGGTTACCATGCAGTGGGGGGAAATCAGCTTGGGGTGGGCACTGGTTGCAATTAAATAAATTACATTTGTGCGTGAGGCAGGCCATTGCAGAGCCAAATCCTGGCGAATGGTGTCCACAGACTCCAGGTGTGGACAGTGTGTGTAATAATCCGGCCATTTATGACCTGGCGTCGAATCTTTGCCACCCACACAAACATTAGAAGTTGATGTTTTATGCCTTTATTGATAGAACGTTAGGCTGAGAGGAAATGGGGGGAGAGAGAGAGAGATAGAGATGGGAGTGGCATGCAACAAACGCATATGGAATCGGGACACAAACCCATAACACAATGTGTCATGTTGTGTTGTGTCGTTATGCTGGTCCAGGCCAGAATATGATGTTCTGGGCAGGAACCCTAAACTGTCCTCAGTCTGAATTGTCATTTCGTTTCACTTCATTATTCAGTCTGAAAGCCCTCCCCACCACAGCAGTTTATGGGATGGGCGTTGTCAAAGCGGCAGTCTTCGGTGATTGGTTCATACCATCTAATCAGAATAGTGATTGATTGGTCAGGCCTTAGGGTGGCGGTCCAGGGCTGGGTCCAGGCTATAGGAACCCCATTTGGTGTTTTAAACATTATATACTGTATGTTATACTTTAGCTGTTTTAACTCTATCTTGTTTTTTGTGGGGCGGGGGGTGGGGTGGTAAATGATGCAGTCACTGTATATAGTGCCATTATCCAAGGTGTGCTTGTGGATCACCTTCATCCATCGGGAGCAATTAGGGCTTCAGTGTCTTACTTAGAGAAACTTTGACACTGTAGCCCAGGGTTTGAACTAGAAACATTACGTTTTCACAGCCACTACCACATATAGTTTGAGAAACACTGACAGAAACACAGGGTTTTTCAGAAAGCCACCAGGATTTCAAATCGTCCTGCAGATCTAAAGAGGTTTAGCTGTTTGATCTAAACTACCGTATATTTTGTGCCAGTAACACAACCTGGATTTGAACATTGCACGCATCAATGCACGCACTAGTCCTATGAAGATGATGATATACATCCCCTGTGGGGACTGAATGGGGATGAAAGGCCCTAAAAATGAAAGAATGCGTTTAGAAGTGTGCCAGCCTGCAGCGTTTGTCTGTGTTCTCCCTGTGTGGCGACGTGTATCCAGCAGCTAGAGACCATCCCAAGGCTTGCAGGGCTGTAGCCATGGCTACAGAATCCCATAGCCCAACGGTACTCCGAAGTCTGTCAGCCAGCCAGGCTGGACTGGGAGGAAACATTCGGCCCGGTCATTTTTGTGTCACAAATTTGGCCCAGACCGACCCACCATAAACAGCTTGCAGATAGCAGAAACCCCCATGTTCTGAAAAGCACCAGTGTTGGGCAGTAACTAATTAAATATTACATATTACTGTAATAGTATTACATTTTAAAGCAAAAGTAGTGTAACAATATTAATCTGCCTAAATGGGTAATATGTAACATGTTACTCTGCCGAAACATGCCCCATTACTTCTTAACTTTGAGCTTGTCGTTGCAGGTGAAAATAGAACAGATTTACAAGCTATCAACAGATAACAACAGAGATGTGCAATAGAGATGTGCAATAGTTTGTAGATCCTAATCCAGCGCACCATTCTGTACACATGACATACTGTGCACTTCAAGTTGTCACTAAACAGATTGTACTATTCTCTATTCCTTGTGGGTGGGAGGGGGGACTTATTATTATTTTTTATTATTATTACCCTTATTCTTTGTAGTAATAAGTAATATAATATCACATACTGTTGTAGGAGGTCGTACGTAAAATAAAATATTACCATCCTGAGTAATATAGCCCAACACTGGTCAGCATACAAACAAGCCCTAATACCTACTTTTACATCAACATAAATGACACAAACCAACAAAACCCTTTGTTCCTTTGATGACACTGGCAAAAGGATTCAAGATAGAAGAGGGTTTCTTTGTCATTCACTGATATACTGTAGGTACAGTACAGTAATACAGGCTATAGTGCCCACCAGGAGAGCTCCTGTTATTCCCTCTGGGGCACTCTACCTTTTCCACATGCTTCTAGACCATCTTGCTACTCACGCGAGTACATGGGCATCACATTGTGAGCTTATAGAACGTCTATTTCCGCTTTTCACCATACAATGAATTGAATATAGGGCTTAAGTGGTTAATCCATTGTCCGTATGGAACAACCCTGTATTAAATGATATCCTTTACCGATGAAACGTAATCCTTTGTGACCTGTGAGTGCCCCCCGTTATGAACCTGTTTAAACCCATCAGTCTTCACATCTGCATCTGGGGCCTGCTCTTTCAAACGAGATATGAGCAACGGACTCCCCTCGCGCGCATGGGTTGCAGTGCGATGCTGCTTCCCTCATTAGGGGAGCCATTATACTCTCGCCCACGCATTGGAAGAAAGAGAGAAAAGAAAGAGAGAGCCATTTGACGGCGAGGCGCTCTATAGCTGCACCCCTCTATAGTCACACGAACTTGTGCTGGCAAAACACGTTGTGCTTGCTTCTCTGTGGACCAGGAAAACAAACGCGTGTCCCTACTCCTGCATGGGGTAGGACCACGCTGGGTTTGTGTCTCTGTGTGTTGCAGGCATGTTGCGAACCCCTGCCAATCCGCTATTAGCTCTTATCAGGCCAGTACGCGCCTCAGAAACAGCAAAAAAAAAAAAAGATACGATTACACGGTAACAAACTAACACACATACAGTTCGGTACGGCGTTGCGTTGGGAGTCAGAAAGGGAAAGGCCATCTCTTTTGATGAATGTGCCTCGGGC
Organism: Benthosema pterotum; assembly: GCA_039105355.1. Lineage (NCBI taxonomy): Eukaryota > Metazoa > Chordata > Actinopteri > Myctophiformes > Myctophidae > Benthosema > Benthosema pterotum. Next base: position 23,679,741 of record CM076971.1, on the reverse strand, counting down.
GGTAAT